>CM038009.1:13810721-14116264 GCA_021234005.1 Nephelium lappaceum
CATAATGTTTATTAATCTTATCGAAATTATTTATTTAGTTTGAAGAGTTATATCCACTCACTAGGGGTTAGTGCTCACCCTTTTATATTTTAAAACCATTTTCCAAGTAACCGTTAGGTCTCAAAAGACATCTCTAAAAAGGAATAGGTGGGCCACTCGATCAATTGATGCATGGAAATATATTTTGATGTTGTAAATGTATTTTATACATTTCATGCATCTAGTCATGCGTGTGTTGATTTATGCTTTGCTGTTGTAAAATATTTGATTTCCCGTCAATTGCTCATGTTTTTTGCTTTCAAGATTGCAAATGATATAACATACTTTTTACTACGTTTTCATATAAAAGCTAGTTTACTTTATATATATATATTTCATGACGCTATTGTGTTAAATAAGATTTGGAAGAGGGCCAAATCCTAAGCAATTGAGATTGGAACTATTTTAGAAGTGTACATTTCATGTTTACAGGGTGGGATTATTGGATAAATAGTTGTTTTATTGTCAAAATATTTATTAAACCACCCAATGTATTGTTAGATTTCTAAATAATTTCCATCAAAAAGTTAGAACCATATATAGTTTCTCAACTTATCATAAGTTTCTCGATTCAATATAGGAATCAGGGTCCTGTCAGAAATAATGGTAGAAATTCAACATTTTTGTCCATCTTTTCCATTCAATTTTATGCAATAGTTGGTATGTCAAAAATTAGAATTCATAATTTCTTATGTGAACTTTAATTTTTGACATTTCAACTTGGACATTAAATTAAATAGAAAATTATATAAAAATATTGAATGTACAGAATTATATATTACACAACCCAAAAGTTTATAAAACAACTCTATATGGTTCCATTTCAGCCAATGTCATGAATGTCTTCTAACTATTATCACAAGGGTGGCCTAGAGTAAATTACATAACATATGTCTTTGTCAATGTCATGAATGTCATGAATTATTCATTTTAGTTACTGAAGTTGCGAAAAATATCAGATTTTTAAAGTTTTTTAAAAACATTTTTCATTCCTAACTTTTAAAATTTTAAAAAACTTCAAACTGTAATTAACTACAATCAACATTAACAGAATACTAACAAAATATTTTTGCCTTATGATGTTAGTGGTAAGTAATTCAAATTACGCTTATAAAATAATGAATTTACGAATTAAATTACTTAAAATGTTGTTGAAGTGTTTTAAATTAGAATTTAAATCCTAAAGTTACAGTTAATCGCCATTACTAAAATTTGAACTTTTTGAAAGTTTTGGAAAAGTTATGGATGAAAAGAGCTGTTTTCAAAGAATTTTAAAAATCTGATATTTTCAAATCTTCAAGGAGTAAAACGAAATTTCTCCAAATGTAAGAAAAAAAAAAATGATACTATTTCATTAGTCCGTTTCATCATCAGCAGCTGTGAGACAGTCCAATAGAAGATTCTCTCCTCCTTTATGAGGTCCAAATTTTATCACCATCCTTAGCACAAAATTACAGATTTGGTAATCTATTAATTTGGGTAAGGTTACTCAAACCGATTTTAATGACAACTTTTAAATTAGTTTTAAGAGTAGTCATTGAAAAATCTAACAACCATCCAAAATTATTATTGGAGGATATCATTAGATAAATTTACTCAAACGTGTGTTAGCGTTGGTTTATTTTTTAATAAATCAAATTCTAAACCTTGCAAGTACACAAATAGTTATCGAGTATAGTGACAAACAATAGTCAATCTCACAGGAGTTTTCAACTTAGTTTATTTTTTTATTTAAATCCTAAACTAAAAACAAGTAAATTATAAATAGAGATTTGGAATTGAATTAAGACTAAGGGGTATTTTTTTGTTTTAAAAACTTAACAGTGCTGTTGAAAATTCAATAGTGACTTAAACCTAAATATGAATAATATATCTTTTTTTTTCTCTACTCTACTATTGTTTAGTAATATTGTTTATTTTTTAAAATTAAAATTATTTAAAAGTAGTAATTTGATTTTTATATCCTTTACTATTAGTTGTATATAACTTCATTTAATATAATACAAACAATTATAATAAATTATTTAACAAGTACTAAACACTTTTATATATATTATAATATATTTTTTCATAATTAAAACATGATTAATTATTATAGTAAAGTAATTTTCTTTTTGAAAATTATATATACATAAATAAATTATTATAATAAAGTAAATTACATTTTATATTTAAATAAAACAAACAAAATGTTTTTAAGTTGAATTACTATTATAACAAAAGTTGAAGTAGTAAAATAATATATATTTAATCCTTCTAATATGTCATTAATTACATTTAAAAGGAATCTATATATATAAAATTAGGACAAACTAGAAATATATTATTTTGAAAATGATAGATTTGGAATAATATATTAAAAAACTATTAAGTAATTTGATATTTAGATAAAAGTAAAAATTGTAGTTTGTTTTTTTCAGTGATTTTTTTTGGTGATTTTAAGTGGTTTAACCACTTAAAAAAACAAAAACAAAAATCACTTAATATGTATAATTCAGACCTATTCAGTGAAAAATGATAAAAATAAGCGACTCCTAAATTAAATCAATGCATAAAATTAAAATAAGAAAATCAATAATAAAAGTTTAGTTAAAATATCTTATCACCACTAGACAATCCCTCTGTTTGTTATAAAGATGAATAAAACAAATTCATGATAATGCATAATAAAGATATTCACGATAAGACAATGATTATACTGCACGTCATATTGATTCTTCCTTAGTTAGTATGTAAATCGCATGGTGTCCATGTAATTGTATGTATTTCTAATTATAATTTAGCATGGTGTCTACTTAGATTTAATAATAAGAACATATTAAGTACTAGAAGAATATGAATGTCACACAAATCCTGGAATGTGGTGTCTGTCATAAGTATCTATGAATTAATGCCTCTTAATTGGTTCGTAAACAATTGATTATTGACAACTAAGAGTATGCTCGTTTTGGTGTACAATTTATATATTACAACATAATCTTAGAAATATGTTTATAAGGTGATCAGTTAAAGAAACATAATAAATAGAATAAAATTAAAATAGAGATATTAATTTTAACATGCAAAATACTAAGCTTTATTGAAAACATAAACAAATTAGTTCATATTTAGGGTTTCAAGTTAGCTCTAACTAATAAAATAACTACATAAAAATAAAAATAAAACTAAGAAGAAAAAATAACCAAAGCCTTTGGCTTTGCTTCTTTGTTTCTCACTCTCTTCTCTCATATGTCAATTGTGTTGAAGAAAACACATATTTATAGGCAAAATACTTGAAGGCCATAGCAAGGGAATAGGAAATTCTAATTTAGAAAATATTTTATTTTCACTGTCAACTCGGAGACTGCACTACCTTATCTATCGCGACTTGGAGTTACGGCTTGAGCATACACTACTAAAAGTTATGACCAAGCCCATCATCAAACATGCGGGTCAACGCAACCCATGGATGTGTACAAGTCAAAGCCAACCCGGAACGACAACTAGAAGACAAAAAAACATGCGGATTTAAACCTGCTTGACTTGAATCTACAACCTGAAATTGTTAAGTGACCTGGATCCAAAACAAAGATAGCTCATCTTTTTCAAAAACGCAAGGATCCTTGTGCGACCTGAACTCGCTCGCAGGACTCATGGATTTGCTTCTCCAAAACATGGGCTTGGTTGCTGTTTCATGTGGGTTGGCCTGGCGAATTGCATTTGACCCTCAGCTTCTTTTATTTTGCACTTAAGCCCAATAAATTCTAAATTTTAACAATTTGACCCCTTGTTAATTGACATCTTGACTTTAGACTTTTGAGCTTTCTTTGGACCTAATCTCTTATTTTTTTATGATGCAATTAATTCTAAAAATTTCTTCAATTTTATTTTTTTTCTTCTAAAAACCTAAAATTAAACATAGAAACACAAAACTAAATAAAAGTACCACTTCCACTAAAAATAACATAATAATAGGTAAATTGAGCATAAAATAATAATAATTAACGACCCAACATTAGCCAAATACGAAAATTACATATTAAATATTACTTTTGCCATCATGTTTAATTGCATTCCCAAACAATCATGTTTTCACAAATTTAATGTTAGTATTCAGATTTATTTGTGTTAAATATAGTGTTAATTAATTTTATATTTTGATTTTTACGTGTTCTAAAATTGAGTTGACTATAGAATTATTGTTTTCTATATATATCAACTATGGGTTTTATAACATTAACTATATATGGGTGCATGGAAGATATCAAAGAATGGTTGGTTCTCTCAAGTTCAAGTTTTTATGTTGATTATTTCAAAAAAAAGAAAGTTTTAATACTATAATAAGCAGTACAATAGTTTTTAACTTATTAGCATATCTGTCTACAAACACTTGACCTCCCACTATTAAGGCACATGTACCCTTCTATGTTTACGATGAACTTAGTGGTAGATTCAGAAAATTTATTAGGGGACACATTAATAATATAATAAAAATATCGAAAATTAAGAAGATACTAAATATACAATGTTTTCATGTAAAATAATGTTCGATAACATGATACAGTTTAAATAAAATGAAATGTAATAATAATTAAGTAAAGTAAATAGTCTTATACTTAAAAATCCTAATGAAATCATTAAAAAAATAAAAGTTAAAAAAAAAACATAAACTATATAAAGTTATAGTTTTCCTTGTTGAGATGTCATATCTTGAAATCGTTTCATGATAGGTTCTCTATCAATTTTGTCAATATATCTTTTTCCATATAGGAGAGAACTTATATCTAACTAAAAGTAAAAATAACAAAAACAAAAGAAAATATTAATTAATTAATAGTAGGAAAAATATTAAAAGTAGGAAAACTAAGTATAATAGAAGTAATAAAAAATAAGGAAGTTAATTTTTTTTTTTTTTGAAATAAATAAGGAAGTTAATTATTATTGATAATAATGTTCAAAAAATTATGAATAATTGGAAAGAAAGGGAAAAAGTAGGCGGCACGAACATAGTGGAGCAGCTTTCAAAAAATAATGATAGATGAGCAGCTTTTAAACAATAATAACAGGGAGCAATTTCAAAATAAAAAAAATAACAATTAATAAAAGCAGCAGCTTTTGCAATGGTAGAATGCACACAAAAATAAAATTTCAGTTGTATATAAATTTTGTGTGCACTGCAGTCCAATAACTTCTTATACTTTTTTTTTTCTTTTTTTTTTCCTAATCTCAGTGAGGGCACGTGTCTATACTGGTCCTATGGCAGGCTTGCTTCTGCTCACCGCTCATAAGGTAAGTTCAAATCTCAGCAATCCCATCATTTATGTGAACAGTCATTTCTTAATATATAGAGTAGAAATTTAAGTCGTGATTAAAGTTTCATTTAGATTGGTTTTGAAAGCAGCTTAACTCGTAAAATATGTCAAATAACAAAAAAAAAGATATATAAAATAACAATCTTAAATCTTAAACATGTATATATTAAAATGATTTTGGCTATACAAGAAAAATTTGATGGCTTTTAAATCTTTAAACACTATTGCAGGTTTGTAATAGGAAAGGATGCACCTATAAATCAATCAGTGGTCCAGGTTTGAAAATATGTCTTCCTTTTTAAAAGACAACCTACTCCAATTCAATTGAAGAATTATAAATACTATGGTTAGGTTTTTAAATCTTTAAACACGATTGGAGCTTAGTCATAGAAAAATATGCACCTACAAATAAATTTATTGGTTAGGTTTGCAATATTTCTTCTTTTTAAAATACAACCTACTCCAATTCAATCAAAACATCATAAAATTGATTTTTACCCCAACAAATCTTTCTCTGATGCATGTTTCACGTTTGTTTTTACTTTTGGTTCTCTTCAATGCGTTTCTAATTTAATTATGTGAAATGTGTGAACAATCAAATATATTCAAGAGGAGAGAAAATGTGATTTCTTATTAAAGATGAAAAATCAATGGGGGTTGGCATGAAATATGGGAACCGACCCAAAAGATCCAACCCAAACTGACTTGATGGTATTTGGTTTGATTCTCATGTTTAATTTCAGGGGTTTAGGTCACCACCTAGGAAAACCTAATGTTTCTCGAGTCGATAACCAACCCTTTAAGGGCACTATATAAATTCGGTCCAACCCTAATAGAGATCTAGAGTTGTCTTCTTCATGTAGTACTCTTCTTTGCGCAACCACCTACTCAGCTAGACTCACCCATCCTCATTTCTCATCTTAACCCTATCACCATCGCTGGAATCGTGCTCATCATTGTAGTCATCGTTATCGTTTTATTTGTCGTTTTGGGTAAGTTTTTTGATTAAGTTTTTCATCTCTCATCTCTCATCTCAGCATCTTATCTCTCATCACCGTTTGGGATTTGTTCTACTTGATCCATGAACAATTTCTTATTGCCATCACTGTTTGGTCTTATATTAAATTTTTAATTGTGTTTAGTTTAATGGAAAAATTTGTTGGAAGTTTTGTTGATGATAAGAAGGCTAAGTTGTTGAAGGAGAAGTGCAAATCGTTGGAAAATTGTGTTGTTGGTTGGTCACACTGAGAAGTGTGAACTGTTACTGGTCGCACTAACTAAGTGGCCCAAAACCTAGGAATTTGACCCAAACTAAACCGAACTGAGGGTATTTGGTTTCAATCTAATCCTAAATTCACCATGTTTGTTTTGGTTTGGTTACTGAACACCTATATGCCCACACCTAAAAATCAGTAGTGTTCATTTATAAGAACAAAAGAAATACATAGTTTTAAGGGTAATATCGAAACCTTTAAAATATACGTACATAAGATTTTAAAGGAGTGGTAACATCGTCACTCTAAGTCCATGTGTCTTGCCACATCAAGTTGAAGTTGACCAAACAAGAACCTTCATATTTTTTTAACTGTGCACCTGCACTTGACAACCGAAGCCTTATGTGATTATGTTAGGTTGAAACTGTAAGTATTCTAGCTTTTATATGTATAGATATATATTGAAATAACCAGCCTATATATTTATGAACAAAGATACGAAAGAATTCTGATTTGTGAACTAAACCTAGATTGATTTACCTGTGTTGTTTAATTGAGATTTGATTTTACTCGCACTATAAAAAATAACAAAAAAATCGAAAGAAAATATGGTCCAATATGCAGATTAAAATATAAATTTTATCTATTTATGGTGAACCACAAAATATACGAATATAAATAGTGCTAATATCCACACAACAACAGACACACATTTATAAATATGTAAATATGTAAATATGTATTAATTACACATTGAATTTTATGACAAATATATTAGCAACAGCAATATTACAGACTTGCAATTGACAATAAACAAAATTTCATAATTGATTAAAACATTAAAATCACTTTGTTAATAAGAAAAAATAATATCACCAAGGTTGAGATAATAATTTAAGAAAATTATAAAAATATGTGAAGTCTTATCATGTCATCAAATGAAAACAAACATTTGATATAAAATAATGTATATACCCAACAGAAAAAAAATTTAAGGGTCATCTAATTGTAAAACAACTTTAAACATGAAACTAAAAGAGTGAGCTGAGAGAAACCAACCTATCATTTAATAGGCAGTATTGTCCTTGCCCTCGCTTCTCTGGTAATGCCTTGCTAGATTTAAGCTGCCTATCGAAGATATCTTCGACGGATATAATTAATAGTCCTCCATCCACTTCAGCACTGACATTGACTTTGAATACATGTCAATGTTGCAAGATGGATCCAATGGTTTAGATTTAAACAATTCAAAATGGAAAGTCATAATGAATGGTTGTAACATTCCATGAAATGGTACAAAACATATTATAAGTAAGCCACCCATTTCATTTATTTCTTATACAAAAAATCTGACCAATTTGAAGAATTTGGCCAAAGTATTATGTCCCTCATTTTCTCATTAACTGCAGTGATGGAATACTGTATCTTGATAGACTTGTCATTAAAAGTGTTTGTGGTTTAAATTGTTAGTGTACAACCATATTTAACACCTGGCTTTATTGTATCTTGGAGGCATATTTGCTTGATTCAGTGCATCACTCAATTGATGGAGGCAAATAGTGTCTTAAGGAAAGTGACATTTGTAATGTGCCTTGAAGCTACAAAACTAGCACTACAGTAGTTTTCATTTTGTAGGCATTTCATTCCTCGATTTAAGGTACACACACGATTCTTGAATTTTTCTCCAACACCTCCATCCACTTCAACACTGACATTGACTTTGGGTACGTGTTTAAGATTCTCCAATGTCTCATGTGTTACAAACAAAGAGTTTAATGCAGTTTCCTTTAACATATTGCGAAAGAAAAGCAGCTTCAGATTTCTTAGATTCTCAATGCCACTTGGAATCTCCTTCAACAGTGGACAGGCTGTAATTAGTAGGTTTCCAAGAAGGGGCGCACGTCTTCTACAGTAATAATGTTGAATTGATTCAACAAGGAGGTTCTCTGAATACGACAGGTAGTGTCTACAAGGCAAGTTCAGAATCATAATATGAATTCTCCAGCGGTGCAACTGAAAAGGCCATTCTTTCTTGGACAGTCCAGGAACTGAACATGGATATGGAGGAATTGAAGCAGAGCTGTTTCATTCTCAAAGTTGAAGCTTTAAATTCGCAAAAGAAACAGAGCGTGCATTTTGATGAGGAAGAATGCAGACAACACGTGCACTGGAAAGGAGCGACAGAGATGGTTCTAGCAATGTGTTCCAGTTACTATGATGCTTCTGAAATCAAAAAACAACTGGACAATGGGGAAAGGGAGAAAACTGGGCAAATTATTCAAGGTATGGCGGCCTTCGATGCATTGCCTTTGCATTATCATTGTTACTGTTAATCAGAGTAATCAATCTGATTATAGAGGCTATGAATGCTAATCTTACTTATATGTATAATATCAATGTGTCCATTTCCTTTTATGTGCAGTGACACTAAAATTGCTTCAACTATTGTAAGTTCCTTGATATTGCGTAGAAGCTGTTTTGTTGATTAGTCACATGGTCTTAAGAACTCAAATTTTCCTTGAGAACAGGCCTGTAAGAGCTTGTATTTGGAGGACACGTCTCCACTGAATTTGGTGGAAACGTTAGCGATGCGTCAGATGATCAGGTACTGCTCTTGCACTTCACAAATGATAAAAATATTTGAAGTCTAAGAAGCAGAATGATTGGCTTGTTTATAATATGATAGAATTTCTTATCGTTTTAACTCACCTTTCTAAGAAAATGAAAGACTTTTACTGCTAAGCAATGCAAAATCGCTAACAAGTTTTAACTTTCTTCGTTGCAGATACGAAAAAGAGAACAGACAACTTAAATATATAGTTGTATGCTAATATTGCTTGATGACCAAGTTGAAATTTAACAGGTTTATCATTTCTTTCTTGCTGTTTTAATTTGTTTCAAAATAACATTATTGTTATTTGCGAGATCTAGTTACATCCAAACAATATGAGACCACCCAAAGAATTAAAATTGATAATTAAGAAAACCAGACAGTATTACTCTTTATTACAGATATTATTTTAAATGAGAAACAGAAAAGATTGCATATACAACAAAACATAATGCTAAGTATGTACAGAAAATCAAAGGAATTGTTAATCCTAGTACTTCTTCCACTTGAGATAGCTAAAAAATGGTTTCTTCGGAACAGGTATGCACTTGACGACCCAACCAATTGGCCAAGAAGCTGCTGCAAATGCAATGCACACACCCCATTGGCCCCAGTTCAGCCTTTTTGTACTTGCAAACTTCTTCAGAAATTCCACCATCACAAGTTGAAGAACAATGGTTATCCCTATAATTCCCAGAAACAACTTGTTCTGATGGATCCCCTTGAACACATTTTTCTTTTCAAGCTTTCTTGCGTTGAATTCATTGAAGACTTGGCAGAGCACAAACGTGTTGAAAATCAAGGTGTCGTTTACCTTCTCATTGACACCAAAGATGGATTCACCTCTGAATTGTAAGGTCAAGATGACAGCTATTTGATACATAGCTTGAGCCAGAAGATTCCTCCACATGATGTTGGTGATAAGTGGTTCAGTGCGACCCACAGGTGGTTTGTCCATGAGATCTTTGGTGGGCTTTTCTGTAGCGAGAGCCAGAGCACCCAGTGTGTCCATGATAAGGTTCACCCACAATAACTGGACTGCACTTAAAGGCACTTCCCCTGCAGAAACTGCAGCAACAAAGTTGATCACGAGAGCAGCTACATTTACCGTAAGCTGGAACTGAATGAATTTCTGGATGTTGGTATAAACACATCTTCCCCATCTTAGGACTGTGGCTACAGAAGAAAAGTTGTCATCCAGGATGACAATATCTGAGCTCTCCTTGGCCACTTCAGTGCCTTGAATTCCCATAGATAGTCCTATATCTGCCTCCTTCAGAGCTGGTGAATCATTTGTGCCATCCCCAGTGACTGCAACCACCTGGCCTTTCTGTTTCAGGCATTGTACCATAAGTAGTTTGTCAAAAGGAGAGGATCTTGCCATCACGCATATTTTGTCAACCTTCTCCATCCTCTCTTCATGTGTGTAGTTTCTGAATTCCTCTCCCTCCACCACTGCTCCACTGGACAGGTCCTGATTGGGCCTGAGTATTCCACATTCAGTGGCTATGGCCTTTGCAGTGAAAATATTATCACCAGTAATCATCTTGATTTTCACTCCAGCAAGTTGGCAATCTTCCACTGCTTTCTTTGCCCCTGGACGGCATGGATCCTTTATGCCCACCAGCCCTAACAAGCTCAAATTACCCTCATCTAGCTTTTTCATATCATCCTTGTGATCATGCTTGTCTTCTGAAACTTGTTTATGTGCAAAAGCAATGCATCGAAGGCTGCTAGCTGCCATACCTTGAATAATTTGAGCAAATTTTTCCCTTTCTCTATCGTCCAGTTGTTTCTTGATTCCAGAAGCATCGTAGTAACTGGAACACATTGCTAAAATCATCTCTGCAGCTCCTTTCCAGTGCACGTGAATTGTGTTGTCTGTATTCTTCCTCATCAAAACCCCACTCCTTTTCTTTTGTGAATTGAAAGCTTCCACTTTGAGAATGATGCAGCTCTGCTTCAATTCCTCCATGTCCATGTTGAGTTCCTGGACAGCCCAAGAAAGAATTGCCTTTTCAGTTGGACTGCCTAAGAACTCATATTCTGATCCTGAACTTGCCTTGTAGACACTACCAGTCGTATTCAGAGCAACTCCTTGTTGGAACAATTCAACAACCCACGGAGAAATTGAACAAGCAACTCCCTCTCTTACAAGTTCTTTCCCGAGCCAAAACATGGTCACTTTCATCTGGTTCAGGGTGAGAGTGCCAGTTTTATCAGTACAGATAGTTGTTGCAGAGCCCATGGTCTCACAGGCTGAGAGCTTCCTCACCATAGCTTGATCAGACATCATTCTCTTCATGGAATAAGCAAGAGTAAGTGTAACAGCCAATGGAAGACCTTCAGGGATGGCAACCACAACAATTGTAACTGCATCAGCCACGATCCGCACAACTGCATTCACTATGTCGTCTGTCTTTTCTCTGCTTCCATTAAATTCCTGATTTCCATTCTCGTCTGTTGTATTCCCTGTGAAATAGCGAACCAACAAGACTATAAGGACTAAGAAAGCAACTGCCAATCCAACCTTGCCAACTGATGAAGTTAGCGTGTTTAGCCGAGCCTGTAAAGGTGTTTGTTCTCTGGTGTCATGATTGATTTGGCTCATCATTTGGCCCCATGTTGTGTTCATGCCGACTGACGTGGCAAGCATAAAAGCATAGCCATCAACCACCTTGGTGCCAGAGAACAAGAATGGATTTTGGCTGCTGTTTACTTCCACATGATCACTCTCCCCTGTCATGCTTGATTCGTCCACCTGTAACGAATGCCCTTGTAGGAACAAGCCATCCGCGGGAATTTGATCTCCAATTTTCAAGCATATAACATCACCAACAACAATTTCAAAGATTGAAATTTGTTGCCGCCGACCTTTTCTGATGACTTCAGTTTGGATATTATTACTGACGTTTGATAATTTATCAAACTGTCTATTTTGCCTGTAATTGCTTACAGCCGAGAAAGCGATGACCAGAAAAACAGCAACGAATATGCTTCCACCATCATACCAGCCATCTTTCAGGCCATGCTCTCTAATGCCAAAACCAAGAGAGAGTGCTGCACACCCTAAAAGAATCAAAATAGTTAGATCTTTAAAAGCCTCCACCACAAAGTGAAAGAAGCTCTTTGTTGGCGGTTTTTTATAGGTGTTAGAACCAAATGCCTGTTTTCTGCTAGCAACATCTTCTTCACTACCAATGATTCCAGCATTGATGTCGGTTTCAAGCGCAGAAACCACACCAGAAGTCCCGCCAAACCGTCGAAGTTGGTCGAGATTTTTCTCCTTCACAAGCTCAAGAAGACTTGTCTGATCAATCTGGAATGATGTATTATCTGCAAGATGTCCAAGATAAACAACAGTATAAGATGGAGAGCGTGAAACCTTGTCATACTTGTGTGTGGATGCAGTATTTTTGGCTAGAGAAAACAGAGTTCTGGAACAGTAGATTTTAGCAAAGGCAGAGTGCCACTTTTTGTTGGGTTTACTAAGGGTGGCAGGAACGTCAATTAGAAACTCAATGCCAATATTTGCATGGAAAACACTAGTCATCGTATTGTTTCCAAACAAGCAACAAGAAAAATAAAAATGAAACAAACGTGAATTGGGTCGGTCTGCTGCTGTGAAGACAAAGAAAACAAGGAGTGGTTCTGGGATGAGATTTGTGACAACTTCGATCGTCCTAGGATTCTTATATAAGACGAGTTGGTTTATACAACTCGTCCACGGCATCGGATCACCAACAGCATGTGTACGAGGAAATTGTTGAAGTTTCGTTAAATTGACTTCGATCATCCTAGGATGCTGTTTTCGCGCGTTGCACAGTTGAAGCGTGAAAAACAGGAAGCGAGTTTTGTATTTTTTCTGACAATTTTGCTCTTCATACGGTTGCTTACAATTTGAGTCAAGCCCATTGAATGATCAGGCCCAGGGGACTTTCCCTTGAAACTAACATCACACTGAATTTATTTTATAATTTTTTAAGTTAGATATTTTATAAATAATTTATACAGCTATCCCAAATTTAGGAGCCATAAGATTACAGCCCTTAAAACCAGTCAAATTTGGGGCTACTATAAAAGCACAAAAACACTAGAGCTTGTTCTCTTTGAAGGATCAAGCAAGGAAGGCCAGTTGGAATACCGAATGGTTTCCATACATAGGAATGGCCAAGCAACACTGGATCCTGTGATGATTCAAGATTTTCAATATGAAACTACAAAGATGATAATTGAATGATGAAAAACAGAGAGCTCCATTGATGAGCTTTTTATCATTGATTGATTTTCACAAAAATACAAATCTAAATGAGTCTATATATTTGTTATTTACTGATCAGATTTCTTTCTAACTAACTGATTCTTGAGAGCCAATAGAAAACTGCCACATAGAGGCTTTTCTAACTAACTTGCTCCACAAGTTTTTGGTGTCCTGAAAGCTCAGCTAGACCAGCTTGATAAGCTGATTTGAAAACTGTTAAGCTTGTCTTCTGAAGCTGCACAGATCTATCATCAGCTGGCTCATAAGCTTCAACTTGAGCAGCTTGTGCATCAGCTTGGTTTACAGTTTGTATACTCACATCCCCCCTCAAGCTGAAGCGGGGAGATTCAACCAGATTCAGCTTGGAACACAAGAACTGAAATCTAGTTGAGGGAAGACCTTTTGTCAGCAGATCTGCAGCTTGATGCTCAGAAGGAATAAAACGTGTTTCAATCAGACCAGCAACAATCTTCTCACGGATGAAGTGAGTATATATGTCTATGTGTTTAGTTCGAGCATGAAAAATAGGATTTTGAGCTAGAGCAGTTGCTCCCATGTTATCACACCAAAGAACAGCAGGCTTAGGAATGAGAATATGAAGTTCTTGTAACAAGGACTGCAACCAAATGATTTCAGTAGCAATTTGAGCCATGGACCGATATTCTGCTCCGGTGCTAGACCTAGCTACCACTTGTTGCTTTCTAGAACTCCAGGAAATAAGGTTTCCACCAAGAAAAACACAATTACCACTAGTAGACCTCCTACTGTCCAAACAACTGGCCCAATTTGCATCACTATATGCTTCAAGCTGAAGATGCTTGGTTGGTTTAAACCATAACCCTTTATGAAGAGTTCCTTTTAGATATCTCAACACTCTCTTACAAGCTTGCCAATGAACTTGTGTAGGAGCAACAAGAAATTGGCTAAGTTTGTTCACAATAAAAGAGATATCTAGTCGAGTATATGTGAGATATTGCAAAGCACCAATAGTGCTTCTATAAGCTGTAGGGTCTGAAAAAGAATCACCCTTTCCTTGAACAAGTTTGCAGCCAGAACTAATGGGTGTAGAACATGGTTTTGACTCAATCATATTTGTCCTTTTTAACAAATCCAGAATGTATTTGGACTGTGTAAGATACAACCCGGTAGAGTCTCTATATGCCTCAAAACCAAGAAAATAATTAAGGCTGCCTAAGTCTTTAAGTGCAAAAGTATTATTGAGAGTAAGAATGACCTTATTAATAAGAGAAGAGTTGTTACCAGTAATGAGAATGTCGTCCACATAGACGAGCAAAAACAAAACTGAAGTGCCTTCATGTTTGATGAAAAGTGAAACGTCAGATATAGAATTCTGAAAACCCCATGAGAGCAAGGCAGATTTAAGCTTGTGAAACCAGGACCTTGGAGCTTGCTTCAACCCATACAAAGCTTTGTTCAATTTACACACATAGGATGGATGATTAGGATCCTCAAAACCTGCTGGTTGTGTCATGTAAACTAGCTCATTGAGCTCACCATTCAAAAATGCATTGTTGATGTCCACCTGTCTAATGTCCCATTGATAACTCACAGCTAATGTAAAAATGACTCTAATAGTTGAAGGTTTAACAACAGGACTAAAAGTATCACAAAAATCAAGTCCTGCTGTTTGGTGAAATCCCTTAGCAACCAATCTAGCTTTGTGTTTAAGTATTGATCCATCAGGATTATACTTGATCCTGAATACCCACTTACAGCCCACAACATTCATTTGAGAATTGGGTGGAACTAGAGTCCAAGTATTATTCTTTTGAAGAGCTTGAAACT
Source organism: Nephelium lappaceum (assembly GCA_021234005.1). Classification (NCBI taxonomy): domain Eukaryota; kingdom Viridiplantae; phylum Streptophyta; class Magnoliopsida; order Sapindales; family Sapindaceae; genus Nephelium; species Nephelium lappaceum. The sequence continues at coordinate 13,825,944 of CM038009.1, forward strand.
CTTCACGCATAGCTTGTAGCCACTTTGGGTTGGTTAAGGCATCTTTAACAGAATTTGGCTCAGTTTCTGTGAGATAGCATGATGGAAAATGACAAGTGGTGTGATAGACTTTCGGTTTTAAGGAGCCTGTCTTGGACCGAGTTATCATTGGATGAGTAGAAGTGACTTGTCTAGGAATGTTAGGAATGACAGTGGTTGACATAGGATGAGAAGGTTGTACTGATTTTCTATGATCAATGATTGAAGATGTATTTGGTAAACATGGACTAGTGGCAGTATGTGAGTTTTGTTGAGAGAACATATCAAAAAGATTTGAAATTGATGAAGTAGAGGTGTCGTTTGATGAGTTAGATTGAAAAAGTGTGTGATATGGAAACTCTAACTCATTAAAAATCACATGTCTAGAAATAAAAACCTGGCCTAAAGGATGCAAACACCGGTATCCTTTATGAGAATAGCTGTATCCAATGAAGACACATTTGCTAGAATGAAAATCTAGTTTTCGTTTTGAGTAATCTCTTAAGTAAGGATAACAAGTGCACCCAAAAGTTTTCAAGAAATGATAGTTTGGTTTTTTATTGAAAAGCTTTTCGAAAGGTGATGTAAAACTGAGGAAAGGAGTTGGAAGATTATTTACCAGAAATGTTGCAGTGGTAAAAGCTTCAACCCAGAATCTTAGTGGCATGTTGCTATGAGCTAGGAGTGTCAAACCCGTCTCAACTATGCTTTTATGCTTTCTCTCAGGTATACCATTCTGTTGGTGAGTATAGGGACAAGAAAATCTCATCTTAACACCTAAACTTGACAAGTATGGGATGAATGGTTGAAACTCTCCTCCCATGTCAGCTTGGAAACACTTAATTTTTCTCTCAAACTGAAGTTCAACATGACTCTTAAACTGTTGAAATACTTGTAAGGCTTCTGATTTCAGCTTCAATGGATATAACCATGTAAATCTACTAAATCCATCCACAAACACAATATAATACCTATACCCTTCTGTTGAGACAATTGGAGAAGGCCCCCATAAATCACTATACACCATTTCTAAAGGCTTTGTGACAGTGATAGGTGTCCTAGTGAATGGCAATTTATGTAGCTTTCCTAACTTGCATGAGTCACAAAAAGATAAAGCATCAACTTTGAAAGGAAAACTCATTGTTTTAAGCACTTTTTGCAAGATTAAAGGTGCAGGGTGTCCAAGCTTAGCATGCCACAAAGTGGAGTTTGTTTTAGCAGCAACCAACGCATCAAACTTATGTTTGTAAGCAAAATTCAACAATGTAGATTGTGTGACTTTATTACAAGTATTTGACTGAATGAAAGCAGTAGTACCACTTGTTGTCCTTCCTGATTTTGATACTGCTCCATCAACTTGAAAAGCTGAACATCTTCTTGTATTTCCTCCAGTAAATTGTACCCGATACAGTCCATCCTTAAGAGTACCTTGAAGAAGGATTCTCTTGGTTGTTTGATCCTTAATCACACAATCAATTGGAGTAAACTTAGCATATGCATTGTTATCTTTTATTAGCTTTGAAACACTAATAAGATTCTTTGTAATGGAAGGCACACAAAGCACATCTTTAAGATATAACTCATGTTGTGCATTATGTGACTTCAATTTTGACTCTCTAACATGTGAAATATCAATTTGTGCACCATTCCCTACAAGCAACTTTTCATTACCTCTATAGTCTGTCTTGAGAGACAAATTGCCCAATTTTGAGGTCACATGATTCGTAGCACCACTGTCCAAATACCATGACTGATCTGCTACTGTTTCAGGAGAGGCAAAATAGGCTGAAGCAGATTGTTGTTGACTCCCATTTGTCGAATGTGAATTGTCATGAGTGAAGTCAGATGTTGATGGTCTAGAACTGAGGTGATAAGGTTGATAGTTCCCACTTTGAAGTTGTAGTTGTGGATGAATCATCAAGGCTTGATTTTCCTGACCTGCTCCAGATGACTGATTACCTCTGCTTGGAGCTTGGTATTGGTGATCAAACCTGTGGTAGCACTGTAGTGCACCATGTCCAGGCTTGGAGCACACTTGACAAAACACCCTATTCTTGTTATTACCACTATATCTACCTCCACCTCTTCTTCCACGACTTGCACCTCTATTTCCATTAAATCCTCTATTATAACCTCCTCGTCCACCATAACTAGGCTGATTTGAAGCAAAATGAGCAGAGTAATTACTAGCATTCACATTACTAGATGAATTCAGTTGATCTATCCTCTGTTCATGCATGAGCAACATGAACTGAGCATCCTCTAAAGACATTGTTTGGTGTTGTGACGAAATAAAGACAACAACTGGATCGTATTCATGCCCTACTCCACTCATTACACTTAAAATCAAATCTCTTTCTTTAACTTCTTCACCAGCAGCCATTAAGGCATCACCAATGTTCTTTATTTTTTACACAAAATCACTTATAGAATCTGACCCCTTCTTGATAGTTTGTAATTGTTGCCTAAGTTGCATGACTTTTGCTAATGATCTTTGTGAAAACAACTTTTCAATCTTTGTCCACACTTCAAAGGAGGTTCTACAATTAGTTACTTGACCGAGAATACATGGATTGAGTGTTGACAGCATCCAAGAAAGCAAAAGCTGATCTGTTTTCCTCCAAGTCTGATACTCTTCGCTGACTTGCTGTGCAATTGAGATCTCTCCATCTTGATTTGTAAGGATGTTCTCTATGAACTTCTTTGGCTCAATTTTGCGTCCATTGATGAAGTCTTCAAGATCCAGCGCTCGAATCATAGGTAATACTTGAGTTCTCCAGTAGATAAAGTTTGTCTGATCAAGTTTGAGAGTTAAATTGAGACTCAACGATTTTGCGAGGCCGGTGAAATCCATTGACGAGTTTGCTGCAGATCTGTGTGTTGATTGTGTTGAATTTGAAGGTGATGACGGATCAACCATTGACGTGAGTCTATGGCTCTGATACAATATGATCATTCAAGATTTTCAATATGAAACTAAAAAGATGATGATTGAATGATGAAAACCAGAGAGCTCCATTGATGAGCTTTTTATCATTGATTGATTTTTACAAAAATACAAATCTAAATGAGTCTATATATTTGTTATTTACTGATCAGATTTCTTTCTAACTAACTGATTCTTGAGGGCCAATAGAAAACTGCCACATAGAGGTTTTTCTAACTAACTTGCTCCACAAGTTTTTTGTGTCCTGAAAGCTCAGCTAGACCAGCTTGATAAGCTGATTTGAAAACTGTTAAGCTTGTCTTCTGAAGCTGCACAGATCTATCATCAGCTGGCTCATAAGCTTCAACTTGAGCAACTTGTGCATGAGCAGCTTGTGCATCAACTTGGTTTACAGCTTGTATACTCACAAACCAACCATAAACTTCAAACCACAATTTAAATAAAGAACAATACAAGAACGAAAATCAATAGCACCCAAAATAAACTTATACAGGACAACCTCCAGAATCCAAAAGGCAGCAACAAAAGATAACTATCTGGAGAAAGAGCATGGTGTACTACCACACGGGGATCCCCTACGGTAATTAGATTGTCTTCCTAAACTTGAAAATATTTCCTTGAAGCACCACGAGATCTTTGATTGTAGTGCCAAACTCCAATTGAAGATCTCCAAGAACCATTACTACCTTGAATCACTAAGGAGGCATGCCCCCACTTATTTTCATCCACCACTTGAAAAATATACAAACAAAACAAAGTAATCGGGTTTTTAGAGCCGAATCCAATTATCAACTAGATCTAACCCTAAGAACCCCCAAAACCAAAGGGACACCGGCGAGAAACCAAAACAAGAAAGCAACAAAGATCAGAGGAAGGGAGAAACAAGAAAACACTAAGATTCTACCTGAATCTAGTCGGGAAAGGCTTCCACGAAAGCTTTATCTCTCTAAGGGTGGGAGAACTTTTTTCTCTCTCTAAAGGGAGAGCTTTCGAGAAGTATGGTTGGTTTTTTAAGTTAGTTAATATCAAGATTATCAAGATTATCGTTTTGCAGCTTATGTATGATAACTACGATGTTTTAGTTATTGAGACTATCCAACATTTTGATTTAGTTTATATTGTGCAAATTTGAGCTTATAAAGTTATATTTAGAAGTAGGATATTCAACAACACGTGCAATATTGGTATAATTATATTGGAGTTGTAAATATTATTGTAGATGTTTTGTAGTGATTTTATTTTATTTTTTATTACGGTTATTTTGTTTTAATTTCTTTATGCAGTTATTATAGACATAAACCTTTAAGTTGAAATTCTAAATGTCATTATGTGTCTTTTATATCAAGACAAGATTTTCATGTTTATTATTCTATTTAGTTTTATGTAGCTTATCAGAGTCTTAAAAAAAGGACGAGGAAAAAAAAAATAGCCATCTAGTTGTTTTTCAACATTAAATAAAATAAATTTTAAGATTTTTTTTTGAAAGAAAATAAGTTTTAAGAAATTTATTTTAACATTTTATTAGCCTAATTGTTTTCAAGAATACTTTACTCGAACACTTTTTATTTCCTGGTAAATTACTAAAGAGAAAATAGACGTTTGACTGAATTCAAAAGCTAAGCATGGGATACGCAATAAAGAATCAAACGACTTTTGACTTCAAAAGAAAATAGAAGTAAAACAAAAGGCACGGCAACAGGTGAACAAATGCTTGACAAGTTACACAATTCAGGTTCAGGACAATGTTTTTTAGTCTTTTACATTGATATTGTCTTTTCTATAGAATGCATTGTGATTCTTCATGAGCAATAGAGAGAAAAAGGGTTCCAAACGAATGAGTAAGATTCAATTCAATGCAATTCTTTTTCTATGAAGTCTTAACACAGTGACTTTAAACAGTTAAATTCTAAAACTTGTGAAACAGCACATGTATGGAAAAATAAATTCAACTTTAAATAAATAAAAAATGTAAAAGTTTTTTTTTTCTTTTCTTGAAACAAAGAATGTATTGCAACCAATAATACAATTAATTTAATCTTTTCAATTGTGATACAATTATCTATGTATTACGAGTGAATGAAATACAAATTATTCGAGAATTTTAAGTGGTCCATTAGCATTTTTCAGATAGATTATCAAGTAATGCACAGTCAAGTTCTTAATTATATATTTCACTTTTTGGGAAATCTTTTCTTTATAGTTTCATTTACTTTTCCTGGTCAAAGTCATCGGAGAAATGTACTTTTTCTTTGTAGTTTCTTCTTTTCACTCTGAAAGTTTTTTTGTAAGGGTATATTCATAAAATCCAAATTATTCATTATCATTGGTATTTGCAGAGACATTTCGAAGATATATCGCCCTTACGTAAAACTTTATAAGAAAGAATAATATATGGGAAGTGTAAATTAACTCATTTAGGTAGCGAATATATGTTGGAGAAGCCTTAAGCGGTTAGTCATTAGGAATTTTGATGACATAAGCAACATATATCGTTTCAAAAAAAATAAAATGGTTGTCTCAAGGTATGTATGTACATATTCAGAGCGGAGCTACAATCAGCCCAGGCTGGTTTTTTAGAAAAAGAAAAATTATTTTTTCTTTATAATATATAAAATTTGTCTATTTTACATTTGTAGCAAATTAACCTCACTAACAAAGTGATAATGCTTGTAACTTTTTTATTGACATCCAAATACATCTCCAACAATTCATTTAGTAAATAAATTAGACTAATTTAAAATTCGTAATTGTATTTTTTTAAATACTAAGATTGTCGGGACCCTTCGAAATCAATTATTGGTAATGCAATCCAGATGACTAATTTTACAACCAAGAGATAACTACTCCTACAAAAGGAGACTTACACTCACAGCTTGTGTTTTAATAGAACAATAGTGATACTCCATCTCTTGACTTCTTTGGGTTAAAGGAGATACCCAACCACTGCAAACTAAGGGGTGATGTGTTAAATTTGTAACCTTATAATATAGCAAAGCTTGAAAAAAATATATTTTCTTGTTTTCTTTGTTTAGTATTAGATAGTTTTTTGTCCCTTTCTAATTTTTGGGTAAAATCTCTTCATTTTTATCATATCTAGGTGCATAACTTTTGATTAATAAAATTTGATTGTCGTGTATAAATTCACCTAATATAATTATATTTAATTTAATCTGTCCAAACATTAATCCTAGCCAAGCCTCTATAAATATTAATGATTAAAAAAGTGAATAAAAAATATATTTATTCTTTAAATATATTAAAAAATATATCTTAATATTTTAAAAGAATAAATAAAGATTTTATATTTAATTTTTGAATTATTAGTGTATGTTTTAAAGATACTTTAAAACAATCTTAATTAATAAAAAAAGAAAGGTAAACAATTTTGATAGAAATTGTTGATGTCACGCTCAAAACTTTGAAAGTTAAAGGTGTGAACACTAATTTGATAAATACTTGTGTGAAGTTCATATTGATCCAAAATAAATTGAAGTTGACGAAGAATGCTTGTGTGAAATCTAATATATGCTTGTGTGAAATCTAATATAATTGAACCAATTGAATTAATCGGGAATCAGTATGATTAAAACAATTTTAAGCATAGAATTTTATGACTTCTATATTATCTTTTAATTAGTCTTCCATTTATTTTTGCAAAAAAATTAAAAAGGTAACAAATGAGAATATTTATGTTGGTCCAATATTCGCTACAAGATATATGAAGGCATATGAATCAGATTTTGTAAGGAAATTTCTGATCTAAGAATAAAGGGATAAATATTCTTTTCTTGTTGGAAAATGAAGCATCTGGGAAATGCATAAGCAAAATCCTATGCATTTTTTTAAAAATAAAATTATTACGTGTAAATGGTTTTAAGACTAAATTAGCAACCAATGATTCTCTGTCAATATTAAGATGATGTTCATCTTTTTTAGGAGAGAAATTTAAGTTTAAGTGATATATAAGAGAAAAAAAATCAAATAATCTTGGCTATTAACTTTTTTAAATGTTGATATGTCATTAGATTATCGAAAGATTAACAAATTGCTTTAAATTAACAGCACTAGATCACGAGAATATCGACTATTTCAGGAAAAAAAAAAAAAAAACACAAAACAAAACAAAATAAAATCATGAAAGTAGGCTTGGCCAGCGGTTTGCTAATTCGTTGTGCTTTTTATATGGTCGCCAGCTCCTGGAATTGCACAAAACACTCTTTCTTGTCACAATCATAGGCCACATAATGCAAATTAACTGATGCATTCTTCATGTTTCTTATATTTGAACATGTGGATGCAAATGAAGGGCTATTAGATAGGTTTCTATTGGAAGCTTGGTCAAGCCTAGCAACCCTCAAAAACCACTTTCTAGTAGCTTTCCATGACAGTTCATGTCTTTGTGCAACAGTCGCCAGTCAGTTGAGTGGACTCTTCAGTGATTATACATCCTACCTTATATCGCAATTTTGATCCCAACTTATATTTATTAATTGATGAATAGATATTCATTAATGATTATTTATTTTACATGAAAAATGTATCAATATATCAATTGATATATTATGAATTGGTATCAAGTTGGGATATAAAAGATTGAATATCTAACATTATTATTGCTGATTTTTTTATAGCTCAATGAAAACCATTATTAATATTGTATTCTGGATACTCTTTGTCTACATCGACACATATGAAATACCATTTAAACAATCTGCATCCAGAGTGCAATCTATAAATGTTCAACATCAAATCAAAGCCATGAACAACCGGAAGGCCTTCATTACATTACAGGTGGCTGGCCAATGTGGGATCAGAATTCAGAGCAATAACAAAGTGAAAATCGCTTTTAATAATTATTTTCAATCTCTGCTGTTGCCAATAGATAAAAATAAACATGATGACTATGGAAAGAGATGCTTTGGCAGTGGCATTCAATTTGCCAGCAAAGATAGGTTGAGGAGATACTAGATAGTCACTAACAGAACAGGAAAAGAGTACCGTCCCCTGATCTAAAATTATAGCTGGACTTTAGGATCTTTTTTAAGAACACTATCAATGCCTTTGTTGGTTGACCTTGAATTCTCTTCATGCTCTACAAGATTCAATTAATTTGACAAACGTTATACAAATTTTGGTTGCTCTTCTAATAAGAATTATGGAAAAGAAAGAAAATGAATAAATCCCAACTGTGTATATATTGAAATAAGCAAATTATGGAAGACTTAACAAACACGTTCTTACTCAAAACTTATGAAATAAGTGATTATGAACTTATTTCATAAGTAGAAGTAATTCCAAATGCACTTGACATTATGTTACAAAACATTTCAACTTTAAATATAACTATAATGGTAATAAAGACATAACAATAGGTGATATTATAAATGTTCCTATCAATCATGCTACGAATACTAGAATTGCTTTTCCTTCCAACTCATTTGGGTTCAATAATGTTTTGTGTGCGTCTCAATTTATTATTTACCTCTTAATTTCATGTTCAAAAGAATAACTCTATTGATTTTTTTTTCCTGATTTCTATCTTGTGAAGGGTCGAAAAACAGGGCAGCCTTGGCCTACGACAAGAGTAGTTGAAATATCTATACGTAAGTGGCCTTTGGTGCAACAAGCGTCATAAAACTCAATCACCCAAACTCCCCAAACTCCTCAAACCTCAGTTACCGCGTTCTCCGCCATATCTACATTCTCAACCTGACCAAACTTCTGGCAACACCTTGTTGTCTCAATCTTTTATTGACTAGTCTCATTTAAATCTCTCATGGTATTGGAGCCTTATCCAAGAGTACTATATATATATTTTATTTATATTGAAACCTCGGCTCAATCATTTGCTCATTTATCCTTGTAGGGTTTTGATCTTTTTGCTAGGTAAGTAGCGTCTTGAGGTTTGAAAGTGTCTTTTGGGTGTAAACTTCCTATCACCAAGGCACCTCAATCCAATCCTTTGCTGATTTATCCCGTAAGGTTTTGACTAGGTAGAGTTTTGAGATTTGAACTTAGATCTTAAGTGTCTATTTGGGTACAAATCTCCTACTACCAAGGCAAACATCTACAGCCGACAATTCAGATAAGCTTCCGTACGAAGAAGAGGGTCGTCCGAAGGTATCTAGATCCTTCGTAGGACAATTCAGGCTGCAACACTTACATTAGAAGATTAATTACTTCAAGAAACCTGCGTGCATGTTCCTTTTCAAAGGACGGTAATGATCTTATTTTTGCCATGTTCCACATCAATTTGTATATTCTGTTATTTGACGGTGATAATGTTTCATATCTTATTGACTATTGTTCATACTTGAAGTTACATAATCACTACTAATGTTACAAGCAAGGCCCCCAATTATAATGTTAAAAAAGTAGCTATGCAATGTTAAATTAGCATTTTTTCCGATATAACTAAATTTGAGATTCCGATCCAACAAGAGCTAATGTGCAAGTTATAGAAGTTGTTTCAACTTATATGTAAAAATCAGTGTATCCACGTTTTTTATGTGCAGAGACAGTACAATTGCTTCAACTATTATATGTTTCTTGATATTGCCTAGTTGCTGTTTGTTGATTACTCACATAGTCTTAAGAGCTCGAATTTGGAGGAGACTATAGAAGCGTTAGTGATCTGTAAGATGGTCATGTACTACTCTTGCAATTTACAAAAGATAGCATATTACAAGTGTAAAAAGCAGAATGATTTGACACAGTTATATGGCAGACTTCCGGATTTTTAAAACTCACTTTTTGAAGAAGCTGAGCAATGCAAAATAGAAAGGTTGTTTTAAGTTTCAATGTAGCAGATACGAAAAAGAATTCAAACATCTAACTCTTGAGTATATACTTGTTTGATAATGCTGCATAATTACCAAGTAGAGATTTTACAGGTTTATCATATCTTTTTGCTGCTTTAATTTGAATCCAAAATGACAGTTGTGTTATATTTGCAAGCTTTAGTTACCTTAACCAATGATGAGACCGCCCAGAAAGGTAAAATAAAAAGTTAATCAGAAAATATCACTCTTTATTCTTAGTAAACAAAAACGAAACAAAAAATATTGTGCAATACATTACATTATAAAAACATATGATCCAGTAAAACACTCACAAAAAAATTATTAATCTAGCAGAGTGAGCGGATATATATACAATCACAGAATTTGTTAGTCCTAGTACTTCTTCCACTTGAGATAGCTAAAAAATGGTTTCTTTGGAACACGTATGCACTCGACGACCCAACCAATTGGCCAAGAAGCTGTTGCAAATGCGAGGCAAACACCCCATTGGCCCAAGTTCAGCCTTTCTGTAGTTGCAAGCTTCTTCAGAAATTCCATCATCACTACTTGAAGAACAATGGTCATCCCGATAATTCCCAAGAACAACATGAGTTAGTTTTAGTTAACTTGTATCAATCACCAATGTCAATGGTATTAGGTAGAATGTTCTATCTTGATTTTTTTTTTTTTAATCAACGAATATGACTTGATGTAATTGTTTTGACAGCTATGCTTAGCTGTGATCCGCTCATGAATTTGTTTATAAACTTTTGTCAATGAAAGTTTAAAATATGTTAACAAAAGGTGTGTTTCTTTGCTCTCTCATTTTCCTTCTCCCTATCTCAACCGTGTGTTGTCTCCCATGCTTTTGAGTTAATGTTTATGGATGTTTAATGGTTATAATTTTGACAAAGAGTATATGGAACAGACCTACTCTTTTATTATTGTTATTATTATTATTACTTGAGATATAAATTTTCTTATTTTATTTTTATTAGTATTTATTTATTTTATACAGACTTTTCTATTAAGTTTTCATAAGTATATAAGCTTCTTAAAATCACGAAACCATTATTTTGCATGTGTAGAATTATGTTTGAAAGCAAAAATTATCGAATAAAAGGAATGTTAAAATTATATTGGTGGAGTACATCCACTCTTAGTTGAGTGGTGCATACCTACTCTTTCATGTTTGTCATTAGAACAATAAGATTTGATAATATCATTTCACCATCTTGTCACCACCATATGTGAGGAGAATTAAGTAAAATTAAAATTTTAGATTGTAGATAACATAAGATTTACAAACGATTGTGGTTATATAAATATATATATATTTGGAATAGTTGTAGGTATAGTTTCATGATAAGTGCATTTGTATAGTGAATGTGATGAGTTCAATCCCCTCACCCTCAATTCAAAAAGAAAGAAAAAACAAGAAGGAAAAAAGACTGAAAGATAACAATCGGATGGATGCCCTAAGAGCCCAAAAGCTATCACTTGACAATGGGGGCTCAAGAAACCCAAAAGAACATCAAAGCCCAAACTTACGCTTCAATTAGCAGCCAATAAATCTCAATGAATGTCAAAGCGTATATCTAGACATCCAAATTCAATAAATTTAGTGATTCGCTCCATGAATTTAATAATTTGAAAAAGTATGTAATCTACGTGTCGATATTAGCTTTAATAACACAAAGCGAAGGTCTTAAATTTAAATCTCATTTCGTTCAAATCCAAAATAAATAAATAAATAAATAAATATTAAAAATAAATAAAAATAAATTTTCGAATTCACTCATAAGTTATAGAACCGTAATTTGTATAGAGATATAAGTAGTGACAATACATAATACACACTAAAATTGATCAAGAAGAGTACTCTTTAACAACAATAATTGTAGAGTAAACATGGACAATTCTTAAAAAGAAGAACCAAAAAAAAAAAAGAAACAAAATGAAAGGAAAGATAAGGACAACAACCATTTTCAATATATTGGGAAGGTGAATTTTGCACTTCGAACATGTTGGTTCATCTGTTCATGAGGAATAATTGAAGCATAAAATTAGTTTGTTAAATAAGAAAATAATATAATAAAAATACAGAAAAAATCTAAAAAACAACTATGAAAACATATGATAACTACACATCATATTAATAATATATAAATATGTATCAAAGGAAAACAAATGCTTTTATTTAAAGTATATACATGTGTAAAAAGAAAATTTTAACAGATAATTTAACAGTTATCTAATTATGCTTTAAAAAAAAAAAAAAATCAGTCATCTAATTGTAAAATTAGAACATAGCCATGAAGTTAAGATAAAAGAAAGAGAACAGAGGAACAGGAATAGACCTTTATAAATAAGAACTGGCTTCCTTTTCTGGCATTCTCTCAACTGACTTAGACTGCAAATCCATGTCTCCTCCTCCTTCATCCTTAAGGATGATAATGACTTCCGATATATGTTGAAGCTTCTCCAACGTCTCATGCGTAATACGAGACTCAAATTCCTTTGACAAATTATGAAAGAGAAGCTTTTGAAGGTTTCTTAGATTCTCAATTCCAGTTGGAATCTCCTTCAACAGTGGGCATCATGAAATCCCTAAGCCTTCAAGAAGAGGCATGGCACCATCTTCTATCATAATAAATTCCAATCCTTTCAAGTCATAGAGATCCAACAGCCGGAGTTTCAGAAACCAACCTTTTTTTATATGCAATTGCACTCCATTGTATGCCTCCACAAGACAAAGATGCAACAAATTAGGTAGGTTTTGAAGGACTCTCATTGGATCCTCGATTAAGCCTGACCGAACTAACATCAGTTCAGACAAATTTTGAAGTTGAGGCATCCAGTGCGGTAGCTTCGTCAGATTTGCCATCAAATATAAATGCTCGAGATGTATGGGAAGCGAAGCCATGGATTATGTATCAAGCATATCTTCTCTATTTATCAACTTTATGCCCAAAGATATGAGATTTTTCATATTTGAAATGGAAGACCATAGATCCTCCGTATCATTTCCATTAACCAATTGAATTCCCAACTTTCTCAACCGCTTTAGCTTTTTTTAGCTGTTCAACCGCTTTAGAGTTCAATCGTATGCCGTCACCTAGATTTTGTAGATCCATTAAAGACCCAAACCCTTCCTGAATTTTTATACCTTGTCCATAAGAGTACTTAGGAGTGTCTGAACGGGTTACCACTAGGTAATATAACTTTTTCATCTGCTTGATCTCAACTGGAAGCTCACTCACAAGAGTCTTCTTCAAATTCAAACTCTTCAAGTTGACAAGCTTACCTACAGTCTTAGGAAGAGTCTTTACTTTCGTATTTTTCAGGCTTGAGGAGTGCAAGTGAAAAAGGTTTCCCACTTCTTCAGGAAGATCAGCTATTAGAGAATCTTCAAAATCTAGCACTTTCACTAATTTCAAATGGCCTACAAATGATGTACTCAGAGGAGACTGCGGTAGCTCAGCTACATTAGAAAAAATAATATAACATACTTTTGAGTCTATAATCCTCTCCAGATCAATGCCTTTTTGTATGGGAAGGCGACGGACTCTTCTACATTGATTTATATTAGACTCACTTGGGATTTGACTGAAACTTAGTTGTTCAGTCTTTTTTAGGATAATCTCGTGCATTAGATCATGGACTACAAGATTTCTATGTCTTCCATCAATAGACGTATCTAAAACATGAACCAAATTTATTTGAATGAGTTCAGCAATATATTCTTGTCCAACTTCTTCACAGCCATTGGAATCATAGTATTGATTTTTAACAAAACCCTTTGCTATCCACAAACGTATTAGTCTCCCACAACTAATTGAATAGCTTTTTGGAAACAGACCAAAGTACAAAAGACAAGGCTTGAGGTGGGTAGGCAAATCATTATAACCTTCAGATAAAACTCTATAGCAATTTGCTAGATAATGATCACTTCATAACTCTGAACTCAAATTATTAAGTAACTTTTCTCATTCTGAGATAAGAGACCACCCATTGCTACTATTGCTAATGGTAGACCTCCACATTTTTGAAGGATTTTTTTTGACAATTCCTCTAACTCTGGTGGACAAGACCCATTGAAGGCTTTCTTGCAAAAAAGTTGCCATGAATCATCTGAAGGCAAACCTTCAAGCTTAGAGATATGAACAATTGAGGTTGGTGTGAAACTGAGCAACATCACTATTTCGTGCCGTGATGATTAACCTACTGCTTTTATTGTTATCAGGTAAAGCATGCTCTATATCAGCCCAAAACTCAACTTTCCATACATCATCAAAGACAACCATGTAACTCTTATGCTCTAAATATTTTCGCAGCATGTCAATCAGTCCTATCTCGTCCATTGCTTCAATGTTCACAAGAGCAGACTTCTCCTTTAAACTATTATAAAAATTTTGTACCATTCTCCTCAATAGATCTTCCTTGATGTATGTTCTCCCAACGGAGATCCAAGCATGACAAATGAAGTGGCTTCTCACATCCTTGTTCTTGTAAGCACTAGCAGCAAAAGTTGTCTTACCTAGTCCTCCTGCACCTACCAACGAGATTGCTCTACGTTGGGGTATTTTGTTCACCAACTGTTTATTGACTTCATTTCTTATAGAGTCATAACCCATAATTTGATCTTCCTCTGTGCAATATGAACCAACTGCACAGTCGTCTAGTCTCGAAATGTTTATTCTTTGAGTGCTTGATCCTTGCACTGTGGAATCGAACCCATAGCGTTTTCTTCTATCCCCTATCTGGACAAGTTTTTATTTGATGTCTTGAATATCATTAGCAATATTATGGCGTAATTTCAACTTTTTTATTGAGCGACTGATTTTATGAAGAACACTACATAGGCCCTTGTCATGAGGAAGTTGGGCCACAGTGAATACAAACTCATCAATGACATCTTTAATGCAATAAGCCACTTCTCTCACTTGTTCCACCCATAGTTGAACACCTTCATTACTATTCTTTCCTTGTAATTCTTCTACTACTGCCTTGGCTTCTGCCTCCTTGAGAAACCCTTTCATGATCTTCAGTTCGGTTTCAATATCTTCAATTTCTTTACATACACCTCTTAGCAATTTGATTTCTTGGACAAGCAACAGACCCAACTTGTCAATAACAAGGTTCACCGCAATCTCAGCCATATTGATGTTCACCTCTTACTTGAGCTTTGTAAATTTAAAACGAAATTTGTTTTCAAAGAGGATTTAGTGAAAATGTTAAAATCATCCTTATGAATTTTAACAAAAAGATATTTACATCTCAACCATAATCATATAGAATTATATTTATATAAAAAATAAATTAAACTATTTATTTTTATGTTTTACTTAGATATATAGGACAACCTCTGGAATCCAAAAGGCAGCAACAAAAGATGACTATTTGGAGAAAGGGCATGGCGTACTGGACGGGGATCCCCTACTGTAATCAGATCGTCTTCCTGAACTTGAAAAAATTTCCTTGAAGCACCATGAGATCTTTGATTGCAGGGCCAAACTCTAGTCGAAGATCTCTAGGAACCATCACTACCTTGAATCACCAAAGAGGCATGCATCCATTGATTTTCATCCACCACCTGAAAAATATACAAACAAAATAGAGCCAATCGGGTTTCTAGAGCTCGATCTAGTTATCAATTGGATCCAACCCTAAAAACTCTAAAACCAAAGGGGCACCGACGAGAAACCAGAAGAAGAAGAAAGTAGTGAAGATCAGAGGAGGGGAGAAACAAGAAAACACAAAGATTCTACCTGGATCTAGTGGGGAAAGACTTCCACGAAAGCTTTATCTCTCTAAGGGTGGGAGAGTTTTTTTCTCTCTTTAAAGGGAGAGCTTTCGAGAAGTACGGTCAGTTTTTTAAGTTAATATCAAGATACATTATCAAGATTAATCGTTTTGCAGCTTATGTATGATAACTATGATGTTTTAGTTATTGAGACCATCCAACATTTTGATTTAATTTATATAGTGCAAATTTGAGCTTATAAAGTTATATTTAGAAGTAGGATATTCAACAACACATGCAACATTGGTATATTTATATTGGAGTTGTAAATATTATTGGAGATGTTTTGCAGTGATTTTATTTATTTTTTATTGTAATTATTTTGTTTTAAATGCTATCTATGGTGTAAGCTAAATAAACCTTTCTTACAACAAATCACATTAAACAATAATTTCTTAATGTGGTTATTATAGACATAAACCTTTCAGTTGAAATTCTAAGTGTCATCATGTGTCTTTCATATCAAGACAAGATTTTCACATTTATTATTCATTCCGAAATATCCATACTGGGCTATTAGTGCCAGGTATGGATATTTCGGAATGGATAGCCTGTTTTTTTTGTTGTGAGTTTTATGTAGCTTTTCAGAGAAGAAAAAAAATAGCCATCTAGTTGTTCTTCAACATTAAATAAAATAAATTTTAAGATTTTTTTTTTTAAAGAAAATAAGTTTTAAGAAATTTATTTGAACATTTTATTAGCCTAATTGTTTTCAATAATACTTAAACACTTTCTATTTCCTGGTAAATTGCTAAATTCTTTCATACTTCAATTCAAAAGCTAAGCATGGGATACGCAATAAAGAATCAAACGACTTTTGACTTCAAAAGAAAATAGAAGTAAAATAAAAGGCACGGCAACAGGTGAACAAATACTTGACAAGTTACACAATTCAGGACAATGTTTTTTACTCTTTTACATTGATATTGTCTTTTCTATAGAATGCATTGTGATTCTTCATGAGCAATAGAGAGACAAAGAGTTCCAAACGAATGAGTAAGATTCAATTCAATGCAATTCTTTTTCTATGAAGTCTTAACATAGTGACTTTGAACAATTAAATTCTACAACTCGTGGAACAACACATGTACGGAAAAATAAATTCAACTTTAAATAAATAAAAGAATGTAAAAGTTTTTTTTTTTCCTTGAAACAAAGAATGTATTGCAATCAATAATACAATTAAGTTAATCTTTTCAATTGTAATACAACTATCTATGAATTACGAGTGAATGAAATACAAATTATTCGAGAATTATAAATGGTCCATTAGCATTTTTCTGATAGATTATCAAGTAATACACAATCAAATTCTCAATGATTTCAATATATTTCACTTTTCCGGAAACCTTTTCTTTATAGTTTCATTTACTTTTCCTTATCAAAGTCGTGGGAGAGATGAACATTTTCTTTGTAGTTTCTTCTTTTCACTTTGAGAGATTTTTTGTAAATACATAATTGTAAAATCCAAATTATTCATCATCATTGGTATTTGCAGAGACACTTCGAAGATATATCGCCCTTATGTAAAACTTCATAAGAAAGAATAATATATGGGAAGAGTGAACTGACTCATTTTGGTGGAGAATATATGTTGGAGAAGATTGAAGCGGTCAATCATTAGGAATTTTGATGACATCAGTAACATAAATCATTTAAAAAAAATTAAAATGATTGTATCAAGGTATGTATGTACATATTCGGGGCGGAGCTGCAATCAGCCCAGGCCGGTATTTTTTTTTAAAAAAAAATTCGTTTTTTCTTTATAATATATAAAATTTGTCTATTTTACATTTGTAGCAAATTAACTTCACTGACAAAGTGATAATTTTTTATTGACATCCAAATACATCTCCAACGAATGATTTCGTAAAGAAAATAGACTAATTTAAAATTTGTAACTTTATTTTTTTAAATACTAAGATTGTCAAGATCCGTCGAGATCAATTATTAGTAGTGCAATTCGGATTACTATTTCCACAATCAAGAGATGACTACTCCTTTAAAATGAGACTGACACCCACAACTTGTATTTTAATAGAACAATAGTGAGACTCGATCCCTTAACCTCTTAGGGTTAAGAGAGAAACTCAACCACTCCAAACTAAGGGGTGATGTGTTAAATTTATAACTTTATAATATAGCAATGCTTGAAAAAATATATTTTCTTGTTTTCTTTGTTTAATATTAGATAGTTTTTTGTCCCTTTCTAATTTTTGGGTAAAAACTCTTCATCTTTATCATATCTAGGTGCATACCTTTCGATTAATAAAATTTGATTATCTTGTACAAATTCACCTAATATAATTATATTTAAATTAATCTATCCAAACATTAATCCTAGCCAAGCCTCTATAAATATTACTGATTAAAAAAGTGAACATAAACTATGTTTATTCTTTAAATATATTAAAAAATATATCTTAATATTTAAAAGAATGAATAAAGATTTTATATGTAATTTTTCAATTATTAGTGTATGTTTTAAAGATACTTTAAAACAATCTTAATTAATAAAAAAAGGAAGGTAAACAATTTTGATAGAAATTGTTGATGTCACGCTTGAAACTTTGAAAGTTAAAGCTGTGAACACCAACTTGATAAACACTCATGTGAAGTTTATATTGAT
This sequence comes from Nephelium lappaceum, assembly GCA_021234005.1. Taxonomy (NCBI): domain Eukaryota; kingdom Viridiplantae; phylum Streptophyta; class Magnoliopsida; order Sapindales; family Sapindaceae; genus Nephelium; species Nephelium lappaceum. The sequence goes on from CM038009.1 coordinate 13,844,126, forward strand.
CCAAAATAAATTGAAGTTGACGAAGAACGCTTGTATGAAATCTAATATAGTGGAACCAATTGAATTAATCGGGAATGAGTATGATTAAAACAATTTTAAGCATAGAATTTTATGACTTCCATATTATCTTTTAATTAGTCTTCCATTTATTTTTGCAAAAGATTTAAGAAGGTAACAAATGAGAATATTATGTTGTTCCAATATTCACTACAAGATATGTGAAGGCATATGAATCAAATTCTATAGGGAAATTTTTTATCTAAGAATAAAGAAATAAATATTCTTTTTTTTTTTTTGTTGGAAAATGAAGCATCTAGGAAATGCATAAGCAAAATCCTGTGCATTTTTGAAAAATAAAATTATTAGGTGTAAATGGCTTTAGGACTAAATTAGTAAGTAAGAATTTTCTGTCAATATTAATGACGGGACCCGCCTCGATTCCCTTTGTGCAATTCGATGGGAGTCCCGTAGCACCCCGATGAAACTCAGTCGAACCCTCACTCTGGCTCGAAAGGGCCCTATGGGGGTATCGCTCTCACTTTAAATTTTTTTCTAGCGAAAATGGATGTAAACTTTTTTTTTTTTGTGTACGTTCACAAAACAGGATTATTAAAAATTTTGACAACACAATGATTTTTTTTTTTTTTTTAAAAAAATTTCACTCTGCAAAAATTTTTAGAAAATTTGTACACTTCTACAGCAACAAAAGTCTCAACTTTTGGGCCTCAAGCTCTTTTGTCCTTTTTCCACAATAAACCACAATCATGTTTTCAGTTTAAAAATACAACTTGAAAATCATTTAATTTACACAAAAGCATGATACGCACAAGATATATATATATATATTTAACTTTTGAGCTTGAGATTGAGATTAGGCTCAATCCCCTACATACTCTAACTCGATGGAGATCAAAATTCTCATAGTTCATTGTTTTATTTTACAAAAGCATAGACTACAAAAGTATATATATATATATATATATATAATACAAAGATAGTATTTACAAAATGTATATCAAATTATAAGTAGTTATGCATGCACATGACATTTCAAAAGCAACCAAGTGTAGTAGCATCGTGTCCTCAGCCCACCTACACGTTTGACGGAGCCCCTTCTGTTTGATGGCTCGAACTTGCACCTAGGGAAGATTTTTCAAAAACATGAAAAGAGTGGTGAGTATTTAAACTCAATGAGTGGATAACCTTTTAAACTATAATATTTGCTTTTTAATTATATATCCTCCCAAAATAAGTTGAAAAACTAATAATTTCTTACTAACCGTTATAAAACTGTAAAATTGGCATAAGCATATAAATATTACTGCTTGAAATCTAATAATAAATTTCATAAAGCGTAAACTTTCTTGTTTTCTAAACTTCACATCTAATGACGTGCTTTTTCTTCTAAAGCTTGCCCTATAAGGTAACCCAGGGAAACTCGTTCTTATGTGACGGTACGTATACACGTCACTAGAACTAGAGAATACTACCATATGTAGTCGTAGATCCAGGAACTCTGAGATTGTGATTTCCCCCCAACATCAGGCATATCTACACTACCGTATATGTGCAGAGGGTGACACACTGACTTAACCCCCCAAGTTAGTGACTCTCCCTACCTCTTGCCATACATGCGTAGGGTACTTCGGCCAAGTATACTGGGGATTAGGGTAAACCAAATGCATTTAAAATTCTTTCAATATACTTGAAAATTTTACATACACTAGGCATAAAAGTATATTGATTTAACTAGAAAATATTTGTTTCTCTAGTATATGGTTTACAACCAAAATACTATCCTTCTAAGGCAAAAGCCTAAAACTTTACAAATACCCTTAGCATGTCTCTTTTATGCATGTACTTCACTCAAACATACTAAATTGTTTTACTATTAAAATATATACATTTATAACATAAAGTTAAAAACTTACATGCATCATTAGAAAATGCTAACATGCTAAAAGTTTAATCAATTCAACATTATAACTTGAATATTTAAATAAACATTTGTAATCATCAATTATCAACTCATAAAACTCATAAAGGCTTTAAAATTAACCACACTCACTGCTTGCTATCCAAACTAGCAAGCCACTCCTTCAAGTTCTTCTTTAGCTCTTCACTCCTCCTTTACTTTAATTTGAGCAAAATTTTCACTTAGAATTCATACATGCATCAAGCTATTAAAACTCAAATTGTAACATAAACCATAACCATCCACCTTGGCCGAATGTAACAGATATATATACATCTGACTTTCTTTTTCATTATTCTTGATTCCAATCATCTTAAACACATAAAAATAAGCACGAGACCATATCAAAATCATCAAACATAAATTGAACCAAGGAGTGCACACGTAGCTGAAAAATTTACTTGGTGGGATATCATCATTTTTCTTTTGTTTTCTTGGCATCTAATGGTCTCAAATCATGCAAGATATTTCCCTAACACTTAACCGTAACTCAAATCCAAGTTTAAGCATGGGATTAGTGTGCTCACCTTGATACAAACCACTTGGATAATTCCTTTGGTTGAACTCCTTAAATCCCAAGTCCAATTATGGTACAACTAGCCTTACAAGCATGCCAAGAGTTCAATTAATAACTTAAACTAGAAAGCGAAACAACTCATTAAAACCCATAAAACCTAACTTGAAAACTTACTTGTTTCTTCACTTTTTCTTGCTCAAATTCATCCCCTCACACTCTTGAACACTTTTAATGAAGACAACAGGAAGAGATGATGCAAAATCACACCTAGATCACTTGGAATAACCCATGACAAGATTAATTTCTTCTTCTTCTCCTTGGTCTGTTGAATTGCACATACAAGGGTTGAGATGGTTTCATTTCTGATGGGGGAATCATATTTATACCTCCTTTAATGGTGCTAAAAGACCTAAATGCCCCTTGACCATCATTTAATACAAAAATCTACTTTTACATGTGTCACACATTGATTTGCTCTCGTTAATGACTCACCAATCCACTCACCATCAATATAATCAAACTTAACCCTTAAGAAAACATATGATTGGTCCTTAATATGGGTCATACTTCCACTAATTAATATTTTCATGCCAAAAAGTCTATTTTGCCCTTTACTGCATTAAATTCACATTCTTACCTAAATAAATTCCAAAAATATTCTATGGTGATCAAATCTTCAATTTGACCATGTAATACTCTATTTAGATATAAAATCTCTCAATTGCATGCTTGGAAAAACTTAAATGGGTGTAAAATCATAAATACCATTATTTTCCAAAAATGGCATTTTTATCTAGTAAGTTTCGGATCACTTACAACCTATTCAAATGAATTCATTTTCAACCCATTTCTGTTTCTTTTAACTCTAATACTTATTCCGGAACTTTTGATATGTAGGGTCCGCTTTCCAAAAATCACTATTCATATGGACACTATTCATCTAGAAACACTATTTGGGTTTTACAATTAAGATGGTGTTAATCTTTTCATGAGAGGAATTTAAATTTGAGAGATATATGAGTTTTCATTGAACTATAACCCTAAAAAAAAATGAATGTGATGAAAGAGGATAGGAGAATTAAAGAAAGAATTAAAGCAAGAGAGGAGAATCAAACCAAGAGAAGAGGAGAATGAACCCAAGAATGAAAGAGAAGAGGAGAATCAAAGGAGAATGAAAGAAGTAATGGAAGCAAGAATGGAACCAAATGGTCATTTGGGTTTGTCTAATGGCTACAACAACCGTAACACGCATTTTACTTGTTCAATAGGGTTCCCTAACTTGCTAACCCATTACTTCAAGATTAAATCACAACTCTTAGATCTAACTCATTAAAAATTAAATAGTCTAGATCATGCGTGTATGCATACTCAACTGCACTATATAATGTGTCATATCTATAAATATATATGAGTCAAAGGAAAAATACAAGTATAAATAAAGATCAAAAGATAAATGTAACAGTTGTCTAATGGTAAAACAACATAAAATTGAATTTAATAAGAGAAAGGATTACAGAAACAAATTTATTATTTAAGTGAGAGTGCTTAGTATTTCTCTGCTAAGGTCACCTCAGAGATATTTAAGTTGCCAATCCAAAATACCTTTGATAGGCCTATGTATCTACAAAACTGTATATGCTTAAGTTTCTCCCACGTTTCATGTGTTATCATACCATATTCGATTTCCTTCAACATATATATATATATATATATATATATATATTAGAAAATAAAAGCAATATAAGGTTTCCTAAATTCTCAATTCTATTTGGAATCTCCTTCAATTGTGGACATAAATAAGACTTCAAGAAGAGGCGTGACGATATTCTTCTAGTGACGAATCCGGACATTTATATTAAAGTGGATACTTTGTAACAAAGTAAAATAAAATAAAAATTATTGATAAAAAAATTATAGGTCATATAAGTTTTCTTATTTATGAATTTTATCGTGTAACATAATTTATGTACAATAAAAATAATTCATGCCAATAGTCATGAATAAACTAAGACCTATTAAGATTAAACAACATTATATGTTTTTTTTTTTTTTTTTCGATAGTACAACATTATACGGTTTACTTTCGTAATATTGAGACATATCTACTCCATTATAAAGAGAAAGAAAACTCTCTATATATGTTGGTACATACACATGATGAATCTCAAACTCTCATTACGAATGTGAAGAAAGAGTGTACTAACTACTTAAATTATAAACAAAGGTGCATTTCATACCTAGTTAAACATATTCTTACTTTTAAATTTTGGTTATAATAAACGTGATATAGTTTGCAATTAAAAAAATAGTTTGTGCTAATTATGTAATTAGCAATAATTGTTCATAATACATGATAGGATATAAAAGCTTCGGAAGTCAAAATATATATGCCAAATTTAAGATCAACTTGGTTGGTAAATAGTTGCGTCATCTCTTTCCAAATCATGGTTTCAACCCCACAAATAGGTTTTCATTGTTTTTGAGAAAAAAAAAAACAAAAAACAAAAAACAAAAAGGAAAAACAAAAGAGAGAAAACAAATGTGAGAATCGAACTATGATCTATGGTAGAAAGAAATGGGAGCTTTATATAATCAGTACCAATCAATGTTTTGTGAGATTATTCATTTCGTAAACTATATATAATATTTTATTTATATATTTAAATATTTAACTACTAATTTTGCAAACTTAATAATTTTTCATAAAGTTCCAGAAGGGGCACCTGTTCAGTCTGGACCTAAGTTTGGTTTGCCCCTATATTCGTCTATCATGATAATTTTCAATCCTCAAATTTGAAGAGATATACAACAATTGTAGGTTATATATAGATATATATATATATATATATATAAATTTGCTCTCAATCATGTCTGCACAAGCCAAAGCTCCGACAAATCAAGCAGGGTACAACTCTTTCCCATTTTTGTTAACCAAGAAAATGCCAATGTTCTCAACTGCCTTAGCTTCTTAAGCTCTTTAAGTGCTTCAAAATTCAATTGTACATAATTAACTCAGTTTTATCAAATCCATCAAGGATCCAAATCCATCTTGGATTTTTGTTCTTTCTCAACAAGAGAAACTGAACGGTCTAAATGGTAAACTAGAAGGTAATGCAATGTTTCCAGATACTTAATACCAATTGAAAGCTCTCTCACAAAAGTTTTATTCAAGTTCAATGTCTCTTAAGTTGACAAGCTTATTGATGGACCTAGTACTTTTAGTATTTTTTAGGCTTAAGTAGTGCAAATGAAAAAGGTTTCTTATTGCTTCAGAAAGATAATCTATAAAAGAGCATCTTCAAAGTCCAATATTTTTCTTTACTTTCTGTTTTTGATAGAAAAAATCTAGAAATTAAACTTTCATAAGCTCGAAATATGTAACAAATAAACTACTTCCAAAAACTGTGGTAGCTCAATTGTATTGGAAAGAAAAATGGAAGGAATCTTTGAATCGTTAATCCTCTTAAAAATATTATCACTACTTTCGTGCATGGTAAGATGTCATGTGTTTTTCCATTAACTCATAATATGTCCATTCAAGACTCGACCAAAACCTAGTTTGTTCCTCTTTTTAGGGATGATCTCGTGCATCAGATCATGGATTGGATAATATATAGCTCTTCCATCAACTTTACTTCAAATGCAATAATTCATTACCTGCACTGTAGCCTAGAATCAATAGAACAATTGGCACAAAGAGAGCCCTATATCATGTATAGACCATAACCTCTACTGAATTTACTAGTTATCAAAAATGAAATTGAATCCATAAATAACTAGGTAATCTCAATTTTCTAAGTACAAGGTTTGGCAAGTAAAGCAATGGGAATCAATGGGACCCTCTCAAGGTCACTTGTATTAAGGCAATTCGCATTTAGGACATTATCAGATCGAATGATCAATTCTTTCTATCATCAAATCGTATGGAACAATGGTCACTTTCTATTCTTTTTAATTTACATATTAATGCTTAATAGAAATAATATGACCTAGAGAATCGTTTGAATTGATTACCAAGAAAAAATACTTAAGTTGACCAAGAAAGAAAATACTTTAACAATAGCAATCACATTGCATAGCAGATATTCACAATCAATAATAAATAAATAAAGGGTAACAATCATGTTTAATTATTGTTAAAAAAAAAAATCATGTTCAGTTTTTTGGGAAGATGAATTCTCCACTGCAATCACATTATGAACATTGCTTCTGTTAGGGTTTGTGCCCTAAGAGTTTGTAATTTGTAAACGTTTAAATATATAATAAATAAATAAAGTTTATTTTATTCAAAATAATATGCATTTATGAAATGTTTACTTTATACGAATATCATATAACATCCATGATTACTTATGTAGTCTCAAATTAAGTATGTAAGTGTTGTATACAAGCGGATTTAGTTTGAGATTAGTAATCTAAAGAGTCCGTAGAAAGCAAATAAAGCTGGGTACTTTGTTTATGGTAAATCTACAGCTGCGGTCCATTTCGTATTTGATACGATGATCTTATCCGGGATTGTTCATGTGGCGACATGAAAATTGAGGTACTTATATAATAGAGATTATATAGGACTGGACCATGATAAAATGAATTTCTTATTAATATCCGTTAAACAAAGAAATTCTTATTTATCGACTAGATGATCATATATGGATTGATCTTAATCCTGAGTGTTTTATAGACTCATATTTGTTGAGTCATATCTTTTTATTTACATGGGTAAGACTGTTATATATTTACAGTCAATAAACTTCGTATTTTTGAGATATGATTTAATAAGTGGTTGGGAATATTCTACACAATAATGGAATCCACTTCTTCTTGCAAGAAGTAGATGAGTAGTTTCCTTAAATATTGATTTGGGTCTTAAATAATAAGAGCGCTCAACTTTCGGTTTACGAGTAAACGGAAAGATAAATTCATAAATTGTTATGAATATATTGTTCATTCGAGAATCAATGGTACTTAATGGAACAAAATATAATTAGAGAGGTATAATGGATTTTAATAACCTAACTCTAATTATGAACTACTCATGGAAGATCGAACCTTATGAAATGATTAAATCGATGGACAATGAAAATTCAGATTGTGTAAAACATCTACAATTTTGAAAGTGCAACTTGAAGCTTTTAGTGGAGTAACTCTAAGGTTAATAATAGTGAATTATTAATTAAAGAGTTTAATTAATAATTTCGATATTATTGGAGCTCAAATTGTAGGTCCATTTGGTCTTCTTGCTAGCTCACAACCACATAAAGAAACAAATAGAAGAATAATTAGATTGTCCAATTATAAGTGTACATATAAATTTATGGACATGTTCACAAATTATTTAAATAATTTGATTATTTAAATATTTATAACTATTTAATTAATGATTGATTATTTAATTATTTGTAGAGGTCATGGGTTAAATTCTAAATGATATCATTAAATTAATTATGATTTAGAATAATTTAATTTAATGAAAATAAATCATTTAATTAATTAATGGAAATAATAATTTTTAATTGGAATTAGATTCCATATTAAATTATATTAAAAGAATTTTAATTTAATAGGAATTAGATTTCATATTAAATTAAAATGATAGAGTTCTAATGCAATAAAGAATTTGATTGCATATTGGATATGAACTAAGTCTTTCAATTTAAATAGGAAATTGAATTCCTTGTTAAATTGAAAAATCCCTAGCTTACCATTATAAAATGATATTTTATGTTGGTAACAAAACAAAAAAGAAAAGAGAAAAAAATTTTTGGCTACTGGAACCAAAAATTTCTATTGATTAAATTATCATATAACTATCTACTTCAAAAGAATCTTCAAAAAGATCGTACCCACACACAGTTTCTTTTGTGAAGAATCATAGCAAGGAAGATCAGGTGGTGAAGAATTTGCAAATCAAAATGGATCAATTCAATCTTCTTGCAAAGTATGATTCGATCTTATTAATTTAATTATTGAATTGTTATTACTAGCATCGATTGGGCATGTTTTGTTTTCAAAAATTTTTGAAATCCATGTTTCCGCATTTGTATGATAATTAATTTTTCCCTACAATTGGTACCAGAGCCCGGTTTTCACTAGTTTAATAATTGATTCAATAATGATTGAATTTTCTTTTGATTATGATTCCTTATATGTCATAGAATAGGCACAAATTATTATTTGATATAAATTCATGTTTGATCAATTGAGTTTGCATGAATTGATCATAAATTGTATGGTTCTTTGGCTAATTTAATTTGATTAAATTTTGTAAGCCGTTTGTGGCAATTTAATTTCTTTGTAATTATAGATTTAGGATTTTATTTTTGTCGAAGAATTAAACGCGAAAAATTATGCTGAAGCGGGCTGCAACAGGGGCTGAAATTTTCTTGCTAATTTTGCGTGAAAAAGCTACGTTGAATGGCTGTGCGGACTAGTTTGCGAACCAGTTGGGTGCACACTCATGGCAGCGTTGATGGTCTGATGTGCGCTTAAACGGGCTGGTGCGACTGGTTTGTGAAAAGTTGGATGTACGCCGCCAAGATTAAATCTTGATGTGTATGTGATGCACCAATAGTGCTTGTGTTAAATAATCACAGAGTGGCGCGTACATCGTTGCAGTGCACTGTAACTGACCGTGCAAGAATAAATGCAAATGTTGCACTTGTTTGTGTGTCATGCACAAAAGACAAAACAGTGCACTTATCGTGCAAGAATGAGTGCAAATAGGGGTGGCAATCCGGGTTAACGGGTCGGATTGGACACGACACGATAATTTTTAACACGACACAATAAATAAACAGGTTGAACTCATTCAACACGAACATGACATGATAATAAACGGGTTAACACGATAATCCGTTTATTAACTGATCGTTTAACTGACCCGTTAAACTAACCCGTTTAATTGCCCCGTTTATGAATTTAATTATATTTAATACATTTAAATTTTAATTCACATCTAATAAAAAATAACATTAAAATCCTCAAATTCAATCCAAAACCTAAAAATACAATCATCCATATTTCAAAAAAAAAAAAAAAAAAATACAATCATCCACAAATACAATCCAGAACCTAAAAATACAATCATCCATATTTCAAAAAAAAAAAAATTCAATCATCCGCAAATATAATCCAAAACCTAAAAATACAATCATCCACAAATACAATTCAAAACATAAAAATATAATCATCCACAAATACAATTGAAAACATAAAAATAGATCCAAAACAGTAGCAATCAAAAACATAAAAATAGATCCAAAACAGTAGCAGTGTTGCGTGAGGAGACGACGCTACGCGGAGGAGACGACGCTGCACGAGAGAAGATGCTAGACGGCGGAGGTGACACAGCGCGGCGACAGATCGGTGGACCGTGGTGCGGTTGCTACTCAAGCTTAGGTGGTCAGCTAAGACTGAAAGAAATCGGAGGAGGAGACAATGCTGCATGGGAGGTGACAAGGCACGATGGCAGATTGGCAGAATGTGAAACGTGGTGCGGCTACTGCTCAGGCTTGGGTGGTCGACTAAGATTGAGAGAAATCAGAGGAAGAGATGATGTTGCGTGGGAGAAGATATTGGACGGCATGGCGGCAGATTGGTAGACCATGGTGCGGCTGCTGCTCAGGGCTTGGGTGGTCGATTGAGATTGAGAGAAATGAGACTGTGAGAAATCAGAAAATAGAAATGGAAATGAAGTGGTAGGTAGGGTTTTGTTTTCAAAGAATATATATACTATTAGTAAAATTACATAAACACCCTCTAATGTAAAATTATCATTTTACCTTCGTTAACTGGTCAACCCGTAACACGATTAAATGGACACGAACCCGACACGATTATTAAACGAGTTAGATGGGTTGACCCGTTAATTTATCCAACCCGTTAATGCTCAACCCTAACTCGTAATATTCATGTCGAATTAGTGTCAACCCGTCGTGTCGGGTTCCAAATTGCCACCCCTAAGTGCAAATGTTGCACTTGTTTGTGTGTCATGCACAAAAGACAAAACAGTGCACTTACTGTGCAAGAATGAGTGCAAATGTTGCACTTGTTTGTGTGTCATGCACAAAAGACAAAATACTGCAATTGTCATACATGTTTGTTTGTGCCTGAAAGTTAACACATTGCACGCTTGGGCATGTGACACTTGGCACACTTGATGCACGGTCATTGTTTGCAATCACTCGGATAATTTTTTATTAGTTTTAAAAATCAAGAAATGGGCTTGTAGCCCAATCCATTTAATGGACGTTCTTGCTAATTAAATTAGATTTAATTATAAGTCATAAAGAACCCATAAAGTCCTTGAAGACTACAAGTGAAGGCCAAGGAATACCTTAGTTAATTTTTGTAATCTTTAAAATTAGTTTTAGGTTTTTAAAGCCAAAGAACCCGGTCAATTATATGTTATTTATTTAAATTGTTTATCATGTGATGATTGAATAGTTTGTTGATAACATGATCATGCATAAAATATGTCATATAGAAAAAGGAGTGCATACTCGTTACATTATAACATGACATGCATAGATGTATTATTATTTATTTTTCTTTTAAATAGTTTATTAGTTAAAATAGAGATAATAATACATTAAATATCAATTTCATAATTTGTTAGGATTTTAGTTGAAAATTCTAGGTTCACAAATTAGAAATATATAATTAGTTTTAATGTGATTAAAATAAATATATTTCAAATAATTGGTATTTATTATGTGATTAGATTTTAAGAGTTAAAATTGGGTAATTCACATTATTTCTAATCTAATCTAATTAAAGAGTTTAATTTATTTAGATTAGTAAACCAATTAGAAATATAGTTTTAATATGATTAAAAGATATATTTTGTGTAATTGGTATTTATAATGTGGATTAGATTTTGAAAGTTAAAATTGGATAATCTCACATTAAATCTAATCTTCATAATTAAAGAGTTTAGATTATATAGATTAGATCTTTTATAATAAATTAGATTTTTAAGAGTTAAAAATCCGGTAATTTACTAGGTGTTAGTAGGATGATAATTTTAGTAACATACTAATTCCTAGTAACTTTGATTATACTTGTTAGCCGTTAATAATATAAGATGATGACTAGAATATTAAATAAAAAACCCTAATCCTAAAATAGTGAGTGGGAGAGGGATATATGACAATATATCCCACGATCTCTATCGTTAGTTCAACACTGTGAGATTTGAATGGCGCCTCGAGACTGCTTTGTTTTTGTCCCCCTAAGGGTGGTGTCCATCTGGATCAATACCAAGGTTAACTTCCTAACGGATAAGATTTCTGGATTTATTTTGGGATTGACCTATCCTAAGGTTGGCAATTCTCAAGTTAAGTATGAGAGATCTGAAATGATGTTTTACACTCATAAAGGAATAAATTAATTAGTTAATTTAGTGAATTTATTCCTTGACCGAAATAAGCGGTAGTAAGATAATATAGGAATAAGAGTTATTCTGTTATATTATACGACTTAGATTTTCTCAATCTAACATACAAATATTAGACTACCCTAAGGTGACATTTATTTATGGCATGTTAGATTATCGTGGTATAATAATTCTTTTTAAGGTATTTCTAATTCATTATTCATGTATCATGCATCATGTTTAATTCTATACTAAAACTTATGATATTCATATGAAGCAATTTTTGAATAAAATGTTTTGTTTATTTATTTCAATAATGTCGTCACCTTTAATTACCATACTTGCCAATAATAAACTGAATGGGGATAACTATGTTAAATGAAAAAATAATATGAATGTCATTCTGGTCTGTGAGGATCTAAAATTTGTCTTGACAGAGGAGTGTCCTCCTGTACCACCTGTAAATGCTGCACGTAATGTGTGCGAAACCTATCAAAATTAGGTTAAGGTTGATGAAAAGACCCATTGCTACCTGTTAGCAGGAATGGCCAATGTGCTTGCTAAGAAGCACGAGGCAATGACAACAACATCTCAGATGATGGAGTCATTGCAAGGGATGTTTGGGCAACCTTCTGAATAACAGCGACACGAAACTATTTGTGCTACCATGACTGCAAAAATGAAAGGAGAGACATCAGTTCGAGAGCATGTCTTGAACATAATGACCTATTTTAACACAGTCGAAACTCATGGTGAGGTGATTGATGAGCCTAGCCCAGTGAGCATGATACTACAAACTCTCCCAAAGAGTTTTATGCAGTTTAAGAGCAATTATGTTATGAACAAGATGCAGTATAATATTACTCAATTGCTCAATGAACTCACTACTTATGAGTCCATGAATAAAGACAAGATTAAGTCTGGTGAAGCAAATGTTGTTGAAACTTCCACCTCGAATAAGAAAAAGAGGAAAATGACTACCAGTAAGGCTAAGGCAAAGCCTAAAAAGCATGCTATCCAAAAGAAGAAGCAGAAGAGCTCTAAGGCTTCCAAACCCAAAGGAAAATGTTTTCATTGTGATGTGGAAGGTCACTAGAAGAGAAACTATCCTAATTACTTCGAAGAGCTCAAGAACAAAAAGAAAATGAAGGGTAAATATGATTTACTTGTCATTGAATCTTGTTTAGTGGAGAATGATTTATTTACCTAGATAGTTGATTCAGGAGCCACTAATCATGTTTGTTATTCTTTACAGTTGATTGATTCTTTGAGGAAGTTTGATGAGGGTGAGTTTACCATGCGAGTTAGCACTGGGGTCGTCGTTTTAGCTAGAATAGTGAAGAGATTAGATTTCAATTTTCGAATAGTTGTTTTATTGTTTTGAACAATATTTATTATATTCCGAATTTTAGAAGAAATTTGATTTCGGTTTTTAGATTATTAGAACATAATTATTTAATTTTTTTTAGTAATAAATAAGTTATTATTTCTAGAAATGGTTTGAATATTTGTTCCAGAATATTAGAAAATAACATTTACATGTTAAGGTGGTTAACACGTAATTCACTGCTCAATGCTGAATTGTTTAAAGTTGAAAAACCTAAAGCAAAGCGACAAAAGATTTCTCCCAATAATGATACCTATTTTTGGCATCTAAGACTTGGACATATTAATCTTGATAGAATAGACAGACTAGTAAAGAGCGGATGTTTAAGTAAGTTAAAGATCGGCACTTTACCTGTTTGTGAATCATGTTTAGAAGGTAAAATGACTAAGAGATCTTTTAAGATAAAAGGTTATAGAGCTAAAGAACCGCTGGATCTTATATATTCAGATATTTGTGGTTCAATGAATGTTAAAGCTAGAGGTGGTTATGAATATTTAGTCACTTTCATTGATGATTATTCAAGATATGGGTATGTTTACCTAATGCAACGAAAGTTTGAAACTTTTAAAAAGTTCAAAGAGTTTAGAGCTGAAGTTAAAAATCAATTAGGTAAAACATTAAAAGCTCTACGATTAGATCGTGGAGGAAAGTGCCTTGATACAGAGTTCAAGGATTACTTGATTGAGAATGGGATCATATCCCAACTTACGGCTCCTGGAACACCACAACAAAATGGTGTTGTAGAAAAGAGAAATCGTACCCTACATGATATGATGAGATCTATGATTAGTTTCTCATCATTAAATAGTTCTTTCTAGGGATATGCACTGCAAACTGTAGTATATATCTTGAATGTAGTTCCTTCCAAGTCTGTTCCTAAAACACCTTTAGAGTTGTGGAATGGTCGCAAAGCTAGTTTGCAACATTTTCGTCTATAGGGGTGTCCAGCACACTTGCTGAAAAATAAGACTAGGAAGCTGGAACCACGTTCACCAGTTTGCCTATTTATAGGCTACTCCACAGAAACTAGAGGTGGATTCTTTTATGATCCTCAGAATAACAAAGTGATTGTATCGACAAATACTACGTTTCTTGAAGATAATTACATAAAAGAACATAAACCTCGAAGTAAGATTGTACTTGAGGAGTTATTGCCTGGTTCGACTAGTATTTAATCAACAATAGTTGTTGATAACAATACAGTTAAGACAACGTCTGAGCGTCAGACAGACTTCCTTCAGAATCATCTACCACCTTGTCATAGTGGAAGGGTTATTAAACCACCAATTTGTTACAAAAAGATTGAAAAGGCATATATTACAATCTCTGATGAGTGTGTAGATGATCCATTGACATATCATGATGCAATAGAAGATTCTGATAAGGAAGAATGACTTAAAGCTATGAATCTCGAGATGGAATCCATGTACTCAAATTCAGTCTGGAAACTTATAGATCAACTAGATGGGGTAAAACCCATATGTTGCAAATGGATCTACAAGAGAAAGAGATGAGTGGATGGGAAGGTTGAGACCTTCAAAGCTAGACTAGTGGCAAAAGGTTATACTCAGAGAGAGAGAATTGACTATGAAGAAACTTTCTCACCAGTAGTCATGCTTAAGTCAATTCGTATTCTTCTTTCCATAGCTGCATTTCTCGATTACGAGATATGATAAATGGATGTCAAGACTGCGTTTTTGAATGACAATCTTGATGAAAGCATTTATATGATGCAAGTAGAGGGATTCGTGATCCAAGGTCAAGAGCAAAAGATTTGTAAGTTGCAAAGGTCTATTTATGGACTTAAGCAAGCTTCTCAATTTTGGAACATTAGATTCGATACTTCGATCAAGTCTTATGGTTTTGAGCAAAATGTCAATGAACCTTGTATATACAAGAGTATCATCGATAAGAAAGTGATTTTCCTCGTACTTTACATCGATGATATTCTACTCATTGGGAATAATATAAGAGCATTATCTGATATAAAAAACTGGCTTGCTAACCAATTCCAAAAATGAAAGATTTGCTAACCAATACATTGATAAGATCCTTGTATGTTATGCGATGTAGAATTCCAAGAAAGGTTATTTACCTTCTCGACATGGAGTTCACTTGTCTAATTAACAATGTCCTAAGACACCTCAAGAAGTTGAGGATATGAGATGAATTCTCTATGCCTCTGCAGTAGGCAGTCTCATGTATGTTATGCTATGCATGAGACCTGACATATGTTATTCAGTTGGAGTAGTCAATCATTATCAATCTAACCGAAGATTGAATCATTGGGTGGTAGTAAAATGTATTCTTAAGTATCTTCAAAGAACGAGAAACTATATGTTTGTATATTCTGGTGAGAATTTGATTCCAACAGGATTTACAGATTCTGATTTTCAGTCAGATAAGGATTCTCGAAAATCCATATTTGGGTCAGTATTCACCCTAGGTGATAGGGCTATAGTATGGAGAAGTGTTAAGCAATCTTGTATCGCTGACTCCACCATGGAAGCAGAATACGTAGCAGCTTGTGAAGCAACTAAAGAAACAGTCTGGTTTCGTAAGTTCTTGACAGATTTAGAAGTTGTTCCAAGTATGGATAAACCAATCACACTTTATTGTGATAATAGTGGTGCAGTGGCTAATTCCAAAGAACCAATAAGCCATAAGCGTGGAAAACATATAGAAAAAAATATCATCTCATCAGAGAGATAGTACATAGAGGAGATATGTCGGTGATGAAAATAGCTTCACAAGATAACCATGCTGATCCGTTCACAAAGACCTTAACGGCTAAAGTGTTTGACGGTCATCTAGAGGGTCTAAAATTATGAGATATGTCTCATTTGCTCTAAGGCAAGTGGGAGATTGTTAGGGTTTTTGCCTTAAGAGCTTGTAATTTATAAACGTTTAAATATATAATAAATAAATAAAGTTTATTTTATTCAAAATAATGTGCATTTATGAAATGTTTGCTTCATACGAATATCATGTAACATCCATGATTACTTATATAGTCTCAAATTAAGTATGTAAGTGTTATATATAAGATGATTTAGTTTAAGATTAGTAATCTAAAGAGTCCATAGAAAACAAATAAAGTTGGGTATTTTGTTTGTGGTAAATTTACAGCTGCGGTCCATTTTGTATTTGATATGATGATCTTATCCGAGATTGTTCATGTTGTGATATGAAAATTGAGACACTTATATAATAGAGATTATATAGGACTGAACCACAATAAAATAAATTTTTTATTAATATTCGTTAAACAAAGAAATTCTTATTTATCGACTAAATGATCATATATGGATTGATATTAATTCTGAGTGTTTTATGGACTCCTATTTATTGAGTCATATCTTTTGATTTACTTGGGTGAGACTGTTATACATTTACAGTCAATAAGTTTTGGACTTTGGAGATATGATTTAATAAGTGGCTGGGAATATTCTACATAATAATGGAATCCACTCCTTCTTGCAATAAGTAGATGAGTAGTTCCCTTAAGTATTGATTTGGGTCTTGAACAATAAGAGCGCTCAACTTTCTGTTTACAAGTAAACGGAAAGATAAATTCATAAATTGTTACAGATATATTGTTCATTCGAGAATCAATAGTACTTAATGGAACAAAATATAATTAGAGAGGTATAACGGATTTTAATAACCTAGCTCTAATTATGAACTACTCGTGGAGGATTGAACCTTATGAAATGATTAAATCGATGGACAATGAAAATTCAGATTGTGTAAAACATCTACAATTTTGAGAGTCCAACCTTAAGTTTTTAGTGGAGTAACTCTAAGGTTAATAATAGTGAATTATTAATTAAAGAGTTTAATTAATAATTTCGATATTATCGGAGCTCAAATTGTAGGTCCATCTGGTCCCCTTGCTAGCTCACAACCACATAAAGAAACAAATTGAAGAATAATTAGATTGTCCAATTATAAGTGTACATATAAATTTATGGACACGTTCATAAATTATTTAAATAATTTGATTATTTAAATATTTATAATTATTTAATTAATGGTTGATTATTTAATTATTTGTAGAGGTCATGGGTCAAATTCTAAATGATGTTATTAAATTAATTATGATTTAGAATCATTTCATTTAATGAAAATAAATCATTTAATTAATTGATGAAAATAATAATTTTTAATTGGAATTGGATTCCATATTAAATTATATTAAAAGAATTTTAATTTAATAGGAATTAGATTCCATATTAAATTAAAAGAACAGAGTTCTACCCCAATAAGGAATTTGATTTCATATTGGATATGAACTAAGTCTTTCAATTTAAATAGGAAATTGAATTCCTTATTAAATTGAAAAATCCTTAGCTTACCATTATAAAATGATGTTTTATGTTGGTAACAAAAAAAAAAAAAAGAGAGAAAAAAATTTTTGGCTACTGGAATAAAAAATTTACATTGATTAAATCACCATATAACTATCTACTTCAAGAGAATTTTCAAAAAGATCGTGCCCACACCGAGTTTCTTTTGTGAAGAGTCATAGTAAGGAAGATCAGGTGATGAAGAATCAGTGAATCAAAAGAGATCAATTCAATCTTCTTGCAAAGTAAGATTCGATCTTATTAATTTAATTATTGAATTGTTATTACTAGCATCGATTGGGCATGTTTTGTTTTCAAAAATTTTTGAAATCCATGTTTCCACATTCGTATGATAATTAATTTTTCCCTACAGCTTCATCTGTTTGTGGGGATTAATTGAAGCATAAAATCAGTTTGCTGAATAAGAAATATAATATGATAGCAATTCAGAGGAAAATCTAAAACCAATTATGAAAATATGTGATAACTACAAATCATATTAATAATATATGAATATATCAAACAAAAACAAGTACTTTCGTTTAAAAGTATATACATGCATCAAAAGAAAAAATCAGAGATTATCTAATTGTGCTTTAAACTAAAAACAGTCATTTAATTGTAAAACAGCAGAAGCATGAAATGACTTTAGAGAGTAAAGGGAACAGAC
This sequence comes from Nephelium lappaceum, assembly GCA_021234005.1. Taxonomy (NCBI): domain Eukaryota; kingdom Viridiplantae; phylum Streptophyta; class Magnoliopsida; order Sapindales; family Sapindaceae; genus Nephelium; species Nephelium lappaceum. The sequence continues at coordinate 13,862,400 of CM038009.1, forward strand.
CTATCCTATAATAATTATTATTATTATTTGAGATATAGATTTTCTTATTTTATTTCTATTAGTATTTATTTATTTATACAGACTTTTAATTCCTATAGTTTTCTTAAATATATAAGCTTCTTAAAATCAAGAAACCATTATTTTGCGTGTGTACAATTATGTTTGAAGCAAAAATTATCAAAGAAAAGGAATGTCAAAATTATATTGGTGGTGTACATCCACCCTTAGGAGAGTGGCGTATACCTACCCTTTCCTGATTGTGATTAGAACAATAAGATTGGATAATGCCATTTCACCACCATGTTGCCACCATATGTGGGGAGAATTAAGTCAAATTAAAATTTTAAATTGTGGATAACATAAGACTCTTTCCTGATTGTGATTAGAACAATAAGATTGGATAATGCCATTTCACTGCCATGTCGCTGCCATATGTGGGGGGAATTAAGTCAAATTAAAATTTTAGTTTGTGGATAACATAAGACTTATAAAAGATTGTGGTTATATACATATATATATATATATTTATATTTAAATAGTTGTAGGTATAGATGACTGCATTTTTATAGTGAAGGTGCCGAGTTCAATTCCCCCACCCTCAATTCAAAAAGAAAGAAAATCCAAAAAGGAAAAAAGATTGAAAGATGAGTAGCGATATTTCCACTCCTCAAAAATTGTATGTACACCCCTTTAATCAATACACCATATTAAAATTTTGAAAACTCTCTAGTTTATAAATAAACCTCATCTAATATCAAAATTACCCATTCATTAATTTTGTTCTATTATCTATTTATAAGAACACCTCATCTACATCTATATTATAATCTATTTAACATTACTGGGATTTAAATTTTATGATAATGTCTCTAGACCACAATCCTCAAATTACAGCAAACTACAAAATAGAAATCATAATGCCATTTAAAAGATGGTTGTTTAATTTATTTTATTTTCAAATAAAATTTTTCTAATTATTGATCACTAAAAATATATTGAAATATTGACTCTTCTTTCCCCAAATTGTTTTGTGGATGTACATGAGAATAATGAGGGGAAAAAATAGTGTGAAATATACAATGCACTTGAGTGTTTAATTAATATATACCAAAACACTTAAAAAAAAAAAAAAAAAGATGATGCACATCGATAAGCTTTCTGTTTTTTTTTTTTAAAGAAAAATATTGAAAAGTTTTCTAGTCAATCCCTTGATTGTAATAGATGTGATGGCGGACACGAGAGAGTAGCTCATTCATTATTTTTGGTGTGATGAGAATTTGGAAGTTGATTGGTTTTTTTTTTTTTTTAAATTTTTTGGAGTTATGCTTATTTATTTATTTATTTATATTTTTTGAAATCATGGGGTGTCACTTATAAATAAAATAAAATTTATTATTTAAATGAGTTGGGTATTTTGGATATTTGTCAAAAATATCAATTATTTTTGTTTTATTATAAAGTAGACCCATTTATTTACCCATAATTTAAATTTTGGATTATGTTATTAGACATAAATTTGATTACCCATTGTTAATGTTATCATTTAAGGTTTATTAACTTCTAGTTGGGTTGGTTATATACTATTGTGACAATTTGTCATGATTCAAGTTTCACTTTAATTGATGATGTGAGAATGATCCGTCGGATGGGTTTTTTTATTGATTAAATTGGGCTAGAGTTTTGAATGGTAAGTGTAATCTTATTTTTAATGTTTTAAATTTTAATTATTTATTGATTTATTTAATTTTTAATTTTAAATCTTATACAGATACATATGAAAAAAAAAAAATAGACTAGACACGACTCAATTAAACAATCTAGTTATGCCCTGTTCAATTCAAAATTAATTTTTACAGATTTGATTTAATTTGATTGTCGATCAAAAGTACTCACCGATTACTCGCTGAATAATTGATAAATTGCAAACCGCTACCTCACCAATCGATTAGCAAATAATAATTTTTGAAGTCATGTTTAAAAGAGAAGTTAAAGGTATGAGATAATAACAAGATTTTATTATATCTATAAAAAAGTAATTAATATTTGTGAGTGCAGTTATAAATTATTTACTCTTTTTAGCAAATTTTATTTTAGAATGATATTAAATTTTTAAAAATAAACCATATTAAAATGTACATACAATTATTTAGGGGTGTAAATATGGTTACTCTTGAAAGATAAAAACAACAATGGGATGGATGCCTCAAGAGGCCAAAAGCTATCACTTGCATAGTAATTGACCAAGAAGAATACACTTTTAACAACAATAATTGCACAGTAAACATCAACAATTCAAAAAAAAAAAAAAGAAAAAAAAGAAAGGGGAACAAGAACCATTTTTAATATATTGGGATGGTGAATTTTGCACTTCCATCACATTGTTTCACCTGTTCGTGAAGATTAATTGAAGCATAAAATTAGTTTGTTAAATAAAAAAATAATATAATAAAAATACAATGTAAAATCTAAAAACAATTATGAAAATATACTATAACTTCACATCATATTAATAATATATAAATATGTATCAAAGGAAAACTTATACTTTTATTTAAAAGTACATACACATGTAAAAATAAAATTTTAACAGATAATTTAACTGCCATTTAGTTGTGCCAAAAAAAAAAAGTCATTAAAATGTAAAAGAACATAGACATATGAAGTTAAGATAAAGAAAGAGCGTAGAGGAACAGGAACAGACCTGTTATGATATAACTAAGAACTGGCTTCCTTTTCTGGTATTCTTTCAACTGACTTAGGCTGCAAATCCAATATATCTTCGACAGACATCCATATGTCTCCTCCTCCTTCTACATCCGTAAGGACGATAAAGACTTCAGGTATATGTTGAAGCTTCTCCGACGTCTCATGTGTAATACGAGACTGAAATTCCTTTGACATATCATGAAACTGAAGCATTTGAAGGTTTCTTAGATTCTCAATTCCAGTTGGAATCTCCTTCACCAGTGGGCATCTTGAAATCTCTAACCATTCAAGAAGAGGCATGGCACCATCTTCTATCATAATAAATTCCAATCCTTTCAAGTCAGACAAAAGCAACGCTCGGAGTTTCAGAAACCAACCTTGTTTGATATGCAATTGCACTCCATTGTATGCCTTCACAAGACAAAGCTCCGACAAATTAGGCAGGTTATGAAGGACTTTCATTGGATCTTCGATTAAGCCTGACTGAACTAGCATTAGTTTAAATAAATTTTGAAGTTGAGGAATCCAGTCCGGCAGTTCCCTCAGATTTGCCAACAAATATAAACGCTCGAGGTGTATGAGAGGAGAAGCCATGGATTCTGTTTCAAGCATATCTTCTCTATTGATCAACTCTATGCCCAAAGATATGAGATCTTTCATATTTGAAATGGAAGACCATACATCCTTCATATCATTTCCATTAACCAGTTGAATGCCCAACTTTCTTAACTGCCTTAGCTTTTTTAGCTCTTTAACTGCTTTGGAGTCCAATTGTACTCCATCACCTAGATTTCGTAGATCCATTAAAGACCCAAACCCTTCCTGAATTTTTGTACCTTCTCCATAAGTGCAGTCAGGACGGTCTGAATGGTATACCACTAGGTAACGTAACTTTTTCAGATGCTTGATCTCAACTGGAAGCTCACTCACAAGAGTTTTCTTCAAATTCAAAGTCTCCAAGTTGACAAGCTTACCTATAGTCTTAGGAAGAGTCTTTACTTTCGTATTTTCTAGGCTTAAGTACTGCAAGTGAAAGAGGTTTCCCACTCCTTTAGGAAGATCAATTATTGGAGAATCTTTAAAATCTAGCACTTTCACTAACTTCAAAATGCCAACAAATGATGTATTCATAGGAGACTGCAGTAGCTCAACTCCAGTAGAAAAAATAATAGAACGTACTTTTGAGTCTATAATCCTCTCCAGAACATTATCAATGCTTTTGTGTATGGTAAGGCGACGAACTTTCTTGCATTGATTCATATAAGACTCACTCAGGATTTGACTAAAGCTCAGTTGTTCAGTCTTTTTTAGGATAATCTCGTGCATTAGATCATGGACTCGAAGAGTTCTACCTCTTCCATCAACAAATGTATCTGAAACATGAACCAAATTTCTTTGCAAGAGTTCAGCAATATATTCTTGTCCAACTTCTTCAGAGCCATTGCAATTATAGTATTGATTTTGAACAAAACCCTCAGCCATCCACAAACGTATTAGTCTCCCACGACTAATTGAATAACTTTCTGGAAACAGACCAAAGTACAAAAGACAAGGCTTGAGGTGGGCTGGCAAATCATTAAAACCTTCAGATAAAACTCTATGGCAACTTGCTAGATAAGGATCACTTCCTAAATCTGAACCCAAATTATTAAGTAACTTTTCCCATTCTGTGACAATCTTATTCTTTTGTGATAGGAGACCACCAACTGCTACTATTGCTAATGGTAGACCTCCACATTTTTCAAGGATTTTATTTGATAGTTCCTCTAACTCTCGTGGACAAGACCCATTGAAGGCTTTCTTACAAAAAAGTTGCCATGCCTTATCTGAAGGCAAACCTTCAAGCATAGAGATATGAACAACTGAGGTTGGTATGAAACGAGCAACACCCCTGTTTCGTGCTGTGATGATTAACCTGCTGCTTTTGTTGTTATCAGGTAAAGCATGCTCTATATTTGTCCAAAACTCATCTTTCCATACATCATCGAAGACAACCATGTAACTCTTATTCTCTAAATATTTTCGCAACATGTCAATCAGTCCTATCTCGTCCATTGTTTCAATGTCCCTAGGAGCAGACTCCTCCATTGAACTATAAAATTTTTGTACCGTTCTTCTCAGTAGATCTTCCTTGATGTATGTTTTCCCAACATAGATCCAAGCATGACAATTGAAGTGGCTTCTCACATCCTTATTCTTGTAAGCACTAGCAGCAAGAGTTGTCTTGCCTAGTCCTCCTGCACCTACCAACGCGATCACTCTACGTTGGGGTATTCTGTTCACCAGCTGTTTATTAACTTCGTTTCTTATAAAGTCATAACCCACAATTTGATCTTCCTCTGTGTAATATAAACCAACTCCACAGTCGCCTGGTTGCAAAATGTTTCTTCTTTCAGAGCTCGATCCTTGCTCTATGGAATCGAACCCATAGCGTTTTCTTCTCTCCTCTATTTTGACAAGTTTTGATTTGATATCTTGAATATCATTTGCAATGTTGTGCCGTAGTTTCAACTTTTTCATTGAGCGACTAATTTTATGAAGAACACCAAATAGGCCCTTGCCATGAGGGAGTTGGGCCACAGTGAATGCAAACTCATCAATGACATCTTCGATGCAATAAGCCACTTCTCTCACTTGTTCCACCCATAGTTGGACACCTTCATTACTATTCTTTCCTTGTAATTTTTCTGCTGCCGCCTTGGCTTCCGCATCCTTGAGAAACCATCTTATGGTCTGCAGTTCAGTTTTGATATCTTCAATTTCTTTACGTACACCTCTCAGCAATTTGACTTCTTGGACAAGCAATGGAGCCAAGTTGTCAATGACAAGGTTCACCGCAATCTCAGCCATATTGATGTTCACCTCTTACTTGAGCATTTTAAATTTACAACCAAATCTGTCTTCAAAGAGGATTTAGTAAAAATGTTAAAATCATCCTCATTAATTTTAACAAAAAGATATTTATATCTCAACCATAATCATATAGTATCATATTTATATCAAAAGTAAATTAAAGTATTTATTTTTATTTTTTACTTAGATATTTTATAAATTCATAGTAACCAGCATAAATTTATACAACGTATATATGATAAATATAATTTTATAGAGTTATATTTATGCCAAATATTTAGTTTATGTCTAATTTAGATATTTTATAAATTCACAGCAATAACACAAAATTTATTAAACGTATGTATATTGTTTTTTATGTTTATAACAATTTTAACAATAGAATTAATCAAATCCTAGTCTATTTCTTTTTTAGCATAGTGATTATTTTAAAACTATGACAATACTAAACTGGTCCTTGATCAAATTAGCCACTTTGTTACCATGGTATAATATAGATCAAGAAAGTTTCTCTACTATTTCCATCCGATTTATATAAGAAACTTAGTCTTAAACAAATCAGTAGGAATCAAACTATCTAATTTACAAAATACGTAATCTCTCAAGTTAATTGACCTTAATTATCATGTGCCTTTCGTTGAAATAACAAAGCAAGAACACTCTCCTGATTGCATAATTATTCAATCAAATATAAACTTATGATTATTAGTCATTAAAAAACATATGCACATAGACTTAAACAATACATAAATCCTTCCTATTCTAATATTTTTATTTGCCAATTTATATTAAATATATCAACCCTGTTGATTAGTGTAACAAATGGATGAGAATTTAAATTCAAGAGTGCAGTTTGAATAACCCAAGTACAGTCGATGCTGTATCTACCCAATTTCTTACTAATTGCTATCAAACCAATGGCTCTGATTCGGTTTCACGAATATATGCACCTATTAATGTTCCATAAAAACATTTGTGGTTTTGCAAAATTTATAACATCAAGCTAGAGGGTGCAGTCATCTTACCTGCAAACTCGAAACCAATATCAGTTGGGCAACACAGAATCCGAGATCTAGTAGACCATAACCCTCCTATGCAAATTAAATTGAAAATTAGCTACAAGTAAGATAATTCTTTTTTTCAACTGCAAGTCTTTCAAAGAATAAAATTAAAGAAGACTTTTTAAAAAAGTAACAAAGAAAGAAAAGTACATGTGAGGGATGAAAACAAAGAAACTTGTAGACTTGTCCTCACATTCTTGCCTACATTGCCAGTCCTTTGTTTGAAAAACAACCAAGATGGAAGAATGAAGTCTTGTCATATAGAAAATTAAAACCTTGGATTGAACTGATCGGTTGAGTTCAGATGAAGCAGAGGAGAGCAACCTACTCTTCTGTGTGCATCGTTTTGTCTAGAAGGAAACAACAATAGTGTAACTCAAGCTCCGAATTCAGAAATCAACTTTTTGCGCTTGCTTTTTTAGATACGAGGACGAATTTGAGAAGTTAAAATCAACTTGATCTCTCGTCTTGCCAGTTGCCATATAGCAAGATGGTAATTGAAGATGCATATACTTCTCACAGCATCCAATTCTTCTCATACATGTGACATATGTTAATTGACTGGATAAGCTTTATGAGTCAACGAATATGAGCAAGTGGAGTAAAGAAAGTGCCTGTAACATCCTAATCAATACTGTGTCTTACTTAGTGGTGGTTGCTGAAACATCATTATCAATGACCTGTCTTACAAGATATTATCAAAAGGATAAGTGGAGTGGCTTGTGTGGTGAATATTAAATGTATAATATTTTTATATAGAGCACGTTCGATAATATTATATAATTTAAATAAAATAAAATATATATAATAATTAAATAAAATAAATAATTTTATATTAATTTTTAAAAAAATTAATAATCTTATACTTAAAAATATACATAAAATCATTAAAATAAATAAAAATAAAAATAACAAAACATAAACTACGAAAAAAATATAGTTTTCTTGTCGAGATTTTATATCCTGAAATGATTTTGTGATAGTTTCTTTATCAATTTTGTCAAAAATATCTTTCTCCACATATGAGTGAATATATATATCTAACTAAACAGAAAAAATTGAATAGAAATAAAATATCAATTAATTAAGAATAGAAAAATATTAAAAATAGAAAATTTTGATATAATAGAAATACTAAAAAATAAGAAAGTTAATTATATTAAAATTAAAATGAATAAATAATGTCAGAAAAAATTAGGATGAATAAATAATAGTGTTAGAAAATAATAAACAATTGAAAAAAAAAAAAAGTAGCGGCATGAATACTTTTTAAAAGTAAGGATATAGATGTAATTTTATATAAATATTTTTTAAAGTAAAGGAAAAATCCCAAAAAATAACATGAGATTTGAAACATTATCCTTTTACTTATAAAAGTTTTGTTTTTATCCAAAATCCAACAAAAATTAATTTTAATAGAAAAGTTTAAAAAAAAAATAAAAAGACCTTTTTACCCCAAAAATTTGTATTAAAAAATATAATAATCATAATATAATAAGTTAAAATAAAAAAAAAATTATAAATTAATAAAAATCGATCTCCATCGTGTATCTATAATAGATGGACAGTGTGAAAACAAATCAAGAAAACAAGAAAATGTAAAATGGGTTTTTCAAGAGCAGAGAAAACTTTGTTTTACTTAATGTGTAAAGAATACAAGAATGAGTTACACGAGAAAAGTGTGTGAGTGCAGCTTATATACAAGTCAAGTATTTTGATTAACTAATTAACTAAATCTTGCTAAGCTGTCAGCAGATGAATGGATAACAGGATATCAATCATGTGCATAACACGTGCCTCTTACTATACTAATATGCAGTGATAAGCTTTGAACTCTTGGACTAACTTATAACCTGTACAACATAGCTTTCAAGTTGGTTCAACACCCCCCCTCAAACTAGACTTGATCTAGACCAGACTAGTTTGGTTCTCAAGAGATCAAATCGTCTTATACCTAGAGGCTTTGTTAACAAATCTGCAATTTGGTCTTCTGTAGGCACATATCTAACATCAAGCTCACCTGTTTCAACTTTTTCTCGCACAAAGTGGAGATCAAGCTCTATGTGTTTAGTTCGAGAGTGCATGACAGGATTTCTCGCAAGAGAACCTGCTCCAGTGTTGTCACACCACAACATTGGAATCTGTGACAAGTTGAAGCCTAATTCTGACAAAAGAGCCTGCAGCCAGACAACCTCAGTTACAACAAATGCAAGGGAACGGTACTCTGCTTCACAACTAGAGCAGGCTACCACCTTTTACTTCCTAGAACTCCAGGATATTAGATTGTTACCAAGGAAAATACACCAACCTGAAGTACTACGTCTGTCATCAATGTTACTAGCCCAGTTAGCATCAGTGTAACCCACTAAACTTAAGTCTGAGGAAGCCTTAAAATACAACCCAAAATCAAGTGTGCCTCTAACATATCTCAACACCCTTTTACAGGCTTGCCAGTGAATTACAGAGGGAGCTAATAAATATTGACTTAATTTGTTTACTGCGAAAGCAATATCTGGTCTTGTCAAGGTCAAATATTGCAGTCCTCCAATAATACTCCTATAGAGAGTAGGGTCTGAAAATGAGTCTCCATCAGCTTGCATAAGCTTGTTTCCAATACACATTGGTGTTGGACAAGCTGTGCATGTCAGCATATTTGCTTTCTGTAACAAATCCCTAGCATACTTTGATTGTGTCAAATGCATTCCTTGAGTTGTTCTTCTTGCCTCGAAACCAAGAAAGTAGCTTAAGGACCCAAGATCTTTAAGAGTAAAAGTAGTATTTAGATCAAAAACCACCTTATTTATTAGCTCAACATCATTTCCTGTCAACAATATATGATCAACGTATACAAGAAGTATAAGTAAGCTTGACCCCTTTTTGAACACAAACAAACTTCTGTCAGCTCTTGAGTTGTAAAACCCCCATTCAATTAAAGTTGCCTTTAACTTCTCAAACCAAGCCCTAGGGGCTTGCTTGAGTCTATAAAGTGACTTGGTGAGTTTACACACATGATCTGGTTTCTCAGGATTCACATAACCCTTAGACTACATCATAAACATATTCTCTCATAATTCACCATTCAAGAAAGCATTGTTGATGTCTAATTGCTTGACATCCCAATGCTGTGATATAGCTATGGATAACACAACCCTTATTGTAGCTGACTTAACCACTGGACTAAAGGTTTCTAAATAATCCAACCCTGCAGTTTGATGGAAACCTTTAGCCACTAATCTTACTTTGTAACGTTGAACGGATCCATCAGCATTAAACTTCACCCTAAATACCCATTTGTTTCCAACCACACTCATATCTTTCCCTCTAGGCACTAAATCCCAAGTGTGATTAGCTAATAATGCACTATATTCAGCATCCATATCAGCTTTCCAACAAGGTAACTTCAATGCTTCACTTACTGATGTAGGTTCAATAACAGGTGCCTCAACTTTTGAAAATAATGCTTTTGCTGGTAAACTACCAGTTTTGGTTCTAGTTAACATGGGATGAGTGTTTGTGGTTGGTTTTGTGGTAGATATCATTAGTTGGGACTCAGTAGTAGTTAAATTGTCAACTGATATTGACTCATGACCAGTAGAAGAACGACATTGCTGGAAATTATTAGAAGTTTTAGACAAAATTGATAAAGGTAATGAAGAAGAAGATGGTATAGTGGTTGAAGAAGTAGTAGAAAAGAGTTGTTTGTAAGAAAAATCAAACTCATGAAATGTAACATTTCTAGAAACATAAACTCGACTAGAGGGATGGAGGCATTTATAACCCTTGTGAGTGTCACTATAACCAAGAAAGACACATGTAGTGGAGTGGAATTGAAACTTATGTGAATTATATGGCCTTAGTAAAGGGAAACATGCACTGCCAAAAGGTTTTAGAAAACGGTAATTTGGAACTTGATCGAATAATTTCTCAAAGGGTGATACATGGAACAAAACAGGTGTTGGAAGGCGATTAATGAGGTACACAGCGGTATGGAAGGCTTCCCACCAAAAGATTAAAGGCATTTGAGCTTGAGCTAGTAAAGTTAAACCAACCTCTACTATATGTCTATGTTTCCTCTCAGGTATCCCATTTTGTTGGTGAGTATAAGGACAAAGGTGCCTAAATTGTACTCCAAACTCCTGTAACAATTTATACAAAGGCCTAAACTCACCTCCCCAATCAATTTGGGCACACTTGATCTTTTTATCAAATCTAAGTTCAACAGATTTCTTAAAAGCTAGGAATACTTCTTTAACTTGTCCCTTGGTTTTCAAAGGATAAATCCAAGTGAACCTAGAGTAAGCATCAATAAAATGTACATAGTACACGTAACCCTCACTAGATGGATAAGGAGATGGACCCCAAACATCACTAAAAACAAGTTCAAGAGGCTCATTAACAACTGTTTGTGAAGAAGGAAAAGGAAGTTGATGGTTTTTACCACATTGGCAGGCATCACAGAAATCTAAGGATTTTGAGGCGACACACGGTTTGTTCAATTTTCTAAGAACCTGTTTCAATATAGAAAAAGAAGGGTGGCCTAGTTTGATATGCCACAAGTACAAATCGAAAGATTTATTGCTAAACATGCACCTTTTTATTTGACAAGGATTGAAAACAAAGTCTGAATTTGAGTTAACATAAGCAGAATTCTGCACAACTTTATCACAAGTAGAATCAATATGTTTGTAAGGAAATGAAACTGTATCGCAAGACTTACAACAAGCAATATTAGAAAGTTTTGAAATATTGGAACAAGTTTCAGCTTGAACCAAGCCAGTTCCAGCTTGGATAGATAGAAAAAGAGCAGAATTTTTGGTGTTTGAGGGCTTGGACAATGTCTTGAGATCAGCTGTTGAAAGGGTTGAAAGATCCAGTTGATAGAGGCCATTCTTCAACACCCCTTGCAGCATAATTCTCTTTGACTTCTTGTCCTTAATGAAATAAAAATTTGAGTCAAATTCAACTACTACATCATTGTCTTTGGTAAACTGAGAAATACTTAACAGGTTTTTAGTGATTTAAGGAACATGAAGAATGTTTTGCATTTTAAGTGGTATGTGAGGTATGGAATGTGAAGGAATAAATGTAGAACCTATATTAGAGATAGAAAGTTCAGCATCGTTACCTACAGACAGCTTGTCTTGCCCTTTGTATTCATTCTTCAAGGAAAGATTGCTCAAGTCTGCTGTGATGTGGTTAGTTGCACCACTATCAACATACCAGGCTTGATTATTTACTGTGCTTGGATTAGCAAAGGCTGCATTACCACTTGGTTGAATATAATGTGAGAGGTAGCTTTGAGGCATGCTTTGTTTCTGCATAGGACTAGATTGAACAAAGCTTGAAGGACTATTATGAGTCAGAAAATAGCCTTGTTGCTTATGCACCATCTGACTGTTGTATGCTTGAAAGGGTCCATATGTTTGTCCTTGCTGAAAACCTGTGCCTTGCTGCATAGTTATTCCTTGAAATGACTTGTCAAATCTTTTATAGCATACTGACACAAGATGGCCCCCTTTACCACACAACTGACAATACACTTTTGAGCCAAATCTTCCACCAGTTCTACCTCCTCTACCTCTTGCACCAACACGACCCCTGAAAGAAGTATTGCCTCCTCTAACACCACTGTTTGGTCCATTAAAAGAATAATTCGTTGTTGCTTGTGACAGGTCAATAGAGGCAAATGTGTTGTGTTGAGCAAGTCGTCCCTCATAACTCATCAACAAATACTGCACTTCTTGCAAGTTAACTTCATCTTGTTTTGTTGTGATTATCACAACAACTAGGTCAAACTCAGGTCCTAATCCTCCAAGAATTTGCGATATCAGCTCTTCCTCGGATAAAGGCTGCCCTGCCACTGCAAGATTTTCACTAATCAACTTCATCTTCAACATATACTCGCTAATTGTCATTGCCCTTTTCCTGGTATTTTGCAACTCAGTCTTCAATTGTAGAACCCTAGCTTTTGATTTTTTGGCATAAAGCTTCTCTAATGTACTCCAAACTTCAAATGAAGTATTACAATGCGTGACTTGACCGAAGACTACTTCACTTAATGTTGAAAAAAGCCAACAGACCAACAATTGATCTGTTTTCTTCCATATGAGAAATTCTTCATTGATGACCTGCTCTATTCCTCCATTATCACAATCAACTACACCTTTCTTGACAAACTTGGGTGGACATTTTGTTGGATACAAAACAAAATTCTCTAAATCGAACGCACGTATTGCTGGAAGAACTTGATGTTTCCAAAAATTGTAATTGTTTTAATCTAGCTTAATAGGAAGTTTAAAATTGAGATTAGAGGATAAAAGAGAAGCCTGTGATTTCCCTTGACAGCTTGTATCGAGAGACCTCATGCTGCTTTCACCAGAACTGGATGCTTCATCGAATTGATTCATCTTTGCCATGATCGTGACTATGGATCTTGTGGCTCTGATACCATGAAAACAAATCAAGAAAACAAGAAAATGTAAAATGGGTTTTTCAAGAACAGAGAAAACTTTGTTTTACTTAATGTGTAAAGAATACAAGAATGAGTTACACGAGAAAAGTGTGTGAGTGCAACTTATATACAAGTCAAGTATTTTGATTAACTAATTAACTAAATCTTGCTAAGCTCTCAGCAGATGAATAGATAACAGGATATCAATAATGTGCATAACATGTGCCTCTTACTGTACTGATATGCAGTGATAAGCTTTGAACTCTTGGACTAACTTATAACCTGTACAACATAGCTTTCAAGTTGGTTCAACAGGGATCAACCCATCAAATTAAAATATTAAAAAAAATTGATAAAAATAAAAAATATATATTTTAAAATTTAAAAAAAAAAATAATAATCATCATCATCTGAAAACCCAAATTTTTTTGGGTTTCCAGTCAACTAGAAACCCAGGATTGGAAACCCATTTTCTAGGTTTCCAAAGACTGGAAACCCAGAATTTCTAGGTTTCTAAGTGATTGGAAAACCACCATCATCATCAATCATCAATTCCACCCAAAAAAAATCATTAATCCCACCCAAAAAAATTCATCGACATAATCATCAATCATCAACCACTGAAAACCAAACCCACCTATAAATCGTCAACCACCAACATCAAACCACCGAACACCAAACTCACCCATCAATCATCAACCACCAAATACCAAACCACTAGGTTCGTCGTCGAACCCACAATGCCGCCGCCACCATCATCGAGAGGAGAAGAAACCGGGGAGAGAGAAAGAGAGAGAGAGAGAGAGAGAAAGGTATATGAGAGACCGACAGAGAGAACCTAGGTCTCCAATAATGGACGAGATTCGAAGCTCCTCCGTCGAGACCCAAATGCCACCATCAAGATGTTCGCCAGCATCATCACCTACCGAAGATAGAGAAAAATAGGAAAGAGTATTGGCCGAAGATAGAGAGAAAAGAGGAAAAAATGAGAGGAGAGAGAGAACAAGAGAGAGAGTTATGAGGAAAAATATATATTTATATGTATATTTTTATTTTTAAATAAAAATATATTTTTTATAATTTTATATTAATATTATTTATTTTATTTTTATATTTGAATTAATATTATTTGAATTAATTATTTATTACTTTTCCCTTTTTGCCCCCAGAATTAAACGGTCAACCTAAAGGATTCCGTGATCGTTAAGCGCATTATGATCCTTTCGTACACCTTTAGAGGGGATTTTGGATACTTATGTTAATGTTAAGTTGTATTTCAGATAAATATGAAACAGTAAATTATAAAATGGATAATGTTTCAAACCTCATATTATTTTTTAGGATTTTTCCTAAAAAAAGCAAATGTATAATTGTTAACTTCTCATATTTCAGAAAAAAAAAAAAAAAAAACAACAACAACAACAACAACAACAACAACATCAACGACAACAACTTCTCTCATGCAAGTTGAGAAACGATTGAACTTGCATCGGAAGTGATTGAACTTGCCTGAGAACGACTATTCTAGATCTAAAAAGGGGGGACCACTGCAAAGAAATAAATGTCCCAACTCCTATAGCTGCAGCTAAGGTATTTTTAATAGTTTTTAAATGGTGTTTTTAAAAATCATTTTTAAAAAATAAAAAACATAATTTTGAAAAAATAAGTTTTTAAAAATATAATGAATTCAGTAGGATTTCTTAAAGTTATTTTAAAAATAAAAAATAATATAAATATATTTAGTATTATTTTTTAAAATAAGTAAATAGTTATTTGGATGGAAATTAATGATTTATTTTGAAAATAAGTTTTGAAAATTGTGAAAAACATAACAAAAAAAGAAATTATTTTTCATTTTTCAGTTATAATTTTCAAAAGGTGTTTTTTATTTTTAAAAACACATTTTACAAAACATACAACCAACACTTTATTCTTATTTTTTATTTTTGAAAATAAAAAATTATTTTCAAAAATGTGTTCAAACACCACCTAAGTTCTCCTCTATCTTTTGCTCTTTCATATTTGTTGCAAAATAAATTCATTTTTATAAACTATTTTGATTGAGTTTTTTTTTTTAGATTTTAAAAAAACATAGTAGATTCATATTTTTCAGCATGCGATCATTAAACTGATATATCCTTTCGCTTGAACGAACGAACGAACGAACGAATGAATCAAAAATTGGGTTTCAAAGTACATCAATTGGGACGAAAGTCTCGCGTTGCAAAAATAAAACAATGAAATTATTTATAAATGCATGTATTATTATGAAACACAGATAATTTCTCTCGAGTGCAGGAGAATTCCAACTTTAAATGTACTATCTGCACTGAAATTCCAGCCTTCGAGGTATTTATCAATTAAAAATATTGACAGGCCTCTATAGTGTGTCTTGTCCGAAGAACCGAAAGCAATAAACACCTAACCTAACATTTGTCATTGTATTATTGTCCTTCGGACTTCAATATAAAATTTGCAGGCCCTGTAGTGCTTGTTATCAAAGAACCCGTAGCAAGAAAGCAATAAACACCTTACATCTTTCGTTGAATTATTGTCCTTTGGGCTTCAATTTCAAAGTAGAAGGACAAAAACCACGTGAAGCTTACATTTACTTGTCGGCCAGCCTACATTTTTCAGCACTTACAATCATTCATTCTCATTTTAAGATTTTAATTGAGTCTGTATTTTTTTTTTAAATAAATTGAGTCTGTTTTCAATTAAAATATTTTAAATAAATTATAAATTTAAATATGTGTCCAGAAATAATGAAACCAATCTTTTTCTTAATCGCTTTCTGAAAAGTAAATACATTTAAGAAAAATGTAATGTAACTTTTCAATGGCAATATGTATATATCTGCAATGGAGTACTACTTTTTATTTGCATTATTGCTCTTTCCCATTAATCTATGCCACATTTACAGAGAGAGGTACCTTGTAAATGTTTAATTGTTAATATTAATGGTTAGGAAAAACTTCAGTGTGTACCTTTCACTAATATTTCAGCATGTAATATAGTTTAAAAATATTATTTAATTTCATGACATAGAATGTGTAATGAATAGAACGCATATTGTATGTATGTGAAGGATACCAAATTTATAGAGAGATCATTTGACAATAGAATAGGGAACAAAACTATATTATTAAAAAAAAAGGCTTGAGAGTTGAGACAGTGTGTAGTGGAATAAAGCTAGAGAGAAAGAGAGAGAGAGAGGGCGAGGTGATTGATGGATAGATGGACGGTGGTCGTGGCAGGATTACATTCGCATGTTGGGTAGCACAACAAACTCAAAAAGAGTAACGTAAGAGTATTATTTTATAATGAATTATTCTAAACTTTTTAAATTATTTGTTTAAAATTATTCTCAAATAATATCTTACAAGAATTATAACATCTAGGTAAATATAAAATAATATGAGTTAAATCTTATTTATCATATTATTTAAATATGATTTTAAAAATAAAAAAATTAAGAAAATTAGTATTACTCTTTTATAATTAGATGAGATTTTAAAATATTCCATCATAAAATCTCAAAAGGGTAAAATATTAACTTGTAGCAGCAACGCACTACCATTATACGTCTAAAACACCGTAACTTTCAAAGCTTCTAATGATTTTTAAAAAGGTCTTTCAAATCTTATGTAATCATGATTTTAAAGGATACTTTTCAAAACAATTTTCTTCCCCAAAAACGTCTTTATAATCATCATTGGTAAAAAAATACTGAAAAATTTTCAAGAAAATACTTCAAAACCAAATTTAGATTTTACTTACCTTTTATATTTTAAAAATATTAGATTAAAGAAAATTTTCTAAATATTTTTAAAAAAATTTTGCCATAAAAATTTTAAATCATAACAATAATTATATTTTCGTTAACAAGACAAAATTTCTTTATCCTTTAAGAGTTTAATGAACTTACAATTTAAAAATATTTATTCGAGATATAGAGCTTGTTAGCTTGTTAGAGGCCAACATTGTTTTCTAAAGGTCATTTGGTAATGCTAGATAATATGGTAGAGTATAATGAAGTTACTTGCAAAATTACTTGTTCTGTGTTCTCTACTTTTATTGATTTTTCGGTCAAATATGTACAGGGAGCGGATATGGTTACAAAGATCAAAGAGTCTAATAAACTTTTCAAAAGTCAAAAAATCTATTACTAAGGCTTTGAAGAAGTCAAGAAGCCAAGACAAATAGGCTACATTTTGCAAAGAGAGCTTCTGAGAAATTTACAGAGTGCTTATCTTCAAGTCTTCTATGCTTATCTTTTTCTTCTTCTGACAATTTTATCTGCTGTTTCTCAAAAGTCCAAAAAACAAATTGCGAAGGCATATGTATCTTCTTGTGAGCTTCTATTCATTCTTATCTTTTTCTATTGCTATTTATTAGGAGTGGGCAAAAAAATCGAACCGAATCAAACCGATCCGGACCGAACCGAACCGAATCGAAAAATCGGTTTTTTTTCGATTTTTCGGTTCGGTTTGGTTGTAATTTAAAAAAAACCAAAAATTTTCGGTTCGGTTCGGTTTGACTCAAAAAAATCGAACCGAACCGAAAAACGAAACAAAAACAAAAAAAAAAAATCAATAATACATTTCTTGATTATGAATTAATAGTTTTTGTTTTATTTTTGCTTTAACTTGAAGTTGAAAGAATATTTTAGGTGTTGTTTTGAAAATGTTTTAGGCTCCTTTTTGGCCTATTCTATTCTATGTTTCAATTAGATATTGTTTTGAAAATGTTATAGGTGTTGTTTTGAATTGTTTTTAGTTTTGTCAATTGTTTTTATATAACATACCGGGGCCTAAAACCAAATGGAGGTCTAAAATTACAAGCCAAAAACCGAATGAACCGAACCGAATGAAATCGGTTCGGTTCAAAAAAATAAAAAACCGAAAATTTTCGGTTCGGTTTTGGGAAAAACCGAACCGAACCGAACCGTGCCCACCCCTACTATTTATCTTCTTGTACCGATACTTTTTTTAATCTTCTATCAAGATCTTCATATATTTAAATTATGAATAATTTTATCATTAAATCCTTCATCTATTTCTTCTATAACATTATCTTACATGAAAAAATAATTATAGGATTCATCCTGACTCCTCTCTCGAGTCTGGAAGAATCCTATAAAAACTGAGATTTTTGTTATTAAAATTTGGATTTGCTGAAAATCTTTTATAATAATCATCTTAAATCTAATGATCACTTTGATCAAATTATAAATTGAACAAATAAAAAATCTATATGTTTCCTATGTTGGACCCATTTACTGAACAAATAGAATATTCATAAATATATCTGAAAAAGATATTTAATCTATAAAGCTATTCTAGAAAGGTATTTACGAAATCTGATTAATTAAAAATAATATATACTGATGTAAAAATGTTTCTACTTAAAAATATTATTAATGCATTTGTCATCACCATGTGACCCTTCTCACTATCTGTAATAATTTGTACAAATCTACGGTGGATTATTGAAAAAATGGGTTTCATAAAAGAGTAAGTGTTAACGTCCAGTAAGTGAATATAACTTTTATAAAACTATTTCTAAATAAAACATAAAATATTTCTGAAAACAATAAATATTTTTCAATGTTTCATATAAATTCATATCTGAAAACAATAAAAACTAAATTTAAATCTGATCTCATAGTAAAACTGTAAACTTCTATATAAATTATCTTTATAATTTTAATAAAATAAAATCTAAAAATCAATAATCTATAAAAACTTTTCTGGAATCGTTTTCTATAAATCTGATGTTCTGTAAATCTCTTTTTGCATAGATCAAACTCAAAATGTAATATCTATAATATAAAAATTTACATCAATTAGTACCCAGGAAAATCTGTCATACATAGTAGAAATACTTAACACACACGTAGAGCGAGGGGTAACATTTGTCATACATGTGCTGAATAACCTAATGACTCTAGACATCTGTCATACACGTGCAGGGCAGCTCTCTAAGACTTACACATATGTAGTCTATCTGACCGTTAAATGAAAGGGTATAACGTTGGTATTCTGAAAACATTTTTATTTTATTCACAAATCTTAACAATTTTCGTATCCAAATATATATAATTCTAAATAAATATTTTTATCAAAACATAAATAAAATCTTCTTTCTCAAGATATAAATTAATATTATTTAAAATACTTCAAACATTTAGTATAATAAACTCAATTTGAAAATATAAAATTTTCGGTTGGAATTTCTAACATGCATGCTTATAGATAAAATACGTAATAAATTTTCATTTCACTTGTAAAACATAATTGATAATCCAATTGTAAATCATAATTCGTAATCTATAAAATCAATTAATTAAACAAATCATTTACTTCAAATAAATAATAAAACTGAAATATAAATAAGCATAATTTAATCAATTTAATTAAAAATAAACTATCCACTTATATAACTCTTTTACTTAAATCTAGATCTAAAACAGATTCTCAATTGATTTCTTATAATCTTAGATCTACTCTAAAATAATATGAAACTTAATTTAGAACTTATGAAAAGTTAACTAATTTTTTATATTCTAAATCTTATTGAAATAAAAATTATTTATATGAATATCTCAGACACCCAAATATTTCATCCATCCATCCGAAATTTCCTTATTTTTCTCTTTGTCTTCTTTTTCTTCTCGACTTTGAATCAAATAAAACGGTGCTTTCCAAAAGGATGGCTTTATATCTTTCATTAAACTATTAAAAAAAATGGGATTATCCTTTTAAAATACATCATACTCTTTGATATATGACATCACATTGTATATCTTTCTATGCTTAATTATATTTTTAAGGTATTCAATTTTTTCCTATTCTTACAGATATTTTTTTATAAAAAATTAATTTTATGTTACCGCCTAATAATCATCATTATTTTTTAAGTTTGTATGTATAAGATTAAGAGGTTATTAATGCATAGATTGATGAAAGAATTATTTTTCTAATTATTAATCTCGTTGAACAATTATAATATATTAGTGCGTGTGGTATTTTTTTTAATGAATTATATTCAGAATTGATATACACTTATTATCAGG
This sequence comes from Nephelium lappaceum, assembly GCA_021234005.1. Classification (NCBI taxonomy): domain Eukaryota; kingdom Viridiplantae; phylum Streptophyta; class Magnoliopsida; order Sapindales; family Sapindaceae; genus Nephelium; species Nephelium lappaceum. Next base: position 13,882,549 of record CM038009.1, read on the forward strand.
AAAAAAATATTATTTTTATTGTGAAAAAGTAAAGACATAATTAATTAAATAAAAGCTCTTTGGAAGAGTATTTAACCCCATTTTGGAAAACAAGTGAGCAATGTGGGTATACTTATAAAAGTAACGATGTAGATATAATTTTATATAAATACTTCTTAAAAGTACATGTATACTTGTTAACCTCTCATGCAAGTTGAGAAACGATTGGACTTGCATCAGAAGTTATCGAACTTGTCTCTGAACGACTATGCTGGATCTGAAAAGAGGGGGCCACTGCAAAGAAATAAATGTTCCAACAATCACGCCACAGATAACGTCAAATCAAAAACGAAGCAAGGCTGGTGCAGAGTCTGCAGGCTATGGACTTGGACCAATTTTTTTTTTTTTTTTTTTTTGATCAATGACTTACACCAATTTTTTTGTATTCTTATTGATATAAATTTCATTAATCTTTAACCTACTGAATATGTTGTTTTCATAGCATTTTTATTTAAAAACAAAAAAATGTGCCACCATTTAAGATTTATAAAAATAGAGAAAAAGTTATATAATGAATTAAGGTAAATGAGGAGATATTTATTTATATTAAAATAAAATTAATTAAATAATTAGATTTTTAAAACACTCAAGAGTTTTTTATTTTATTTTATTTTATTTTTTTGAATAAACACCCAAGAGTTCACTCCACATCCATTTCTCATGTTGAAATTTTTAAATATGATGTTTTACTCATCCTTTAAAATATAAAAACTGACCCTAAACATTATGATTACTTTAATTAGTTAAAAAAAAAAAAAAAAAAACCTCCAACTCAATTTTGTTTTCATACCTATCAGGTTCCCCAAAAAAACTGAAAATCCTTTGCTAAAGAATATTCATCCGATCATAATTCATATGCCATCTACTATTTTTCCTTTTTTTAAAGAGACATGTCATCCACTTGAAGCAAATTTAAAATAAGAAATATTTGCATGATAAGAATGAAAGTCGGTGTACGTGATTAAATATATCTCCGCATGAAGAATTGAAAGACTTTAAATGAACATTACTCTTTTGTTTTCCTTTTATCAAAAACTAATATATTAGCTCCTACTTATAAAGAAAAATAAAACCTAATCATTTACTTTACAAAGAACGAAAAAGAACCTTTTATATATATATATATATATAATTTCTAAAAACACTTGTATCTTCTCAAACATGTAAAATGGTTAGATTTCTTTCATACTTCATATTCATGTCAAAAGTACATTTTTTTTTTTTTTTTTGAAATGATTGTCAATTAAACACAACCAGAACAAATACAATCTACAGTGACGTCATGCCACCGACGAACCTCAGATGAGGACAAAGCCAAAGAGGCGAGATAATGGGTCAAGCAATTCCCCAACCTAGGGATGGCTTAACATAACGACACGCCTACCACACTACTTAGAGATTTGATATCACCAATAATCAGACTATTGTCACCCCATTGGTCACAATCTGAGATTAAATCCTTAACCACATTAGATGCATCAACTTCAACGGTATGAATACGAAGCCCAAACTCCTGCGCCAAAGACAGCCCTTCTCTAACAGCCAGTAACTCCCCGATTGCAGGTGGAAAACATCCCTACATCTGCCGAGATTCCGCAGCCACCACAAACCCCAAATGATCCCTAATAGCTATTCCAACACCAAACCAGCACTTACCAGGGATTACCGCTGCATTAGTGTTCAGCTTCAGACACCCAGCTGATGGAGGGCACCACTCCAGAGGAGCACGCAGAACCGGCACCCCAGCCTGGGGAGCAGATGAGGCTTTAACAGTAGACTGGAGTTCAGCAAGAACTGCACCAGCCTACTCCACAACTTCAGCCGAAGAGCGAGTCCTGAGACCCTGGAGAGCAGCATTCCTATTATTCCAAATACACCATAAAGTCACACACATCAGCTCGACCACCTCCTTACCCCATTTACTCCTAACCGTATCCACCAAATCCAAGATGGAACCTAAATCCAGCACCGCACCACCCTTAATCCCCTGGAAATCTTCCCAGACAGGCCGAACCGATATACACCTCATTAAAGAATGCTCAGTCGACTCAACCTCCTCGCAACACAGAACATCCTGCCTCCGCGATCACACCCCTCCTTGCCAGATTCACTTTGACCGGAAGGGCGTTGTTGCATGCACGCCAAACAAAAATCTTGACCTTAGGAGGAATAGCAAGGTTCCACAACAACTTCCACCACTCTCCACCCGCCGTACTAGAAGCAGGCGAGACATCCGCTGAGAGTTGCCTCACGAGGTGGTAGCCACTCTTGACCGAGTAAAGCCTTTTTTTATCGTAATGCCACCGGAGCCTATCCTTCGTTTGTCTCACACTAAGAGGAACCTCCAGGATCACATCTACGTCCACCGGAAGGAAAAGTTGGTTGAGAGCTGACAGGTTCCAACACTTATTCCATTTATCAATCAAGTCAGAAGCTCTTACATCCATACCCACACCATTTGAGATAGGCCTGAAATTGAACTTTCGTGGCAACCACGGGTCCTTGAAGACTCTAATCGAACTGCCATCTCCAACCTGCCATCTTAACCCCTTCCAAAGCAATGCCTTACCCCACAAGATGCTCTGCCACACATGGGAACCCCCCCCCCCCCCCCCCATTTCTGACCAGCAACCAAAAACTCATCGTTCGGAAAATATTTGGCCTTCAGGAGACGAGATACCAGCGACTCAGGATCCTTGAAGATACGCCAGGCCTGCTTCGCCAGAAGGGCCTGGTTGAAAGCCACCAGATCTTTAAATCCTAGCCCACCCTTAAACTTAGGAAGACACATCTTCTCCCAACTCACCCAACTAATTTTCCTTTTCTCACATCTGGCACCCCACCAGAGTCTAGACGTAAGCGACCCTAACTCCTTACATAAACTCCCTGGCAGCCTAAACAAGTTCATAACGTAGATAGGAATCGCTTGGGCAACGACTTTGATTAGAACCTCCTTGCCACCGAACGAGAACAGCCCCCCTTTCCAACCACAAAGCTTCTCTCACACCTTCTCTTTGATCACATTAAAAGTTTTCCATTTATTCTTGCCAACAAGAGCCGGCATACCAAGATACTTGTCGTACCCTTTCCCATCTGCCACCCTAAGGTTGCTCTGGATATCCCTCCTTAACCGTTCACCCACATTTGGACTGAAAACAATCGAAGATTTCTCTAGGTTGACGCACTGCCCCGAACCTTGCCCATACGATCTAATAACCTCTTCAATTAAGCCGCAGTTGGTGATCGACGCCTTACAGAACAGGATACTATCATCTACAAAGAAGAGGTGGCTAATGAGAGGATCTCGCCTAATGCATCTCATCCCAAGGCCTCTACCCCCTCTCTCTGCTTTCCTGAGACCACTGGAGAAGGCCTCCGCACACAGGAGAAAAAGGTAGGGGGATAACGGACATCCTTGTCGAAGACCCCTTGTGGGTTTAATATCGATCACCGACTCCCCATTCAGGAGAACAGACATACTAGCCGTGGTCACACACCTCATTATGAGACTGACCACCCCTTGCGGGAAGCACATCTTCGTAAGCACCGCCTCTAGGAAACCCCACTCCACCCTATCATAAGCTTTTGACATATCTAGCTTCAAAGCCATCCAACCACTCTTACCCTTCCGCCGCTGATTAAGGGAATGCAGTAACTCAAAGGAGAGCAAAATATTGTCCACAATCTGCCTACCAGGAACAAAGGCCGACTGATTTGACGAGATAAGCATTGGCAACACCTTCTTCACTCTTTGGGCAATAACCTTCGTCACTACCTTATACACAACACTACTCAGATTGATCGGACGAAAGTCCTTCAAGGCCACCGCTTGCTTCTTTTTTGGGATGAGGACGACGTTCGTTCGATTAAAGTCTAGCAACGGGCCATTACCATTTAGAATCCTAAGGCACACGTCCGTGAATTCCTTGCCCACCACCTCCCAAAATTTTTGGAAAAACAAAGCATGGAAACCGTCCGATCCTGACGCTTTCGATGGGCCAAGCTGAAACACTGCCCATCTGATCTCTTCCTCCCTATAAGGCTCTCGCAACTCCTCACTTTGTTCACTTGAGAGCGACGATTGAATTGGATCATAGGTTCTAACAATATCTCTCAATGACGGATTAGACGAGCGAAACATCTCCGAAAAGAAGTCACCTATTATTCGAGCCATCCCACATTTCGACTCCTCCACCCTACCATTCGAGTCCACAAGTCGGACGATATCATTTTTCTTTTTACGCGCTGAAGCCTTGGCATGAAAATATTTGGTATTCCGGTCTTCCGCTGCTAACCATTCTACCCGGGCTCGCTACTTCCAATATAACTCCTCTTTTGACAGAAGATCTTCGAGAATTCGTTCTGCCCTCCTTATTTGTTGCATCACCCCTGGCCAGCCACACCTTCTGTACAAGCGCTCCACCAAACACTTCTGACCCTCAATACGCTTCCGCAAAGATCCAAATCGACTTTTACTCTACCGTATCAGCCTCGCCGCACACCTCTCCATTTTGTACTGAAGGCCATGCACATCGTGTACTGTACTAGAACTTGTCCAAATGCCCTGCACCATTGCACTGCAATCCTCCTCTTTTAACCAAAAAGGTTCAAACCTGAACCTCCGAATATGTCTCATAACTGCATGAGTCCTGCCTTTGAGAGTTAGCATAATCGGTCTATGGTCTGATCCATTAAAACCCAAGTGATCCACCTTCACCAATGGGAATGCCTCTCGCCACCTCCAGTCACCTATGAAACGATCCAGGCGTTCCTGCACATTTGCCAGGCCATCCCTCCTGTTATTCCATATAAACTTAGGCTCATTGTAGCCTAGATCCCAGAGGCCGCAGTCTAAAAGGGCTTGCCTAAAGCTAAGCATCCCATTCACTTCTTTTGATGATCCCCCACACTTCTCCGAAGCTTTCAGAAGCTCATTAAAATCTCATCCCATCAACCAGGGCAGATTATCTATTCCCCTGAGTCTTCTCATTAGCTCCCACAAGCTTTTCCTTTGTCCTAGCAATGGATTACCGTAAAACCCTGTAAACCGCCAGCTCCCTCCGTACCCCAAGTTGACCCTAACATCAATATGCCCTTTAGAATAGGACGTAAGGCTCACCTCCCCATCATCCTTCCATAACATAACTAAGTCGCCACTCTTGCCTGCACTCTCGACAACCAATCCACTCTGATACCCCATCAATTCCTTCAATCTATTAATCTTATCACCATATAACTTAGTCTCACATAGAAACACTAAGTTAGGGGAATACTACCGTAGCACCCTTTTAAGGGCTGTGAACGTACGCGGGTTCCCCATCCCGAGCACATTCCAACATAGCAGACTCATGGCTCCCGGCGGGCCTGACTCTCAGGCTCCGCCGATACAACATTCATCTCCGAATCACTAGCGACCATTCTCCTCACTCTCTTCGTTACTCCTCCCCCCTCGTTTGTGAAGGTCAGCTTCTTTCGCTTTAGGGAAGCCCTTCTATCTACGTCCAGGTCCATCTGCAAGGTACCTTCTATCGGGGAGCAACTCCTAGCTTTACCTTTCAGCTTTAACATCCTTCTCGGTGAAATACTATTGCGACTACCTCCCTCCTTCCTAATCTGTTGGAAAGTCAGCATCCGTTTAAATGGACTTGATCCCTTCCGCATAACCTCCCGGTCCCTAGCCGCTCGCTTCCATTTACGTCTCTGTATTTTGCATGGCTTCGTCCTAACAATAACGGTTTCCACATCCGTTACGGACTCTACAATATTGCTCACCTCTGCTGACTCAGAAACGGGGTCAGGGATCAAAACCTCTTTTAGCTGACCCTCAGTACCTGTCCTACCTCACACTTTTTGTCTGCCACAAGTGACCTTGTTCGTGTGTTAACATCCACCAATCCAAACGGTTCCCCACTTAGCGTACCACTGGCCTTGGGGGTAGGGACCACCTCCACAAGCTGCACACTTTCCGACCTATCCACCACTTGAAGAATAGGGGACGAATATACTCCTTTACCATTTAAATCTGCACCTTCAAGCCTTTCCTGAGCTCTACTGACATTAACCTGTACTCTCTCCCCTCATTTCTTCTCTCGATCCACGCCCTTGCTTAAAACATTCCTTCTCCCCCTCCTATCTCCCTCTGGCTCCATCCCCTCTGATTTTTTTCGCCCCCATCCGCTCTGACTGGCTCGCAGCCAGGAGCCATACTCTCTCTTAGGAGTCCTACTAGCTATCTCTCTCGCTTCCTCATCCCTACACTCACTCCCTTCATGACCCAGCCTTCCACACGTGAAGCAAAACTCTGGGAGGTTCTCGTATGTTAGTATCACCATTTTAGTCTCCCCTGCACCGCCCATATTCAACTGCAGAACCCTCTTCAACGACTTTGATAAGTCAATGCACACTTTTACTCGTAAAAACTTACCCCTACACTCTCTTGATTCCTCGGGCACCCACACAATCTCACCTATCTGGCCCGCCAGGACTCGAGCTACCCCTGGGTTCATGCACATCAGTGGCAGTTTATGAATCTGAACCCAGATGAGTAACTTGTCAAAGGCCAGCTTGGACACATCCCCTGCACCCTCCGGCCGCTCTAGCACTAGCAGGTTATTTTCAAAATGCCAAGGACCCCGATTCCATACCAGTTCCTTAGCTTCCGTCTTGTCAAAATAGAACATAAAAATATTGCTACCTAGGGATTCCACTTCCACTGCTCCAAAAGCTCCCCAGATCTGCTCAATAACGATTTTAAAACCCTTCCGATTAACCCTTCTCGCCCCTAAAACTTTCCCCACCAGGCAATGCTTGACCTCTTCAGACCCCTCTTCAAATACCAACCCTTCAATCTTACATATCACCCCCTCCTCCTCTGAGAGCTTTAGGGATTTGCACAATTTAGCTATCTCCTCTTCCTCCATACCTATACTATCAACACAAGAAATTCGAACAAAGACTCCCACCCAGGCTGACGAAGACAAGAGGAAAGGATAAAGACAACTCCTCTAGGAGAGCCAACTACCTAACGGAACTACTATCCCTAGCTTATGCTCTCACCGGGAGCGACAAGCAGGAGACTGTTTTGTTAGTCAAAAGTACATTTAATTATAGTATAATTCTATTTTTAATTTGCACATAATTATTAGTGTACAGATATTACTTATGCCCAATATAACCAATAAAAAAATAACACATGTCAATGAATTAGCTATTTTTTAATCAAAGAAAATATTAATAAGACATACATGGGATATGAAATAATTGTAAACATTCAATATTTTTATTCAATTTACATAATAAGTGGTTTATCAAAAAATTAGAATTCATAATTTTTAATCTCGAACTTAAATTTTTTGACATTTCATCTTGGACATAAAATTAAATGGAAAACTTTATAAAAATATTGAATGTATAGAATTATTCATTACACAATCCAAAAGTATATAAAAAGAACTCATATTTGTTTCCACTTCTACCAATGTCACGAATGTCTTCTGACTATCATCACAAGGGTAGCCTATAGTAAATTATACAATCCAGTATTAGGCCACATATGGTTTAATGCCATCTTTTAGAATCCAGCCATTGCGTTTCCTCTCCTCTCCTTCAAATGGTATCAACGTCTCATTATATTATATTATAATATTATATTTTACTTAGATTTTTCCGACTATTATTGCTGGGGATAGCAACCCAACAATAGCCCCCCTGTCGTTTACCACCACCTTTTAAGACATATGAACGCTGCCTCCCCTGCTTTATGAAAAAACATCTTTCACGGAATAAACACCTTACATCCTTCATTGAATTATTGTCCTCTGGGCTTCAATTTCAAAGAAGTAGGACAAAAACCACGTGAAGCTTATATTTACTTGTTGGCCAACAAGGAACATTTTTCAACACTTACAATCATTCATTCACGTTTTAAGATTTTAATTGAGACCGTATTTTTTTTTTTTAACAAATTGAGTCTGTATTCATTTAAAATATTTTAAATAAATTATAAATTTCAGTATGTGTTCAGAAATAATGAAATTAATCTTTTTTTAACCACTTTCTGAAAAGTAAATACATTTAAGAAAAATGTAATGTAACTTTTCAATGGCAATATGCATATATCTGTAATGGAGGACTACTTTTCTTTGCATTATTGCTCTTGCTCATTAATCTATGCCACCTTTATAGAGAGACAAATACCTTGTAAAGTTTATTTGTTAATATTAATGGTTAGGATAAACTTCAATGCGTACCTTTCACCTAATATTTCAGCATGTAATATAGTTTGAAAATAAATATTATTTAATTTCATGACATAGAATGTGCAATGAATAGAATGCATACTGTATGTATGTGAAGAATACCAAAATTCCTAGAGAGAAAATTTGATAATAAAATAGGAAACATATCTATATTATTAAAAAAAAAAAAAAAAAGACTTGAGAGTCGAGACAGTGCGTAGCGGGAATAAAGCTAGAAAGTAAGAAAGAGAGAGAGAGAGAGAGAGATGGGCCGGTTAGGTTTTGCACACAACACGAAGTCAGAAAATCTCTTTATAAAGTGTATTTGTTTATCATCTTTAGTTGGTCCGGTTGGTTTGATTTTCGAGATAAAAACCACTGCAAACAAGTGTCATATAACGAGTCAGCAAAATGTACTAAAAGTTATAGTATCTGTCAGGTCTGTAAATTTCTTTAATGGACGGTCCAGATGAGGTATCTCTTTTTTTCCACACGGGGAAATAGAGAGAGAGAATTGAATTGAGACAACGAGAGGAAATGAAGAGACAGGACACTGTGGCTGATAACCCCTAGCTCTATGTGTTATTCACAGTTTTGAGAAATCGAAATGATTAGGGGTAGTTTGGTAATTAGGGTATGCTGTGATGGGGTTTTGGACGAGGTGATTGATAGATGGATGGACGGTGGTCGTGGTAGGGTTAAATTCACATGTTATTGGGATAGCACAACAAACTCAAAAAGAGTACAGTAAGAGTATTATATTATAATGAATTATTCTAATCTTTTTAAATTATTTGTCCAAAATTATTCTCAGATAATATCATATAAGAGTTATGATATCTAGGTAAATTATAAAATAATATGAGTTAAATCTTATTTATCATATTATTAATACATGATTTTAAAAATAAAAAATTGAGAAAACTAACCTTATTCTTTTATAATTAGATGGGATTTTAAAATATTATACCGTAAAATCTCAAAAAGTGACTGCTAACAGTGACCCACTACCATTATACTTCCAAAACCCCCAGAATTTTCAAAGCTCCTAATGATTTTAAAAAATGATCTTTCAAATCTTATGTAGTTATGGTTTCAAGGAATACTTCTCAAAATAATTTTTTTTTCCCAAAAACGATTTTATAATCACCATCAATAAAAGAAAACCGAAAAAACGAAAATTTTCACTGAAAAATCAAGTCTAAATTTTACTTAACTCTTATATTTTAAAAATATTAGTCAAAGAAAATTTTTCAAATGTTTTAGAGAGTTTTTGCAATAAGAATTTTAAATTAGAATAATGATTTATATTTTCGTTATCAAGATAAAACTTTTTTACCTTTTAATAGTTTAATAAATTTATAATTTGAAAATACTTATTTGAGACATTAAGTTTGTTAGCTTGTTAAAGGCCAATATTGTTTTCTAAAGGTCATCTGGTAATGCTAGATAATATGGTAGAGTATATTGAAGTTACTTGCAAAATTGCTTGTTATGTGTTCTCTACTTTTATTGATTTTTCGGTCAAATATATACACAAAGCGGATATGATTACAAAGATCAAAGAGTCTAATAAACTTTTCAAAAGACAAAAAACCTGTTACTAAGGCTTTGAAGAAGTCAAAAAGCCTAAAGACAAATAGGCTTCATTTTACACAGTTTTATGAGAAATTTGTAGAGTGCTTTTCTTCAAGTGTTCTATACTTATCTTCTTCTTCTTTTTGATAATTTTATACTTATTTTTAGGGGTAGCAAAACAAGTTGGCGTGTCGGATCGAGTTGAATTTGATTCGATTTGCTTATGGATTTGACCAATTCGATACGAATTCGTTTAATAAATGAATCAGTACTTTTGGATTCGACATGAATTCATTTAGAAACGACACGACACGACACGATTAATTCATTTATCACTTGGATCATAAAGTATTCAAATCCATTAACCTGTCAACCTGTTAATTCGTTTAACTCGTTTAATTCATTTAAATTCGTTTAAACAGACATGAATAATGATGATTCCAACACAACCATAGTCAAACCTCAAAGTTTCAAATACTTCTAACTAAACTCAATAAACTTTTATAACAATTATATTACCAAGTAACAATTACAGATCAATCAAGCATACTCAATAAAATTAAAAAAATAAAATGAAAACCAAAATCAAAGTACGGAAAACATAAAAGAAAATGAAAGAGGTGGTGGATCTATGATGAAAATGGTGGATTTAGTGGTGGAGATGATGGACATGGTGGTGGAGTTATGGAGAAAGGGTGACGACCGTGAGGGAGAAGGGGAGAAGCAACGACGACCATGAGGGAGAAGCGACCGTGGCGACGATCGTGAGGGAGAAGGAGATGAGTGATGACCGTGAGGGCAAAGCAGCGATCGACGATCATCAGGGAGAAGGGGTGGTGATTGGGAGGGAGAGTGTGTGGTGTGGGTGGCTGCCTGAAAATGAATTTGAAATGGGTAGGGTTTGGTTAAATGTGTATAGATATATGCATAATTACACACTAACCCATATAATATGGTAATATTATAATTTAATCTCTAATTTAATTGTGTCAACCCGCGATTCATTTAAGCAGACCCAATTTGATTCGTTTAATAAACTAATTAAGCGGGTTGACACGATTACGATACGAATTCGTTTAACTCAAACCCACACTCATGTATTTTTCTCGAATTCCTGTCGACCCATCGTGTCGTAACCCATATTGTCACCCCTACTTATCTTCTTATTTTTCTGACAATTTTATTTGCTGCTTCTCAAAAGTCCAAAACCAAAAAAATGAAAAAACTGTTAAGGCATATACATCTTCTTGTAAGCTTCTGCTGTCATTCTTATCATTTTCTACTGTTATTTATCTTTTTGTGCCAACACTTCTTTTAATCTTCTATCAAGATCTTCATATATTTAAATTATGGATGACTTCGTCGTCAAATCCTTCATTTATTTCTTCCATAACATTATCTTGAGTGAGAAAATAATTGACAGAATCCATCCTGACTCCTCTCTCGAGTCTAAAAAAATTCTATAAAAACTATAATATTTCTGATAAAATCTGGATTTATTGAAAATCTTTTAAAATAATCATCTTAAATCTGATAGTCACTTTGATGAAAATATAATTTGAACAAATAAAAAATCTGTACGTTTCTCCTGTTGGACCCATGTACTGAATAAATAGAATATTCATAAATATATCTGAAAAATATATTTCATTTATAAAACTATTCTGGAAACACATTTATGAAATCTGGTTAATTAAAAATAATATACACTGATGTAAAAATGTTTATACTTAAAAATATTATTAATGCATTTTTCATCATCATGTGACCCTTCTCACAATCTGCAATAATCTACACAAACCTGCGGTGGATTCCTGAAAAATGGGTTCTATAAAAGAGTAAGCACTAATGCCCAATGTGTGAATATAACTTTTATAAAACTATTTCTAAATAAAATATAAAATATTTCTAATAATAATAAATACTTTTCAATTATTCATATAAATTCATATATGAAAATAATAAAACTGAATTTAAATCTGATCTCGTAGTAAAACTGTAAACTTCTATATAAATTATCTTTATAACTTTAATAAAATAAAATCTAAAAATTTATAATCTATAAAAACTTTTCTGGAATCTCTTTTTATAAATCTGGTGTTATGTAAATCTCTTTCTGCATGGATCAAACTCAAAATGTAATATCTGTAATCTAAAAATCTATACCAACTAATACCCGGGGAAATCTGTCATATATGGTGGAGATACTTAACACACACGCAGAGCAAAGGATAACATCTGTCATATACGTGCTGGATAACCCAATGACTCTAGACATCTACCATACACATGTTAGGCGACTCTCCAGGACTTACATATGTGTAGTCTATCTGACCGTTAGAGGAAATGGTACAACCTTGGTGTTCTGAAAACATTTTTATTTCGTTCTCAAATCTTAAACAATTTCCGTATCCAAATATATATAATTCGAAATAAATATTTTTCTCAAAACAAAAATAAAATCTTCTTTCTCAAGGCATAAATTAATATTATTTAAAATACTCTGAACATTTAGTATAATAAATGAATCTAAAAATATAAAATTTCGGTTGGAATTTCTAACATGGATGCTTATACACAAATACACAATAAATTCTCATTTCACTTGTAAAAACATAATTGATAATTCAATCGTAAATCATAATTCGTAATCTATAAAATCAATTAATTAAACAAATCATTTACTTCAACTAAATAATAAAACTGAAATATAAATAAACATAATTCAATCAATTTAATTAAAAATAAACTATCTACTTATGTAACTCTTTTGCTCAAATCTGGATCTAAATAGATTCTCATCTGATTTCTTATAATCTTGGATCAACCCTAAAACCACATTAAACTTAAGTTAGAACTTATGAAAAATTAACTAATTTTCTATATTCCAAATCTTATTAAAATAAAAATTACTTATCTAAATATCTCAGACACCCAGATATTTTGTCCGTCCATCCATCTAGAATTTCCTTATTTTTCTCTGTCTTCTTTTTCTTCTCGGCTTTGAATCATTTTTTCTTTTCTTTTTGCTTAACCTGTTTGGCTCTTAAACCTTTTGTTACAAATTTTGAGCTGCTAATCGAATACACACACACACACAAAGCAACCAACCAAACCAATTTGTTATTAATTTTTAGCATGACACTTGTCCAATTTTTATATAAAATTTTGGACATTAATCCCTTTCTTAACCAGCCACCAAAATTGGTTTCTTGTGCATGTGGACTTTGCTTTGAAATTGTCTAATTGCTTCCCTCTTTTTTAAAAAAAAAAAAAAAAAAAATGAGAAGCATACACTTATGTTGCTTCTTTTATGTCCACCAAACTTGGTGGACATCTGTCTAGGGGTGGCAATATGGGTCACAACACGATGGGTTGACATGAATTCGCGAAAAATAAATGAGTATGAGTTGGAGTTAAACGAATTCGTGTCATAATCATATTGACCCGCTTAACCTGTTTATTAAACAAATCAAACTGGGTTTGCTTAAACGAATCGTTGCTTGACACGATTAAATTAAGGGTAAAATTATAATATTAAAAAATTATAGGGGTTAGTATGTAATTATGCATATATATATATATATAAACATTAACCAAACCCTAAATCTAATCCATTCATTTCAAATTTCAGCAGCCATCACCAACTCATTTTGTTCTCCCATTCTCCCACACCTGACAACAGCTCCTCCCCTTCTCCCACACCCACACGGTTGCATCACACCATGAAATCCACCCCTTCACCCTAACGGTAGCTGCTCCTTCTTCCTCACGGTCACCGGTCGTAGCTCCTTCTTCTCATGGTCACCGATCGCAACTCATTCTTCCCACAGTCACCAGTCATAGCTCTTTCTTCCTCACGATCAGCGGTCGTAGCTTTTTTTTCTTCCTCACAATCACCGATCATAGCTCCCGTCGCAGCTTATTCTTCCTCACGGTCACTGGTTGTAACTCCGATTGCAGCTTCTTCTTTCACACGGTCACCGATCGCAGCTCCTTTTTCTTCACGATCACCCATTCTTCATGGTTCCATCACCGTATCTACCATTAGATTTGGTTGGACCAGTTTCAGCCTTCAGGTATCCTTCTCTTCCATTTTCTTTTGTGTTTTCTGTATTTTGATTCTTGTTTTCATTTTTTTTTCCCTGTTGTCTTTGATTTTTTGTGGAACATAATTGTTGAAACTTGAAAGAGAGTTTAAATATGTTGACTATGTTCTAGCTCCATCAAGTCAAGTTTTCCATGTTTAGAATATTAACTTGTGATATTGTCTATTGATTATGTTTATTTAACTTGAATTAGTATTTCGATTCTTGTAACTTTTTTGTATTATATATGTTTATTTAATTTTTTACTAATTTTGTATTTCATAAATAGCATACAAATGAATTTTAAAAATAAAATCTAAACAAATACAGATTAGTTGACCTTCACATTATATGTTTACTTTTAATTTGATAATGTATTTCATATATTTTTTCAGTGTAACGTAATATGTTTTCATGGTCAATTGATTCTTAGATATGGATCTAGGTGTTGACTTCGAAGACAATAGCATTGATCTCGAAGATGAGGAAGAAAATGTGGGAAGTTCAAGCAAGTTAAAGAAAAGTAAAGCTGCTCGAAAAAGAAAGCATACTTCGCATGTGTAAAAGTCCTTCGAAATGATATCGAAGGATAAAAAGGGAAGAGAGAGTTGCAAATGCAAATGGTGTGGCCAAATCTATGTCTGCCCAATCTCGAGTGGTACAGGTAACATGATTCGACACTTGGCTCTTACTTGTCTTAAGTATAAGTCATATGATGTACGTCAAATGGTGATTGAGAAAAGTCAATCTGGGTCTATAGGCGTTCGTCAACCTAAAACTAAGAGTCCAGAAGAATTTAGGAAACTAGTTGCTAAAGCTTTAGTGTTGCATGATTTGTCTTTCCAGTTTGTGGAGTGGAAAGGAATTATAAGAATTATTGAGTTTTTAAATGATGATTTTCATATGGTCACTAGGAACACCGTTAAAGCAGATGTATTGAGTTTGTTTGACAAAGATAAACAAAACCTTAAAAAAATGTTACAAGGTGCCCTTAGTAAAATTTGTTTAACCTCAGATTTATGAACTTCTATAGCTACTGATGGTTACATGTATATTACTGCGCATTTCATTAATTCTAATTGGGTTATGCATAAGAGAGTGATGAGCTTTTGCTTTATACCTCTCCACATGATGGGGTTTCTATTGCTGATAAAGTTATGTCATTATTGTTTGAGTGGGGTATTGACAAGAAACTTTTTGCCATAACTTTGAATAATGCTTCATCAAACAGATGCTTTATTGATAATTTAAAAGGTCAATTGAATATTAACAAAGCACTTGTTTGTGATGGGAAATTCATGCATATCCATTGTTGTACTCATATTATTAATTTGATTGTTCAGGATGAGTTGAAAGAGATAGATGTGGGTGTGCATAAATTTGTGAGAAATATGCGAGAGGGTCATATGACGAGACCCGACCCGGATACCTCTAACTCTAATCCAGTAGGTCACGCCGAGCACCCCAACGGATTCCTCTCAGACCCGACTTGTCGGGTTAAGCGAAACCCGTAGAGCGAACCCTAAACTCTCTGATACTTTCTGAAACATCGTTGGGTTGGTTTTCTTTAAAAACTGAAAACACGTAGGAAAATTTTTATTTTTAATTTTAAATTCATTTTTTTAACTCATTTTTCTAACAAAATTTCAGGAGCATAACAGCTATGTTTTTAACGTTCCCGAAAAACCTGTTTACAAAAAAACAACACTTCGACTAAAATTTATCACCAACCCAACTTCTGATTGCCCATAGGCCCCAATCATGCATTTGATTTCCAAATCAACTCAATAAAATCCAAATACAATTTAATAAAACACATTTAATCAAAAACAATTTAAAAACATTTACGAGTGAATAATTACAAATCATTTATACATTTTAAAAGAGATTTACACGAAAATCTAACTGATGAAACAAAATGGGCTCGCCCACTAAAGGTGATGTTGTTTCTCGGCTAACTGCTGAGAGTACCTGAGGAGGTTTTTATATAAAATAGAAAAATAATTAGCTAGAAGCTCAATGAGTGATAATTTATCTTTTCTTTTAAAATCTAATTTTCAAAACTTCTTCCTCTAAAAACATTTAAAAACTATTCTTTGTTTCGAAAGCGTTTCAAACTTAAATCTCTTAAAACTCAATTTAAACAAGAGAATTTATATTTATACATAGGCTTGCTTTTAAATTCAAAACTTGTAACTGAAAATCATAAATAACTGGAATAACAATTTTAAAACTTCTTTTCTCTCAAATCTGTTTTTCTTTTTAAAGCTGTTTCTTGATATCTATCAAAATTACCATAGTATCCCTAAATCTGTACTCTTGCGGCTATGTGCGGAATTGCCCAACGCTAACCATAGCTCGCCTGCTCTGAGACATCTCGCTGCTATGTGCGGAATTGCCCAGCGCTAACCATAGCACACGAAACACTACCCCACATCAGTAATGGCGACTCGACTGACAGACTTTGACACTTGTCCCCCCAGGTTAGTGACTTACCCTTACCCAAGACTGTGCCAACTGAAGTGGGATAGACCGGTCGGGTCTAAACTGATCTGTAATCTCTGAGGGTATACTTATGGGTTTGAAAACACTTTTCTTTTTCTACTTTAACTTTCTGGTGCAAAAGCACAAATCTCTTTTCTGATTTCATAAAATACCAAAATCTGATTTCTGAGTGCAATAAGCACTAAAACTCATTTTCTGAGTGCATTAAACACTAAAACATCTTTGGTAAGTGCAAAAGCACAAAATAGCATCATTTCAATCTCTAAATTCATGCTCATATCCATGCATTTAAAATAAACTCAAGTAAACAATTAATTTATCAAATCAAACTTGATAATTTGAAATACTCTTAAAATATTTAAATAAAACTCACTCACAAAACTGATGACTGAAAACAGCGCGTGCGGAGCCCCTACTCCTCTCATCTCGATTCTCGAGCCCCCTCGTCGCCTACACAACATATGGAAATATAAATTTACGTTCACGTCACTTCTGGAAACTCGAAATTACACAATCATCCCTATATGATCCTTTTTACGCGCCACTCTCCATTTTGGGTTTCTAACTTTAATCTTTCGCTTTTAATAGCTTCAACATACCTAATTAAACTCATTAGGGTCATCCAAACTCTCAACGGACATCATATGAGCCAATTTACGAAATTACCCTTCAACTAGTTTATTGCGTGATTTGGATTCTCTTTAAATCTTTGATATTTTCTTAGTTTCCTAAGCTCCCAATCAATACCAATTCGCTTATTTCTCAACTTATTTTTACTCAAAATCAACCAATAATCAAATCATAATAAAATCCACATCAAAACCAACTTAAATCACCATCAACATCATCAACGTAAACTAAATTCGAGTTGGATAACTTACCCCTCTTTTCTCTCGCGAAATCACTCTCTTTCTCTTCGCTTTGACTTCGTTCTGGGCTGTTTTGGTTCGCGTTTGGGGTCTGATCTTCCTCTCTTCTTTCTCCTCTCTTCCTCTCTCATTCTCTCCTTATTGATCTGCTGTAGTTTTGCTGTTTCTGGTGTCTTCGGTTCTGCTCATTTTTGGTGAGCTTGATGGTTGGATGAACTGGGTTCGACGTCAGCTTCAGGTGATCGGAACAGTTCAGTTGGTCGCGTCTGGTTCGGATCGAGCTCGACGGCTGGTCGACGAGCTGGATTTGGCACGGCGAGTTCGGGTCCTGTCGTCGAGTTCGAGCTGGTTGCGTCGTGTTGGCTGGATTCGGTTGGACAAGCTAGATCGGCATCAAGGTGACTGAGTTCTGCAGATCGGCGTAGCTCGGACGGGACATCAGCTTGGCGACGTCTTTTCTGCGCGATTTCTGCTCCGATCGGATCTGGTTCGCTGGTGGTTCTGCGTCGCTCGTACGACATGCTTCTGCCGTCGTTCTGCACGTTAATGGTGCCTGGTTCTGCATGCGGGTTGGACGAGCGACGGTGACAGTGAGGTCTGGTCGGTCGGACGTCGACGGCAGCTCCTCTTCTTCTCTTCTGCTTCTTCTTCTTTCTTCTCTTCTGGTTCACGCGACAACTCTCTCTCTCTCTCTTTGTTTTTGGCGAGTTGACTAAGTCTCCATTTTGTGAGTTAACTCAAACTTTTTGACTTCTATTTTCCTCCCCAACTATTCTTAAAATGACGGTCACGTCCTAATAAAAGTACGGTCTCTCCTTAGCTTTTAGCTTAATTTTACTTGGACCACAATTATTAAAATTTATCTTCAAATTAGTCCATTTTTACCTTGAAAAATTATTCGATTTCATTCACTATTTTATCCTTCCGTTTAGTCTCTAATCGAGTCGAAATCGATTTCCATGGGTTTCATATATCTTAGGCACTTCCATGGACCATTTAAGATCTCTAATCACCACTTAGGGACTATTCCTGGGAAATCCGTAAAATTACAATAGAGGGCTTACATCATAAGTTAGAAAACAAAAAATTTTAGAGTGTGTCAAACAAGTTGATTTAGACATGAAGAAAGATGTACGACAAGATGTTCCTACTAGGTGGAACTCGACTTATCTTATGCTAGATAGTGCTCTTTATTATCGACGTGCTTGGTGTACTTTAGGGTTGACCGATAGCAATTACAAGTATTGTCCTTCTGCAAATGAGTGGGATAGAGTTAAGAAAATTTGTAAGTTTTTGAGTTATTTTTATGAAACAACTAACATTTTTTCTAGGTCAAATTATCTCACTTCGAACTTGTACATGCATAAGGTGTTTTTAGCACATTTGACTTTGCTGCAACATTTGGAGAGTGAGGATGAGTTTTTGAAAAACATGACAAAACAAATGTACAAAAAGTTGCAGAAATATTGGGTTGTTTTTTGTATTATTTTGGCTATTGCCATTGTCTTGGATCCCCGTTACAAGATGGAATTTGTTGAGGTAGTGTTTCAAAAGTTGTATGGTGTTTTTGATGCATCAGACAAGTTGGCACATGTTAGAAGTAAATTATTTTATTTGTTTGATGAGTATATGACAAGTTCAACTGGGGTGTCTACCTCTAAGGCCACCATATCATCAGTAGCTCCTAGTGCATAAGTGACTAGTGCACAAGTGAATACAATAGATGAACTTGACTTGATTTTGATGGTAAGAAATAATATAATTTCCTTATTATAAATTTGTGATATTATTTTATCACAACAATCTATTTAATAAAATTTTCTTTTGTTATAGGATTTTGATATGAAACTTGGTGATAGAGGGATTACAACTCAGAAGACGTAATTGGAGTTTTATTTGGAAGAACGAAGGTTTGAAAGATCAGTTGATTTGGACATTAGCCTTTTAGAAGGCTAATGAAGCTCGCTTTTCTGAAGTTTCTGCCATGGCTTGTGACATTTTGTGCATCCTAATATCTACAGTTTCATCCGAATCCGCGTTTAGCAATGATGGTCGAGTTCTTGATCAATATCGGAGTACACTTAAACCCGATGTGGTGGGCAATAATTTGCAGTCGAGATTGGATAATTGGTAGAGGTAACACACTATTTTTGTTAAGCTATACAACAAGTGTGATTTTGATTTTTTATAATTATCTTTCATTATCTACTAATTATTTTATCATTAATTATTGTAGAGAGGGAGATTGTTTCATTAGAAGACGTCATTGAAGATATATTTAATTTAAGTATTAATGATGCTCCTCTAATGCTAGTAATCCAAGTGAATCAGTGGAAGACTTAACTCCAAATTCTATCACTTAGTGGTAAACTCTCATAATTATAGTTCTAAACTTTAAGATTATAAATGTAAATATCTAATGTTGTTTTCTTGTGATTTTTGTATAGTTTGGAGGTTCCCTTGGAATCAAAGGGGAAAGAATTTAAATTATAAAGTTTTGTGTTGGAGAACGATAGTATTAAGTCATTTTAATTTCTATGGATTTGTATTGAGTTGGAGCATGATTTTATTTTGTTATGGTTTTTAAACATGAATAATATGGAATGTTATGTAGTTGATTTAATGTGTTGGTTTTTATATGTTGAATTAGATGGTTAGTTGTGAATTATTTATTTTATTTGTGTTTAAAATATTATTTAGGTTAAACGAATTAAACGGGTTAAATGAATTAAACAGGTTAAACGAGTTAAATGAGGTAAACAAATTAATGGGTTGACGGGTTAACTGGTTTGAATCATTTATAATCCTATTAATAAATGAATTAATCGTGTCGTGTCGTGTCGTGTTATTCGTTTATAAATGAATTCATATCGAATCCAAAAATATCGACCCGCTTTATAAATAAATTCGTATCGAATTGGTCGAATTCATAAACGAATCCAATTGAATACAGCTTAACCCGACACGCCAACCCCTTTTTGCCACCCATACATGTGTCCTTTCCTATTTGTATATATTGTTTTTAAAAGAATTGAATGCATTTACAAAAAGAATTGGGATCACTTAAAGCAATTCAGCCCACTACATAACATATGCATGTCATTTATGAACCAAATGGGGGACATATATAATTGATGGGGTGTATCCAAGCAACACTAAAATTTAGGCTACTTTAATTGAGCCCATTTTATTGATTTCATTTGGGCTCAATATATTGGTTAGGTCCATTTGGATTAGAACCTTACAATAATAGTCTTTATCTACTCTCTCTTGAATTTTTTTGTAAGTATTTGTTTGTTTTAATACTAAAAAATATCCAAGGGATTGGATATTGCATTCTTGGCTCATTTGATTGTCCTTTTAGAAATATTGACATATGAGGGGTTTGTCCAAGTAAGCGGGGTCTATACATATTTATACAATTCCAATATTTATGTAGTCTATACTTTTAAAGATATTTCACAGTAAATTCTTTAGATTCTTTAAACTTTAATGGATTTCTTTCATTAACATATATATATAAAGAAAAATTACAATATAGTGATAAGCAGATAAGAAATAATTTGCTCTTTCACGTTTTCTTTCTCATTTACGAGGAATTGAATCATTTCTAGACTAAATCTATATCTTCCTCCATATATATATACATTTTTTAATTTTATCTGGGAAAAAAAATGTTTAATATATTAGAAGCAAATATTCCATCTATAATCCCATAATCAAATAATTCTCCTCTGCCTATTTCTTCGATGATTTATGAAATTTTCAAAAATTTTCTTTTGAAGTCTTTTCTTCTGCTAAATCAATTTTTTTCTTTTTTTGAATGTCTAAAGATAAGGAACTTTGTAATATAGCTTTATACAATTTTCTACTATATTTTTGCATAAAAAAATATTAGTAGAATTATTATTAATTATTTCTATAGAGCTTTCATCTTCTACTATTATTGTTTTACCTTTTTCTAGCTTTCTTTGAAAATTTTCAAATTTCATTTGAAGACTACTTAAATCTTGTTCTAACTTCATTTTGCTTATTTATCTACTCTATAAGATAAAATCTTAATTTGTTGTTTTGCCTAAATTGTTGTAATATAGTAAAAACTTAGTTTTTAGTATATATTATATTTTGAAAAGTTATTATTGGTTCTTCATTTTTTTATTATCTAAAAACAACTTTAAATATCTTTCAGCTTCTTGATAATTATAATATTCTTTAAAAATAGGCTTTTCAAAATTTTCTATATATTAAAAAGCTTCTTATCAGTTTGAATAAATTCTTATTTTGCTTCCTTTAAAAATAGTATAATAAGAAAATCTACTATTACTTACCCAATGATAACATAAGGCATTTAAAGTATCTACAAAGTTTTGTCGTTTATGAAAAACCATATATTATTAAGTATTAAAATTTGTTCTTTAGTAAGCCTTCCTTGGTATTGGGTTAGAATATTAAAAGAAATTTTTATTTTTTTAAATAACTTGTAAAGTCCATAATTCGCTTTTTTCAAATTTACTAGAAGTAGAGCTTGAAAATGTCATACCTGCAAAATTAATGATAAATTAGTCTTAATAAATATATGCTAATTCATTATTTTTTCTAGCTATATATTCAAAGTGAGCTTTATAACTTTTACCGATTAGTATTTCTAAAAAATATAGCCATCTTTTACTTACAAAAAAATTTTCTTTTCAAAGTTTTTCTTTTGCACTTTTTTGTAAAATTTTATAATATTATTGCAATTAGTTTTAACTGTAAAATATTCATTTTGTGTATATAAATGAAAATAGTTTAATGAATTTATTATTCTTAATATTTCTAATTATGCAGTTGATTTATGTCTTTCTACTTCAGCAAATTTTTCACTTACATACATACCTATTCTTCATCTTTATTAAGACCCTTTTTAGCATGTTTTTGTAATAGTATTCATGCCTATCCTTTACTACTGGGATCAATTTGAATTATTTTATAATACTTATCTATTGGTAGAGCTATAGGTTTTAAATTTTTTACTATATCTTTTATTTTTTTGATTAATTTT
This sequence comes from Nephelium lappaceum, assembly GCA_021234005.1. Lineage (NCBI taxonomy): Eukaryota > Viridiplantae > Streptophyta > Magnoliopsida > Sapindales > Sapindaceae > Nephelium > Nephelium lappaceum. The sequence goes on from CM038009.1 coordinate 13,904,906, forward strand.
ACGTCTTCTGTATTAAAATATTTTTGTCCATTCTTACTTAGTTTACTATATAAAAGTCATATTAATGTACTTAAATTAGGAATAAATTTTCTACTATAATTTAGTAATCCTAAAAATTTTTGTAATTTAGTAATTATATAAAAGTCTGTCTTATCAGGAAATTCTATATTTTTATTACTATATGGTGTGCTGTCGTGGGCAACCAAATTAAACCTATACTTCTAAAAATTTATGTAGTGGTGTGAGTAAGGATCATTCCCACAGAGAGTGTCTAGCTTAGTTTTATGCTACACGAACAAGGATGGGGGAGAGGTATTTAAGTATAATAAAAACAATTAAAAAAAAAAAACAACTAAAGAGCAATTCAAATTGAAATATTAAAATTAATCAAAAGAACAAACGTTGGTCTAAGTCAACATCCACTCTCGGAATTTTATAACTGATCATCGATGCAAGTATATATCAATTCACACCTAAAATATTCACCGTTGGAACCATTTTTTTCCTATCTCTCCTTAATTTCAATTAATTAGAAAATAGATGATCTAACCAATCCTAACTATTAAATAACCCAAGACAAGCATTAAAGGTTTAATTTAATAGTAGCGTTAAGAATGAAGGAAATCGATGAAGCTAAACAACACAAGCTCAAGCGGTTGCATTTAATTTAGTCGAACATTCTTCCTAAAATCTAATAATTTCTAATGCAGCAATTCATTAAATTTTAGTTGCTTCATAAATTAGAGAGACCAAACAATTACGAATTTGATATCTAACTTAGCAATAGATTGCAACGAATAATAAACTAGTAGGCCTCCTAGTAATTAAATGAGACAATCATGAAAATAAGCATAGAAGAACATCTGATACCTAAGGCATAAATTGAACAATAAAAACAAATTAGATCTCACAATTTATTGATTCCGAGGCTTCAGTTTCCTTCGACCAACTATAAAAATTAGTCACGCATGGCCATCATAAAAACTTGAAGAAAAAGTTAGAGATCAGGGAAGAAGAGATCCCTAGTCTAATGATTTCTCCTCTCTTTTATACACGACAATGCCCTCTCAGAGACAAAAAAAAAAAAAAAAAAAAAAAAAAAAAAAAAAAAAAAAAAAAAAAAAAAAAAACTCCTAAACAAATTAAGCATTATCCTAAAATAACAATATTCAAATTTAACTAATTGAGGAAAATAATAAAAATAGCCTCAACACTAAAAGGAAAGTTATGATTTCAGTTGGGATTTTCGTGCATCAGATTTGGAAGCTTCCAAAAATAAGTTGTGTCAAGTCAAATCAAACTTGCAAGCTAAGTGACATTCTAGAACACTAACAGTGTAGGTGTAGCAACTTTAAGCCCGATTTTGACCTTGATGCAGCTAGTATCTCTCAAAACTCAAAACATGAAAGTTGTAGAATCTTTCTTGTCTTTCCATAGCATCTTGAATCATCTCGATCGAAGCTCGGATGAGAGAGTTATGTCCAGATTACGAAGTGATGTCGAAACTGTTTAAAATCGCCCAAAAAGCTCTGTTTTGCTCTTAATGTCTCCATTTGAATTCTAAATCAAAATATAAGAATAGTGAGTTCATTTAGGCACCAAATAAGCATAAGAGACTAAACATTAAGAGAGAAAAATATGACGTTCTACATTCTCATCACTATATATTTTTGTAATTCTCTTTTTCCTTATGTTAAAATTAGGATGAATAAGTAATAGTGTTAAAAAAAATAATAAATAACTGAAAAGAAAAGGGAAGAGGTAGCGGCATGGATACAGGGGAGCAGCTTTCAAAAAATCAATAGGGAGCAGCATTTAAACAATCATAGCAGCAAGTAGCTCTTAAAATAAAAAATAATAATAAACAACAACAATTAATAGAAATAGCAGCTTTTTCAAAGGCACGGTGCATACAAAATAAAATATCAGTCACATACATACACGTAAGGCATAGTTTTTGCGTGCACTCCAGTTCAAAAGCTTCTTACTGTTCAAATTTTTTTCAAATTTCGGAAGAGCACATGTTCTTGCTGGCCGTATGTCGGTCCGCCCTTGACCATGAATCGAAAAAGAGGAGACAACCACCTTCAAGAAAATAAAATGAAATAAAATAAAATAAAAAGTGATTTCCAAAAGGATAGCTTTAGAGTTTAGACTCAGCTTTAGCAGAGCATGCACAAAACAGGGAAATTGGATCCTTTAGACTCAGAAAACGAAAGCTCAGATTTTTTAATTTTTTTGTAAGATTAGGCGGTTTTTAGCCTGGTTTTTTAAAATTATTTTTTATTTTTAAAAATGAAAAATATTTGAAAATATGTTTATCAATAGTTTTTAATAACATATTTTCGAAAATAAAAAATATATTTTTAAAAATATATAGTAAAACTTAAAATAAAACTAAAAAGTAATTTTTTTTTTGTTTTTAATCATTTTTAAAAATTATTTTTCTTCGTTTAATAAAACTCAAAAATGTAAAAACATTTATCTTTAACAGTAATATCATCATTTTAAAAAATAGTTTTCATTTAAATATATTTTTAGTTTTTACCTATTTTTAAAAAAGGTACCAAATAATTTTTTATTATTTTTTGTTATCAAAATATATTTATCATTTTCGAAAACGTTACTTTCAAAACATGTTTTCCGTTTTTGAAAATATTTTTTAAAAATGCCATTTTCAAAATGGATGAAAACGTACCTTTAGATTGGTCCTACTTCTATCAATATCATCAATATCTAATTATTTTATATTATCAGTAACTGTTATCATCTGGGTTAGCCTTATGCAACCATAAAATGTACTCTTCTAAGGGTATATTAGCTATTTCCTAAACTACCATGGAATTTTGATTGTTTCATTAAACTATAGACGAAAAATTAGGATTATCCCTTTAAAATATACCCATACCTTTGGATCTATGACATCACATTTTTAATATTTTTTTGTTTTCGAAATATATTTTAAAAAATACTACTAAACGCATTATTGTTTTTGAAAACGTCATTTTCAAAATATTTTCAAAACATGTTTTTTATTTTTGAAAATATATTTCAAAAATACCATTTTAAAAACGTATTAAAACGTACCTTTAGATTGGTCCTACTTCTATCAATATCATCAATATCTAATTATTTTATATTATCAGTAACTATTATCACCTAGGTTAGCCTTACGCAACCATAAAATGTACTCTTCTAAGGGTATATTAGCTATTTCTTAAACTACCATGGGATTTTGAATGTTTCATTAAACTATAAACTCCAAATGTTATAATTCATTACCTACACTGCAGCCTAGTATCAGCAGCACAATTGGAGCAAAAAGAACCCTGTATCAAGTATAGACCATAACCTTTGCTAAATTTACTAGTTATAAAAAATGAAATTGAATCCATAAATAGCTAGTTAATCTCTATTTTCTAAGTACAAGATTTGGCAAGTAAAGCAAAGGAAATCAATGGGACCCTCTCAAGGCCACTTGTATTAAGATGATTCGCATTTAGAACATTATCATACTGAATAAGTTATTTCTATCATCAAATCATGTGTTCTTTTTGTTGTCAAATTGTATGGAACAACAGTTGCTTTCTATTCTTTTTAATTTACATATTAACACTTAATAGAAATAATAGAACCTAGAGAATCAGTTGAATTGAGGATAACAATCATGTTTAATTATTGTATAAAAAAAAAAATCATGTTCAATTTTTTGGGAAGAAGAATTCTCCACTCCAATCACACTATGAACATTGCTTCATCTGTTTGTGAGCATTAATTGAAGCATAAAATCAGTTTGTTGAATAAGAAATGTAATATAATGGCAATTAAGAGGAAAATCTAAAAACAATTATGAAAATATGTGATAATTAGTATAAATCATATTGATAATATATGAATACATCAAACAAAAACAATTACTTTCATTTAATAGTATATAATCAAAAGAAAAATTCAGAGGTATCTAATTGTGCTTTAAATAAAAAAACAGTCATTTAATTGTGAAACAATATTCTTCAAAAACAAAAATTGTAAAACAGTTGAAGCATGAAATGAATTTAAAGAGAGTAACGGGATCAGACCTACCTTTTTATTATTATTATTATTATTATTATTTGAGATATAAATTTTCTTCTTTTTTGTTTTTTTAATGCAGACTTTTCTTATAAGTTCTCTTAAATATATAAGCTTCTTAAACTCAAGAAATCATTATTTTGCATGTGTACAATTATGTTTGAAGTAAAAATTATCAAATAAAAGGAATGTCAAAATTATATTGGTGGAGTACATCCACCCTCATAGCAGAGTGGTGTATACCAACCCTTTCATGTTTGTATTGGAAATTTAAGAATCGATCATTCCATTTCACCACCATATGTGGGGAGAATCAAGTAAAACTAGAATTTTAGATTCTGGATAACACACAAGATTTATATTTATATATATATAGTTGTAGGTATAGTTTCGTGATGACTGCATTTCTATAGTTAAGGTATTGAGTTCAATCCCCTCACCCTCAATTCAAAAAGAAAGATAAAAATAGAAAGGGCAAAAACAAAAAATCAGATGGATGCGCCCAGAGCCCAAAGGCTATCACTTGACAATGGTGGCTCAAGAAACCCAAAAGAACATCAAAGCCCAAACTTACACTTCGATTAGCAGCCTAGTAAATCTCAATGAATATCAAAGCTTATATCTGAACGTCTAAATTGAATAAATTTAATGATCCGTTAGATGAATTTAGTATTTTGAATAAGTAAATTATGCAATCAACTTGTCAAGATATTAGCTTTGATAACACAAGGTAAAGGTCTTAATTCAAATCCTATTTCTCTCAAATCCAAAAAGAGAAAAAAAAAAACATTTTAACTTCACATTCAATCATAAGTTATAGTACCATAATTTATGGAGAGATATAACTAGTGACAATACATAATACACGCTAAAATTGGCCAAAAAGAATACATTTTAACAATGATAATTGTATAGTAGACATCTACAATTTAAAAAAAAAAAAGAAAAAAAAAGGAAGAAAACATAAGGACAACAACCATTTTCAATGTATTGGGAAGGTGAACTTTGCACTTCGATCATGTTGCTTCATCTGTTTGTGAAGATTAATTGAACCATAAATATAGTTTAGGCATCAAATCCAATGATTTAGGCTGCATAACTTCATCTGTTTGTTTCTCAACTGATTTAGGCTGCAAGTCGAATGAATCTTTGATAGACCTCCATATGTCTCTTCCTCCTTCATCCCTAAACGTGACTTGGGTTATATGTTGAAGCCTCACCAACGTCTCATGCGTTATACAAAGCTGAAATTCCTTTGACATTGAGCGAAAGCCAAGCCCTTGAAGGTTTCTTAGATTCTCAATTCCAGTTGGAATCTCTTTCAACAGTGGGCATCTTGCAATCCCTAACCATCCAAGAAGAGGCATGGCACCATCTTCTATCATAATGAATTCCAATCCTTTCAAGTCAATGAGTAACAACTGCCGGAGTTTCAGAAACCAACCTTGTTTGATATGCAATTGCACTCCATTGTATGCCTCCACAAGACAAAGCACCAACAAATTAGGCAGGTTATGAAGGACTCTCATTGGATCCTCGATTAAGCCTGACCAAACTAACTCCAAACGAAATAAATTTTGAAGTTGAGGAATCCAGTCTGGCACCTTCGTCAGATTTGCAGACAAAAATAAACACTCGAGGCGAATGGGAGGGGAAGCCATGGATTCTACATCAAGCATATCTTCTCTGTTTGTCAACTCTATCCTCAAAGTTTTGAGATCTTTCATATTTGAAATGGAAGACCATACATCCTTCATATCATTTCCATTAACCAGTTGAATACTCAATTCTCTCAACTGCCTTAGCTTTTTCAGCTCTTCAACCGCTTTAGAGTTGAATTGTAAGTCGTTACCTAGATTCTGTAGATCCATTAAAGAACCAAACCCTTCCTGAATTTTTATACCTACCCCACAAGAGAAGAGAGGACGGTCTGAACGGTATACCACTAGGTAACGTAGCTTTTTCAGATGCTTGATCTCAACTGGAAGCTCACTCACAAGAGTTTTCTTCAAATTCAAACTCTCCAAGTTGACAAGCTTACCTATAGTCTTAGGAAGAGTCTTTACTTTCGTATTTTCCAAGCTTAGGTACTGCAAGTGAAAAAGGTTTCCCACTGCTTCAGGAAGATCAGCTATTGGAGAATCTGTAAAATCTAACACTTTCACTAACTTCAAATTGCCAACAAATGATGTACTCATAGGAGAATACGGTAGCTCAACTCCAGCAGAAAAAATAATAGAACGTACTTTTGAGTCTATAATCCTCTCCAGATCATTATCAATGCTTTTGTGCATGGAAAGACGACGAACTTTTCTGCATTCATTCATAGTAGATTCGCTTAGGATTTGACTGAAACTTAGTTGTTCAGTCTTTTTTAGGATAATCTCGTGCATTAGATCATGGACTCGGAAAGTTCGACCTCTTCCATTGATAGACCTACCTGAAACATGAACCAAATTTCTTTGACAGAGTTCAGCAATATATTCTTCTCCAACTTCTTCAGGGCCATTGCAATTATAGGATTGATTTTGTACAAAACCCTCACCCATCCACAAACATATTAGTCTGGCACGACCAATTGAATAGCTTTCTGGAAACAGACCAAAGTACAAAAGACAAGGCTTGAGGTGGGTAGGCAAATCATTATAACCTTCAGATAGAACTCTATGGCAACTTGCTAGAGAAGGATCACTTCCTAACTTTGAACCCAAATTATTAAGTAACTTTTCCCATTCTGTGACAATCTTATTCTTTTGTGATAAGAGACCACCTACTGCTACTATTGCTAATGGTAGACCACCACATTTTACAAGGATTTTATTTGACAATTCCTCTAACTCTGGTGGACAAGACCCATTGAAGGCTTTCTTGCAAAAAAGTTGCCACGCCTCATCTGAAAGCAAACCTTCAAGTATAGAGATATGAACAACTGAAGTTTGTATGAAATGAGCAACACCCCTATTTCGTGCTGTGATGATTATCCTGTTGCTTTTGTTGTTATCAGGTAAAGCATGCTCTATATCTGCCCAAAACTCATCATTCCATACATCATCAAATACAACCATGTAGCTCTTATTCTTTAAGTATTTTCGCAGCTCGTCAATGAGTCCCATCTCGTCCATTGTTTCAATGTCCCTAGGAGCAGACTCCTCCATTGAACTATACAATTTTTGTAGTGTTCTCCTTAATAGATCTTGCTTAGTGTATTTTTTCCCAACATAGATCCAAGCATAACAATTGAAGTAGCTTCTCACATCCTTGTTCTTGTAAGCACTAGCAGCAAGAGTTGTCTTGCCTAGTCCTCCTCACATACTAACGCGATCACTTTACGTTCAGGTATTCTATTCACCAACTATGTATTGACTTCATTTCTTATAGAGTCATAACCCACAATTTGATCTTCCTCAGAGTAATATGAACCAACTCCACAACCGCTTGGTTGCAAAATGTTTCTTCTTTGAGAGCTCAATCCTTGCTCTATGGAATTGAACCAATAGCGTTTTCTTCTCTCCTCTATTTACAAGTTTTAATTTGATATCTTGAATATCATTTGCAATGTTGTGCCGCAGTTTCAACTTTTTTATTGAGCAACTGATTTTATGAAGAACACCAAATAGGCCCTTGCCATGAGGGAGTTGGGCCACAGTGAATGCAAACTCATCAATGACATCTTCGATGCAATAAGCCACTTCTCTCACTTGTTCCACCCATAGTTGGACAAATTCATTACTATTCTTTCCTTGTAATTTTTCTGCTGCCGCCTTGGCTTCCGCATCCTTGAGAAACCATCTTATGGTCTGCAATTCGGTTTTGATATCTTCAATTTCTGTACGTACACCTCTCAACAATTTGACTTCTTGGACAAGCAATGGAACCAAGTTGTCAATGACAAGGTTCACCGCAATCTCAGCCATATTGATGTTCACCTCTTACTTGAGCTTTGTAAATTTACAACTAAATCTGCCTTCAAAGAGGATTTAGTGCAAATGTTAAAATTATCCTCATTAATTTTAACAAAAAGATATTTATATCCCAACCATAATCATAGAGCATTATATTTATATCAAAAATAAATTAAACTATTTATTTTTATCTTTTACTTAGATATTTTATAAATTCATAGTAACCAACATAAATTTATTCAACATATATATAGTAAATATAATCTTATAGAAATATATTTATGCCAAATATTTATTTTTATAATCCAGATATTTTATAAATTCATAGCAATAACATAAAATTTATGAAATGCATGTATACCATTTTTGATGTTTATAACAATTTTAACAATAGAATTAACCAAATGCTAGTCTATTTTTTTTAGCATAGTGATTATTTTAAAAATTATGACAATACTAAATTGGTCCTTGATCAATTAGGCACTTTATTACCATGGTATAATATAGATCAAGAAAGTTTCTCTACTATTTCCATCCGGTTTATATAAGAAAATTAGTCTTAAATGAATCAGTAGAAATCAAATTATCTAATTTACAAATTATGTAAATCTCTCAAGTTAATTAACCTTATTTATCATATGTCTTTCATTGACATAACAAAGCAAAAACATTCCCTTGATTGCATAATTATTTGATCAAATATAAACTTTTGATTATTAGTCATTAAAAAACATACGTACATAGACATAAACAATAAAGAAATCCTTCCTATTCTAATATTTTTATTTGCCAATCTATATTAAATATATCAACCCTTTTGATTAGTGTAACAAATGGATGAGAATTTAAATTCAAGAGTGCAGTTTGAATAACCCAAGTACGGTTGATGCTGTATCTACCCAATTTCTTACTAATTGCTATCAAACCAATGGCTCTGATTCGGTTTCACGAATTAAATGTACATATTAATGTTCAATAAAAACATTTGTGGTTTTGCAAAATTTATAACATCAAGCTAGAGGGTGCAGTCATCTTACCTGCAAACTCGAAACCAATATCAGTTGGGCAATACAGAATCCGAGATCTAGTAGACCATAACCCTCCTATGCAAATTAAATTGAAAATTAGCTACAAGTAAGATCATTCTTTTTTTCAACTGCAAGTCTTTCAAAGAATAAAATTAAAGAAGACTTATTAAAAAAGTAACAAAGAGAGAAAAGTATATATGAGGGATGAAAACAAAGAAACTTGTAGATTTGTCCTCACATTTTTGCCTATATTGCCAGTCCTTTGTTTGAAAAGCAACCAAAATGGAAGAATGAAGTATTGCCATATAGAAAATTAAAACCTTGGATTGAACTGATCGGTTGAGTTCAGAGGAAGCAGAGGAGAGCAACCTACTCTTCTGTGTGCATCGTTTTGTCTAGAAGGAAACAACAATAGTGCAACTCAAGCTCCGAATTCAGAAATCAACTTTTTGCGCTTGCTTTTTCAGATACGAGGACGAATTTGAGAAGTTAAAATCAACTTGATCTCTCGTCTTGCCAGTTGCCATATAGCAAGATGGTAATTGAAGATGCATATACTTCTCACAGCATCCAATTCTTCTCATACATGTGACATATGTTAATTGACTGGATAAGCTCTATGAGACATTATTAGTCAACGAATATGAGCAAGTGGAGTAAAGAAAGTGCCTGTAACATTCTAATCAGTACTGTATCTTACTTAGTGGTAGTTCTTGAAACATCATTATCAATGACCTGTCTTACAAGATATTATCAAAAAGATAAGTGGAGTGGCTTGTGTGGTGAAACATCCTAATCAATGGGCTGTTTTACATGATATTATTAAGAGGAAAATCGGAATGTCCGGTCCTAAGTTATTTTCCATCCGTCCCATCAACGATGATGAACCTAAAAAATTTACTAGGAGATACAAAAATTAAAAATATATTAAATATATAATATTTTTATATAGAATGATATTCGATTGTATTACATAATTTAAATATAATTAAATAAAATAAATAATTTTATACTAATTTTTTAAAAATTAATAATTTATATTTAAAAAATAATAAAATTATTAAAACAAATAAAAATAAAAATAATAAAACATAAATTACATAAAATTATAGTTTTTCTCGTCAAGATTTCAGATCTTAAAATCCGTTTGTCATAATATTTCTATCAATTTTATCAAAAATTTAGTTCTCCATATAGAAGTGAATATATATCTAACTAAAAAGAAAAAATTGAATAAAAATAAAATATTAATTAATTAAGAATAAAAAAATATTAAAAATAGAAAAAATTGATATAATAGAAGTATTAAAAAAATAAGAAAGTTAATTATATTAAAATTAAAAAGAATAAATAATGTCAGAAAAAATTAGGATGAGTAAATAACAGTATTAGAAAATAAAAAACAATTATAAAAAAAGGTTGCGGCATGAATACATTTTAAAAGTAAGGATATAGATGTAATTTTATATAAATACTTTTTAAAGAAAATGCATACTTGTTTACTTCTCATAGAGTGAATTGCACAACACCCCCCCGAGGTTTGCCTAAAAACATCCAGAAACATATTTACCCTTTTATTACACAACACCCTCATTCCGTTAGTCAAAAACCGTTAAGGTTAGTCAAAGTCATCTAATTTAAGGGTATTTTAGACTTTTACTATTTTTAAAATTTTTTTTTTTACAATTTAAATTATAGAAAATGAAAAAACAATTAAAAATTAATAAAAATTAAGGGAAAAAATGGTTTTTTAAAGTTCAATTAATAAAAATTAAGAAAAAAAAAAAAGGTATTTTAAAGTTCTGGGTAGATCTTCTTGAAGATCTACCCAGAACTTCAACTTTTTTTTTTAAAAAAAAGATTTGGATTAAAATCGTCCCCTGTAACAACCCAGATCTTTTTCATCAACATCACACCTGCAAAAACCCATGTTTTCAACACATCATCAAGAACCAGAAAATCAACATAATTTAATAAAAACATTTGAATCAACACATCTTGCAAACCAACCAAAACCAGGAAATCAACATCAACACATCTTCAACAACATTTCAAAACTAGGAAATCAACATCAACATATCTTCATCAACATTTCAAATCCAGCAAATTAAGGCAACCAAAATCTCAAAAGAAAAAAAAAAACCAAACATTTTCGAAAAATTTTGAAAAAAAAAAACCCCGTCGCCGGTTCAACTTATCTAGAGTCAACCTCCACTGTCAATTCAATCTTAGTCTACGATGACAAAGTTGGAGGATCGGGAAGAAGAGAGATCGGCTAAAAAAAAGAGGAGAAAGGGAGACAGGGAAGGAGAGATATAGATCAGAAGAGGGAGAAGATCCACCCAGATCTACGACGGCTTCTGGACATAGTCGGTAAAGGTAGTGACGACATCTGGATATCATCCGTGAAGGCGAGGCCAACGACGTGGAAGATGGCGAGAATGAGCGGTAAGAGAAGAGGGAGATGAAAGAGGTGATAGTTTGAACTGTGACGGCTCTTGGACACCGTCCGTAAAGGTGACAACGACACCTAGAATCGTCCGTGAAGGCGGGGTTGACGATGGGAAAGATGGCAAGAACGCGCGGTGAGAGAAGAGGGAGACATGGGTGAAGGAAAAATAGAGAGAGAGAGAGAGAGAGAGAGAGAGAGAGAGAGAGAGAGAGAGAGAGAGAGAGAGTATGGAGAAGAAGAAGAAGAAGAAGATTTTTATTTTTAAGTTATTTTATTTTATTTATTTTAATTTTTAATAATTTAATTGTTTTTAAGTTATTTTATTTTATTTTTTAATATTTTAATTATTTTTTATCTTATTAATGGGTAAAATAGTCTTTTGATCTAAATTTTTAGTTAATAGTTAAAGTTGACTTTCAGTATGGGGGTTTGGTGTAATAAAATGATAAATATGTTTTTGGGTGTTTTTAGCCAAACCTCGGGGGGGTGTTGTGTAATTCCTTCCTTCTCATATTTCAAAAACGACGACGACGATGATGACTTCTCGTGCAAGTTGAGAAACGATTGAACTTGCATAAGAAGTGATTGAACTTGCCTGAGAACGACTACTCTAGATCTAAAAAGAGGGGACCCCTGCAAAGAAATAAATGTCCCCACTACCAACGTTACAACTAACGTCAAATAAAAAACAGAGCATGGCTTGTGCAAACTATGGAATTGGACCATTTTTTCCCTTTTTATCAAAAACTAATGTATTAGCTCCTACACATAAAGAACAATAAAACTTAATTATTTACTTTAAGAAGAACAAAAAGTACAATTTCTTTTTTCTTTTATATATATATAATTTTTAAAAACACCTGTATCTTCTCCAACACGTAAAATGGTTAGATTTCTTTCATACTTCATATTCATGTCAAAAGTACATTTAATTATAGCATAATTCTTATCTAAAAAATATATATATAGTATAATTCTATTTTTAATTTGACTATAATTATTAGTGTACGCTATTGCTTCTGCCCAACAATAGGATAACACATGAAACTAGTAAAAAGATGACACGTGTCAATGGATTAGCTACTAATAAGACCTTCACAACTAAAAAAGAGAAGCAAAAGAAGGAATCAGAGGATAAAAATAGTAACCCACACTAAGCATTGCTTTCCAATGACAAAACGACAGATGTGAGACATGCACTGGATAAAGAAATTGTAAGGCTCAGATCCTAATGGATCCAGAAAATTAATTGAAGTCTAAGATTTAAGTAGGTCGAAATTAATTTAAGTGAATCCAATTGAAAAAAAAAAAAATTGATGAGTGGGCCAAGTGCCCACTAATTCAGTGGATGTTGAGTCATTAATTATCATTATTTTATGCTCATTTTACCTATTATTTATGTTATGTTTTTCAGTAGAATTGATGCTTTTAATTTATTTCATGTTTTTATGTTTAATCTTAGGTTTTGAGAAGAATAGAATGAAATTGATGATTTTTCATAATTAATTGCAGCACAAGAAAATTAGAGATTCGGACCGAAGAAAGCTCGAAAAATGAAAATCAAAATAGAGGTTAAATTATAAATATTCAGAATTATTTAAGCTTAAGTGAAAATTGAAGAAGTGAGGGACCTAAATCCAATTTACCAACTCATAGTGCATGAAACGATAGCTAAGTGTGCGTTTTGGGGTGGAGTCGCTATTCCGGGTCGCGCTTGCAAGTTGGATCTCTTGGCTGGTCAAGTCAGGTTGGATCTGGACGTTTTTCTCTCTGTAATTGATCGTTGTTCCGGGTCAACCCAGTAAGGTGGCGGGTCACCCTGACCCGCATGTTTTTGTGTCGCCATTGTGGGTTGAAGTTGGGTCAAGTCACGTGCAAGATCCTCACTTTTTTGATTTTTGTGCTTTAAATCGTTGTTTCAAGTACCTAAGAGAGGATCCACGTGTTTTTGACTTTCTTGCTCATCATGAAACCTATTTTGGCTGACTTAAGCATTCTATAAATAGGTGTTTTCACCATTCAGTTGACATACACAACAAAGAAAGAGAGACTAGAGGCTTAGGGTTGTAGCGGCTACTTTTGGGTTTATTCTTCTCTAATTTTTTTTTTTTAATTTTATTTTTTCTATTAGAGCCATGTGTGACTAATTTTCTTATTAGTTAGGGCTAACTTGAAGCCCTGAACATGAATTCAATTTATTATTATTTTTAATAAAGTGTTTTATTTTTGCATGATGAAATTAATTGTCTCCATTTAAATTGTATTATATTTATTTTGTTTCTTTAGCTGACCATCTTAGGAGCATAATTTTAGGATTGTGTTGTAAGAATATAAACTACACATCATATGGAAATATTCTTAATTTGCAATAATCAATTACTTACGAACTAATTGAGGAACATTAATTCATAGATATCTAGAATAGACATTATATTCTAGGATTTGTGTAGCATTCATATTCTTCTAAGGCTTAATGGATTCCTGTTATTTAACCTAAGTAGACATCATGTTAGATTACAATTAGGAATACATGCATCTACATAGATATCATGCGATTTGCATACTATCTAAGGAAGAATCGATACAACTTGAGTTAATCATACCTTATCGTGAATGTCTTCATCATGCATTAATATTATTATGCTTCATTTATTTATTCATAAATTGAATGATTGTTTAGTGGTGGATAGGATATCCTAGTTAAGTTTTCTCTTATTGATTTTCCTTATTAAATTTTACTTTCTTACTGCAATTAGCTTTTTAAACTCAATTCTGAATTTTTTTCCCATTTAATTTAATTGTTTAAATAAATTTGGAATTTAAAGAAAGATAAAAACTCCTTGTGGGATCGACTTTTGTTTGTTGCTATACTCAGTCAAATGATTTATGCAGTTATAAGGTTTTAATAAATTGATTTATTAAAAAATTAATCAACAGTAGGCGCCATTGTAAGCCAAAAATAAATGGGCTACACTAAGAAATCAAAGCAAGGTAATCAAGCAAAAGAAAATAAAAATAGAAAAAAGACATTGAAAGGACAAAGGAAAGTGGAGGTCAAACAGTCAAAGGCAATAAAATCACACAAAAGACAAGATTGTATGGCTGTGAAAGAAAGAATATGGTGCATATTTTTTTTAAAGAAAAACATAGACAACTGTTGGTAATTGACCATGCCGTTGCATGGATAAACTTGAAAAAAAAATATATATATATATAGATATATATATACATATATATATATATATATAAAGGCAAACCGTGACAAACTTAGCAACACAACCAAAATCAAAAGCAGAAGAAAAAAACACAAAGCTGAAAACTGCAGCAAAAGGAAGAATATATATATATATATATATATACACACTGAGTACAAGAATATCACGAATAGAAAAGGAAAAATGGAAAGCAAAATAATTAAAGCATATTTTGAGCTCATTTGGTGTGCAATAAATTCAATTTCAGGTTGAATTTTCTGGTTTGAGCTTTATAAATCCTAAATAGGCTTTTGTGTTAATTTTAGGTGGGGAAGGAGCCGAGGATAAAACGAGTGCTATTGATTCCAAATAAAGCTTGAAACTTAATTTGTGAGTGGACCGTTTTATTTATTTTGAATTGATTATTTTTAGTTATATTTCAGATTTTATTACTTGTGGATCATTAGAAATGAGTTATTAGTTAGTTAAGTAATTTTCTGAATTATTAATTTTGTTATATGTTTGGAATTAGAATTTAATTGTATACATATATATATATATGTTTACATATTTGAAATTCCGATTAGAATTTATTGTTTCCAACTTGAGTTTATTACATGAAAAGTTTCAGAATAATTTAAATATTATTTATTTATATTTGAGAAGAATATTTATTGAGATTTATATATAATCAAAAATAAAATTATGTAATTTGTATATGAAAATGATTTGAGAGTTGAAAATGATTGAAATGGGACTTTTAGAACACTAGGATTATACACTTCCCTCTAATGGTCAGCAAGCTTCACATGTGTAAGTCTTAGAGAGTCGCCCAACAGGTGTATGACAGATGTCTAGAGTCATTGAGTCTCCCAGCATATGTATGATAGATGTTATCCCTCTCTTTACGTGTGTGTTGAGTATCTCTACCACGTATGATAGATTCCCTTGGGTACTAGATTGATGTACATTGAAATTTTATAAATATGCAGAAATGATCCATATAGATTTTTTCAGTTTATTATAATACGAAATGATACTAATGTTTTCAATTTATTATGATACGAAATGATATAGATGTTTTCAATTTATTATGATACGAAATGATATAGATATAAATTCAGTATTATTTTTAGATATGAATGAATATGGATAATTGAGGTTTTATGTTTCTTGCCAACATAATGTTTTATTAATTATTATCGAAAATTATTTATTTAGTTTGAAAAGTTATATACACTCACTAGGGGTTAGTGCTCACCCTTTTATATTTTAAAATCATTTTCCAGGTAACGGTCAGGTCTCAAAAGAAATCTCTGAAAAGGAATAGGTGGGCCACTCGATCAATTGATGCATGGAAATCATATTTTGATGTTGTAAGTGTATTTTATACATTTCATGGCATCTAGTCATGCGTGTGTTGATTTATGCTTTGCTGTTGTAAAATATTTGATTTCCCGTCAATTTGCTCATGTTTTTGCTTTCAAGATTGCAAATGATATAAACATACTTTAAAGCTACGTTTTCATATAAAAGCTAGTTTACTTTATATATATATATATATATATATATTTCATGACGCTACTTGTGTTGAAATAAGATTTGGAAGAGGGGCCAAAGATCCTAAGCAATTGAGATTGGAACTATTTTAGAAGTGTACATCTCGTTTGTTACAGGGTGGGATTATTGGATAAATAGTTGTTTTATTGTCAAAATATTTATTAAACCACCCAATGTATTGTTAGATTTCTAAATAATTTCCATCAAAAAGTTAGAACCATATATAGTTTCTCAACTTATCATAAGGTTTTTTCGTATTCAATATAGGAATCTGAGAGGGTCCTGTCAGAAATAATGGTAGAAATTCAACATTTTTGTTCATCTTTTCCATTCAATTTTATGCAATAGTTGGTATGTCAAAAAATTAGAATTCATAATTTCTTATGTTGAACTTTAATTTTTTGACATTTCAACTTGGACATTAAATTAAATAGAAAAATTATATAAAAGTATTGAATGTATAGAATTATATATTACGCAACCCAAAAGTATATAAAAACAACTCATATATGGTTCCATTTCAGCTAATGTCATGAATGTCTTCTAACTATTATCACAAGGGTGGCCTAGAGTTAATTACATAACCCAGTGTCCTTTGTCAATGTCATGAATGTCATGAATTATTCATTTTAGTTCCTGAAGTTTCGAAAAATATCAGATTTTTAAAGTTCATTTAAAAACGGTTCTTTTCATTCCTAACTTTTTAAAACTTTTAAAAAAAGTTCAAACCATCAAGTAACTAACAGTCAACATTAACAGAATATCTAACAAAATATTTTTGCCCTTGATGATTGTTAGTAGTATGTAAATGATCAAATTATGCTTATAAAATAATGAATTTACGAATTAAATTACTTAAAATGCCGTTGAATAGAAGTTGTTAAATTAGAATTTAAATTGCCTAAAGTTACAGTTAACCATCAGTTAACTAATAATTTAAATTTTTTTTAAGAGTTTTGGAAAAGTTATGGATGAAAAGAGCTGTTTTCAAAAGAATTTTAAAAATCTGATATTTTTCAAATCTTCAAGGAGTAAAACGAAATTTCTCCAAAATGTAAGAGAAAAAGAAATGATACTATTTCATTAGTCCGTTTCATTACATCAGCTGTGAGACAGTCCAATAGAAGATTCTCTCCTCCTTTATAAGGTCCAAATTTTATCACCATCGTTAGCACAAAATTACAGATTTGGTTAATCTATTAATTTGGGTAAGGTTACTCAAACCAGATTTTTTAATGACAACTTTTAAATTAGTTTTAAGAGTAGTTATTGAAAAATCTAACAACCAATCCAAAGGTTAATATTGGAGAATATCATTAGATAAATTTACTCAAACTAGTGTGTTAGTTGTTCGTTCATTTTTTAATAAATCAAATTCTAAACCTTACAAGTACACAAATAGTTTATCGAGGATAGTGACAAACAATAGTCAATTTCACGAGGAGTTTCAACTTAGTTTTTTTCAAGTTTATTTAAATCCTAAACTAAAAACAAGTAAATTAAATAAATAGGGATTTGGAATTGAATTAAGACTAAGGGGTCTTTTATTTTTTTGTTTTAAAAACTTAACAGTGCTATTGAAAATTTAATAGTGACTTAAACCTAAAATATGAATGATATATATATATATATATTTTTACTTACATCTAAATGTTTAGTAATATTGTTTGTTTTTTTAAAATTAAAATTATTTGAAAAGTAGTAATTTGACATTTATATCCTTTTACTATTAATTGTCATATAACTTCATTTAATATAATACAAACAATTATAATAAATTATTTAACAAGTACTAAAACACTTTTATGTATATATTAATAATATTTTTATTCATAATTAAAACATGATAAATTATTATAGTAAAGTAATTTTCTTTTTGAAAATTATATACACATAAATAAATTATTAAAATAAAGTAAATTACATTTGTATATTTAAATAAAGACAAACAAAATGCTTTTAAGTTGAATTACTATTATAACAAAAGTTGAAGTTGTAAAATAATATATATTTTAATCCTTCTAATATGTTATTAATTACATTTAAAAGGAATCTATATAATATAAAATTTGGACAAACTGGAAATATATTATTTTGAAAATGATAGATTTGGAATAATATATTTAAAAAACTATTAAGTAATTTGATATTCAGATAAAAGTTAAAAATTGTAGTTTTTTTTTTTTCAATGATTTTTTTTTTTGGTGATTTTAAGTAGTTTAACCACTTAAAAAAACAAAAAAAAAAAAATTACTTAATATGTATAATTCAGACCCCTTAAGTGAAAATGATAAAAATAAACGACTCCTAAATTAAATTAATGCATAAAATTAAAATAAAGAAAATCAATAATAAAAGTTTAATTAAAATATCTTATCCACCACTAGACAATCCCTCTATTTGTTATAAAGATGAACAAAGCAAATCCATGATAATGCATGATAAAGATATTCACGATAAGACAATGATTATACTGCACGTCATATTGATTCTTCCTTAATTAGTATGTAAATGGCATGGTGTCCATGTAATTGTATATATTTCTAATTATAATTTAGCATGGTGTCTACTTAGATTTAACAATAAGAACACATTAAGTACTAGAAGAATATGAATATCACACAAATCCTAAAATGTGGTGTCTGTCATAAGTATCTATGAATTAATATCCTTTAATTGGTTCATAAACAATTGATTATTGCCAACTAAGAGTATGCCCGTTTGGTGTACAATTTATATATTTACAACATAATCTTAGAAATATGTTTATAAGGTGATAAGTTAAAGAAACATATTAAATAGAATAAAATTAAAATAGAGATATTAATTTTAACATGCAAAATACTAAGCTTTATTGAAAACATAAACAAATTGAGTTCATATTTAGGGTTTCAAGTTAGCTCTAACTAATAAAATAACTACATAAAAATAAAAATAAAACTAAGAAGAAAAAATAAACCAAAGCCTTTGGCTTTGCTTCTCTGTTTCTCACTCTCTTCTCTCATATGTCAATTGTGTTGAAGAAAGCACCTATTTATTGGCAAAAATACTTAAAGGCCATAGCAGGGGAATAGGAAATTCTAATTTAGAAAATATTTGATTTTTGTTGTCAACTCAGAGACTGCACTACCTTATCTGTCGCGACTTGGAGTTGCGGCTTGAGCATACTACGACTAAAAGTTGCGACCAAGCCCATCATCAAACATGCGGGTCAACGCAACCCATGGACGTGTACAAGTCAAAGCCAACTCGGAACAACGACTAGAAGACACAAAAGCATGCAGATTTAACTCTGCTTGACTTGAATCTGTGACTTGAAATCGTTTAAGTGACTCGGATCTGAAACAACGATAGCTTATCTTTTTCAAAAACACAAGGATCCTTGTGTGACCTGAACGCGCCTGCAGGACTTGTGGATCTGCTTCTGCAAAACGTGGGCTTGGTTACTGTTTCATATGGGTTGCCCTGGCGAATTGCATTTGACCCTCAGCTTCTTTTATTTTGCACTTAAGCCCAATAATTCTAAATTTTAACAATTTGACCATTTGTTAATTGACATCTTGACTTTAGACTTTTGAGCTTTCTTTGGACCTAATCTCTGATTTTTTTATGATGCAATTAATTCTAAAAATTTCTTCAATTTCATTTTTTTTCTTCTAAAAACCTAAAATTAAACATAGAAACACAAAACAAAATAAAAGTACCACTTCCACTAAAAAATATAGCATAAATAATAGGTAAATTGATCATAAAATAATAATAATGAACGACCCAACATTAGCCAAATACGAAAATTACATATTAAATATTACTTTTTGCCATCATGTTTAATTGCATTCCCAAACAATCATATTTTCACAAATTTAATGTTAGTATTCAGATTTATTTGTGTTAAATATAGTGTTAATTAATTTTATCTTATAATTTTTACGTGTTCTAAAATTGAGTTGAATATAGAATTATTGTTTTCTATATATATCAGCTATGGGTTTTATAACATTAACTAATATATGGAGTGCATGGAAGATATCAAAGAATGGTTGGTTCTCTCAAGTTCAAGTTTTTATGTTATCATTATTTCAAAAAAAAGAAAGTTTTAATACTATGATAAGCAGTACAATAGTTTTTAGCTTATTAGCATATCTGTCTACAAACACTTCACCTCCCACTATTAAGGCACATGTATCCTTCTATGTTTACGATGAGTTTAGTGGTGGATCCAGAAAATTTATTAGGGGACACATGAATAATATAATAAAAATATTGAAAATTAAGAAGATACTAAATATACAATGTTTTCATGTAAAATAATGTTCGATAACACAATACAGTTTAAATAAAATGAAACATATATAATAATTAAGTAAAGTAAATAGTCTTATAATTAAAAATCCTAATGAAATCATTAAACTAAATTAAAGTTTAAAAAAAAACATAAACTATGCACAGTTATAGTTTTCCTTGTTGAGATGTCATATCTTGAAATCGTTTCATGATAGGTTCTCTATCAATTTTGTCAATATATCTTGTTCCATATAGGAGAGAACATATATCTAACTAAAAAGTAAAAATGACAAAAACAAAAGAAAATATTAATTAATTAACAGTAGGAAAAATATTAAAAGTAGGAAAACTAAGTATAATAGAAGTAATAAAAAATAAGGAAGTTAATTATATTAGAATTAGGAAGAATTGATAATAATGTTCAAAAAATTATGAATAATTGGAAAGAAAGGGAAAACGTAGGCGGCACGAACATAGGGGAGCAGCTTTCAAAAAATCATGATAGATGAGCAGCTTTTAAACAATAATAACAGGGAGCAATTTCAAAATAAAAAATAATAACAATTAATAAAAGCAGCAGCTTTTTCAATGGTAGAATGCCCACAAAAATAAAATATCAGTTGTATATATACATGAAGACATAAATTTTGTGTGCACTGCAGTCCAATAACTTCTTATACTTTTCTTTTTTCTTCTTTTTTTTTTTTTTTCTAATCTCAGTGAGGGCACGTGTCTATACTGGTCCTATGGCAGGCTTGCTTCTGCTCACCACTCATAACGTAAGTTCAAATCTCAGCAATCCCATCATTTATGTGAACAGTCCTCTCTTAATATATAAGAGTAGAAATTTAAGTCGTGCTATTAAAGTTTCATCTAGACTGGTTTTGAAAGCAGCTTAACTCGTAAAATATGTCAAATAATAATAATAAAAAAAAGATATATTGTAAAATAACGATCTTAAATCTTAAACATGTATATATTAAAATGATTTTGGCTATACATGAAAATTGAAGGATGCACCTATAAATCAAATCAGTGGTCAGGTTTGAAATATTTCTTCCTTTTCAAAAGACAACCTACTCCAATTCAATTGAAGAATTATAAATACTGTTGGTTAGGTTTTAAATCTTTAAACATTATTGGAGCTTAGTCATAGAAAAATATGCACCTACAAATAAATTTATTGGTTAGGTTTGCAATATTTCTTGCTTTTTAAAATACAACCTACTCCAATTCAATCAAAACATCATAAAATTGATTTTTTACCCCAACAAATCTTTCTCTGATGCATGTTTCACATTTGTTTTTATTTTTGGTTCTCTTCAATGTGTTTCTAATTTAATTATATGAAATGTGTGAATGATCAAATATATTCAAGAGGAGAGAAAATATGATTTCTTATTAAAGATGAAAATCAACGGGGGTTGGCATGAAATATGGGAACCAACCCAAAGATCCTACCCAAACTGACTTGAGGGTGTTTGGTTTGATTCTCATGTTTAATTTCAAGGTGTTCAGGTCACCACCTAGGAAAACCTAATGTTTCTCGAGTCGAGAACCAACCCTTTAAGGGCACTATATAAATTCGTCCAACCCTAATAGAGATCTAGAGTCTTCTTCTTCATGTAGTACTCTTCTTTGTGCAACCACCTACTCAGCTAGACTCACCCATCTCTCATTTCTCATCTTAACCCTATCATCGTCGTTGGAATCATACTCATTGTAGTCATCGTTTATCGTTTTATTTGTCTTTTTGGGTAAGTTTTTTTATTAAGTTTTTTGAAAGAATTCATAGCATTATATAAATTCAATAAACAGTAAAACGGAAACCGAAAGCGTACCCGTTTCTACACATCGAAAATTACCTGGATCCTGGATTGTTCAACCGGTCGGATTCCAATCACATAGTCGGAAAAGAACCTTAAATCACAGTGTAATTTGTCTTGCCATTTGTTTTCTCTTTTCTCTCATATGTGTAGTATGATGTGTATGTAAAGTTTTTGGAATTGATTTTCCATCATCTTTCAACAAATGAAATACCTCAAGTATTTATAGAGGTGGCGGTTATTTTCTGATAACGGCCAGTAACCGCCAGTAACCGCCAACAGTTATTCAATCTTATCCAATTCAAATAGATTTGGATCGGGTCATGGGTTTGGATCATCTTGGGTGGACCCGACCCAATAACCCAATAATCCAACATCTCCCACTCACACAAGATGAGCCAAATAGAACTCACAGAGAAAACACTAGTGACCCCTTTATGATGAGGAGTACAGACATTTATACAGGCAAATACACCGTGTGACCTATGAACAATAATATATGCAATGTGGCTTGTCTCTCAAATCTCAATTGTACTGTTATATAAGAGATTGTAAATTTGGTCATTATTATGTCCTAGATTTAATATAATTTTATTTGCTCGAGCATATTTAATCCCTTAACATGCTCGATTCTCCAATATTCCATATAATCACAATTACAATTCTAAATTACAAATTGTCGCGACAAGTAACTATAGGAACATAATAAAATTCGTTAAATCTTCCTATCTCACTATCGTCTCTCGTTCAACAAAAATGACTGACATCATAGTAATGTCCTATAGGCCGTATTATCATAGCCATAGAAGACACACTAATGATACAAACATCACCTCATTACTTTGAGACAAAGTGAACAGTCATTGAGGACATAAGTAGAAGTTTTATATAAATTTCAGTGGAACTTACACAATGAGGAATTAGGAATAAATTCACTCATTTTCCATGTCGGTCACGATAAGCACACGCGGTATGAAACACATATTACAGTGAATCTTATCCTTTAATAAGGATGCGTATGTCTTTTATATTGAGATTATTCACTGTACAGATCTTAGTTCAGACGCTTTCCTAGCGCCTAACCTGAGTTCCAAAGCTTGTCCTTTCGGCACCTATTATCAAGAAACTCACATCTAGCTTAATAAGGTTCTCATTATGGTAGGGATACATCATGAGTGGTTCAATAATTAATTTTAGGTAGAACCTCATCTTGACTACGGTCAATGCGACATTTCATATATTTCAATCCCTTAAGAGAACAACTTCATTTTTATTCTCTAAAAATATATGTGTCTCATCTTAGCTTGCTCTCCTAGCAACCAAGGCGATTGTACGTGTAAGAATACAAATCTCAAAACCTGACGACATACTTTCATATATAATCTATGTGAAATGAATATGTGCTAGCTTTATATAACCAAAATGACGTATCTAATCATAAAACAGATATAACTTAATGTAAAAATTATAACATCACAATCTACACAAACTCAAAGACCTAGTATGTGATATAAATATATCTTTTGTCACAGCTTTTGTGAGTAGATCCAATACCATCTCATGTGTAGATGCATACTAAATTGTTACTTTCTTTTCATCATTATATCCTTGACAAAATCGTGCTTCGTCTTTATGTGCTTCGATTTACTATGACATTTCATATCTTTAGTATAAACAATTGCTGTCTAATTATCACAGTATACAGTAACTGACTTCTTCACATTAATTTCGAATTCAGATTTTTCAAGAATCTCTTGAGCCAGACTACTTCCTAGACTGCAGCTGAACATGCTATGAATACAGCTTCCATGGTGGACAGCGTAATGTATGATAGCTTCTTGTTACTTCAAGAAATAGCATATTGGTTGAGCAAAAAATGCATAATCAGATGCAGATTTTCGCTTATCCAAATCACCTCCCCTATCAGCGTTTAGATACCCAATTAAACGCATATTACCACCTTGATAATACAGGAAGTAATCAGCAGTCCCTTTTTAAGATTCTTTTCACAGCAATCTAATATTTCTGTCCAAGATTAGATTGATATTTACTATTCAGTCCAACTACATAGCAAATATCAAGTCTTGTACACATCATAACATGCATGAGACTTTCGATGGTACTAGAATAAGGATTCTTTCAATTCTTTCACGTTTTTATGGAGTCTTGGGGCATATTTCATGACAAAGAGTTTGACCATTTTGAGATGAGAGTACCCATAGGCTTACAATCAGCCATATAGAACCGTTCGAGAATCTTTTGATGTATGGCTCTTGTGACAAAGCCAGAATTCTCCTTAGACGATCTCTATTGATTTTAACTCCTAAAATATAGGTAACATCTCTCATATCTTTTATCTCAAAAGTTGAGAATAACCATCACTTTATGGTTACCTTAAACTCATTGTCATTTTCGACCAATAGAATATCGTCCACGTGTAAAGATAGTATTATTAACTTATCTTTTATCAGCTTAACATACATACAACGGTCCTCTTTGGTCATTTGAAATCCATAGGACATGATCGCCTCATGGAAATGCAGGTACCATTATCTGGAGAGTTATTTCAAGTCATAGTTCAATCTTATGAGCTTACATACTTTAGCTCTTGACCTTTTTGAAACATAATTCACTGGCTGCTCCATATCAATTTCTTCCTCCAGTTCTCTATTGAGAAATGTTATCTTTACATCCATCTGATGCTATTTTAAGTTCATGTGTGTGACGATAGCTAATATAAAGCAGATGGAAGCAAACCTTACCATAAGGGAGAAGGTTTCTTCATAGTCTATACTCTTCTGTTGAGTATACCTTTTTCTACTAACCTCGCCTTGTATCCTTCTATTGAGCCATTTTTCTTACAATTGATGTAGAGAACCCATTTGTATCCAATGGATTTCCAATCAGACGATAATTTAACCAAGTCCCAGACATGGTTGTATTCCATTGACTCCATCTCTTATTGTGTGACTTTAATCTAAAAAATCTCTAACAGGTGAATGAAGAGCCTCATTTACATTCTTTGGCTTATCATTATTATGTGAAACAAGCATAAACGCTTCCCCTTAATCTCAAATCGACGATGAGGAATAGCCTTGTAGTTACTTCTACGAGTTGATTTATTTGAAGGCACTAACTTGTTAGTCCTTTCGCTCCCACTGGAAATATATGAATAAGCTATTCCAATAGCTCTGTTACTCCCACTAGGAATAGAATATTTAAACAATTCTCTATCTTCCTCTAGTTGAGTGTTCGGATATGGAACATCATCTGAATCGTTCAACTCGTAACATTGAAATTCTTTTTCAACTTCACCTCTACTAGGAAATTCATTCTCTAAGAATTTCACATCTAGTGACTCTGATTCAGTAATGCTTTCATTTGAGTTTTCTCCTATGAATACATATCCTTTTGAGTGCTTGGAATATCTAATAAAGATACACTTATTTCTTTTAGCACTCAACTTTTCATATTTACTAAAAAAAATATGCACATATCATGCGCACCCTCATGGTCGCAAATAAGTAAGTTCAGGTTTCCAACTTGTCTATAATTCATAGGGTATGGAAGTTACTGATTTGGTAGTGACCTTATTCAGAATGTAAGCAACTGTTAATAGCGCATCTTCCAGTAAGATATTGAGAGGTTTGCTTGTGCAATCATAGATCTTACAATCTCTAGTAATGTTTTATTCCTTCTTTTCACTACACCATTTTGTTACGGAATCCTAGGAATGGTCAAATGTATATCAATACCTTTCTCATGACATAATGTCTCAAATTATTTAGAAAGATATCTTATCCTCGATCAGTCCGCAAGACCTTAACAGTTCTATCTAACTGATTCTCCACCAAGTTTAGATACATTCTACAACAATCTAATACTTCAGATTTATGGGATATCAGATAGATATGACCAAAATATATAATCATCTATGATTGCTATAATTTCTAACTCTCACATTTATTGGTCCACAAATATCAGAATGAATTAACTATAATTGATTCTCAGCCTCAATTCTTTTTCTAGATGGTTTTCTGGTTGTTTTTCTTGTAGACAACTTTCACATAAAGGCAAATCTATCGTATTAGGAAAATCTTAAAATTCCTTTTTCGGCAATCTATTCATTCGATTCTGGCCTATATGCCTTAGTCTAACATGCCAAGTATGAACATCAATATTGGCAACATCAGTAAAAATGATTAATGAAAAACAATCATCGCATTAATAATACCATTAATTTCGGTATTTAATACGATAAAACCATCCATCAGATATTCGGTGCCTAATCTCACTGAATTTAGATAAATCTTCAAACAATTGCTATGAAAAGTTAAATTATATCCTAAACCTAGAAGGACAATTACAGAGACAAGATTCAGTTGAATCTTCGAAGCATATAGGATATCATGGAGATACCTCGCAAAATCACTTTGTAGGTGCCGATACATTTTAAGTTATTCCCCATATAGATCCATTTTGTTCCTCGGCTGATCCGACGGTACTCTACAAATGCTCATCTGTCTCTAGCTACGTAGTTCGTGACTCTTAAGTCTCTTTCCTATGCTCAGTGCATTCACGAGTGAAATGACCCATCTTGCCACAGTTGAAATACTTTAACTACCACGTTTACCCTTCTTGTGTTTTTCGGTCTCATCCATGTTGGATTTGGGATTCTCTTTCCTTTTCTTCCAACTTATATTCTTTCATCCCTTCTTGCGCTTAGAGCCTAAACCCTTGCGCATACTGGACTCAACCAAATAAAGCTAACTTGAAGTATTGGCCGTCTTTAGGCGCTCATCTTCGAGTTTAACATGACGTGAGATATCATCAAACAATATGATACTATCATTGTTGGTCATGTTGATTTATTATGTTTTTCCAATTATTTGGGAGGGATAAGATTACCACTTGTACTTACTGCTCATTAGTTAAGGCATGGCCTAAGGATTTCAACTCATGTATCATGTTTGACTTATCTCACAAATGCTGCATTAGGTTGTAATCCCAACGCTTCTGATAAGTATCAAACTTGATTGTGAATCTCCTTAGCTTAACGGTTGATGTCCCACCACATTTGCCTTTCAAAGTAAGCCAAATGTCTAGTGCCGTCTATATTCTTTGTTCGCGCACATGTGGTCATCAGCCATACAAGACAACATCATTATATGAGCAATGTTGTTCTTATCTTAGAAGGCCTGATAAACCTCAACATCTTTTCTATGTTGAGCAAAAGTACCATGTTTGGGTTTGACCATGTATTGGTTAGGGTTTCGAGGGCTTCTTACTCCTCTAGAATATACTGAATTTTAAGGTGTCAAATATCATAGTTATCACTATTTAATTTGTCACCTTTATTCAGTTCAACAACTATTATTATCGAAGCACATATCATTTTCTTAAATGACATTAATTCTACTTAGAGACCTTTGATCTTTATCTATCTACGTCTATACTAGCATATCCACTATCATTTCATTAAAAAATACTGCAGCAACTATACACTCATAAATATGATTAAAGAATCTTTAGACAAGAATAAAAAAAGTAGTCAAGCTACCCATCATCATCCAATTCCCAAATATTCATTAAACCATATATGTAAGTGTTTTGCACAAAGCAGTCCTAATATCATTCTCTAAAAATTTTAGGACACCTATAATTTAGATAGCATCATTTGAGATCTTTATATTCTCAGACATCTCTTAATCGAAATCTCTATGACCTCCGTCATTTTATTGTCCAAGATATAAATATATATATATGATCTCAAAGTCCTACTAATCATTTGAGATTTATATAATCTCAAGGTACTGGTCAATATTTGAGATATCAATAATCTCTTCGTCATCTGATAGGACAATGATCATAATTATGTCATCAGATGACTCATCGTCAGAATAAGTTAACCCAGTCCCATAAAATTACATGGCATAACCTAAAACATAAACATCTATACATGCATGATAATTTTAGGCCAAACAAAATTTAATATAAAATTTAAGGCATTTTAATTTAGATCTTAATAGAGCAAAATAAATAATTGGGATAAAAAGAGGAGAAAAAAAAATTAAAAAAAAAAACTCGCCGAAAAATCGCCGGCGACAACCGTCGCTGGCGGCGCGTGACGGCCACGTGCCGGTCGAGTAGCCACACGCTCGAGCTACGTCAGCCACTCGCCGGTACTCCGTCTGACGCGCCTGCAAGCATCGTGTTGATGTCATCGGACGCATGGCGATCTCTAGAGCTGCAATGTAGTCATCAGTTACATGCGTCGCACGTACATGAAACCACGCTTCATGTCCTGATTAGGCCACGTGTCGATACATTTCCAACCATACGCCACGTGTTGCTCGTGTATCGGTCCATGTGTCGCCATACATCCATCCAAGTAATGCCGCGTGGTGTATGTGTGTTGCATTCGTGGCGTCGATATGGCGCGACGTGGCGCCTGCTTGGGTGAGGCTGGGCCACCCAGCGCGTCACGTACTGGCATGGCATGTGTATGGCACGCGCCCATTTGGTTGTCTCTTCTGACAAGTGTACTCGCTCCAGATTTTTTTTTTTTTTTTAAACCAAACCAGAATTCAACCCCAAACTTGTTTTGATTCGTTCTCCTTCGTTTTACAACGAAATTTTGTGATTCAAATTGCTAATGATTCGTCTTGAAGTCTAGTTTCTTATAAAATTTGAATCACACAAAACGGAAGTCTAATGAGGGAGATATAATGCATGGAATTTTCGGGGTTCATATTTCTATATCTTAGTTTTCAACCCAAAAAACAAGTTTCATGGCAATTTTAATTGTATAACCAAGATTAATGACCAGCAAACAACCCTAAGGGGGCTTTGATATCAATGAAAGAATTCATAGCATTATATAAATTCAATAAGCAGTAAAACAGAACCGAAAGCGTACCCGTTTCTACGCAACGGAAATTGCCTGGATCCTGGATTGTTCAACTGGTCGGATTCCAATTACATAGTCGGAAAAGAACGTCAAATCACAGTGTAATTTGTCTTGCCATTTGTTTTCTCTTTTCTCTCATATGTGTAGTATGATGTGTATGTAAAGTTTTTGGAATTGATTTTCCATCATCTTTCAACAAATGAAATACCTCAAGTATTTATAGAGGTGGCGGTTATTTTCTAATAACTGCCAGTAACCGCCAGTAACCGCCAGCGGTTATTCGATCTTATCCAATTCAAATAGATTTGGATCGGGTCATGGGTTTGGATCATCTTGGGTGAACCCGACCCAATAACCCAATAATCCAACATTTTTCATCTCTCATCTCTCATCTCAACATCATATCTCTCATCACCGTTTGGGATTTGTTCTACTTGATCCATGAACAATTGCTTATTGCCATCGGCGTTTGGTCTTATATTAAATTTTTAATTGTGTTTAGTTTAATGGAAAAATTTGTTGGAAGTTTTGTTGATGATAAGAAGGCTAAATTGTTGAAGGAGAAGTGCAAATCGTTGGAAGGTTGGGAGATTGTGTTGTTGTTGTTAGTCACATTGAGAAGTGTGAACTGTTACTAGTCGCACTCACTATGGTGGCCCAAAACCTAGGAATTTGACCTAAACTAAACTGAACCGAGGGTATTTGGTTTCAATCTACCCCTAAATTCAACATGTTCGTTTCGGTTCGGTTACCAAACACCTATATGCCCACACCTAAAAATCAGTAGTGTTCATTTATAAGAACAAAAGAAATACATAAATTTAAGGGTAATATCGAAACTTTAAAATATACGTACATCAGATTTTAAAGGAGTGGTAACATCGTCACTCTAAAGTCCATGTGTCTTGCCACATCAAGTTGAAGTTGACCAAACAAGAACCTTCATATTTTTTTAACTGTGCACTTGCACTTGACAACCAAAGCCTTACGTGATTATGTTAGGTTGAAACTGTAAGTATTCTAGCTTTTATATGTATAGATATATATGGAAATAACCAGCCTATATATTTTATGAACAAAGATACGAAAGAATCCTGATTTGTGAACTAAACCTAGGTTTGATTTACCTGTGTTGTCTAATTGAGATTTTATTTTACTCGCACTATAAAAAGTGAAAAAAAAAAATCAAAAGAAAATATGGTCCAATATGCAGATTAAAATATAAATTTTATCTATTTATGGTGAACCACAAAATATACAAATATAAATAGTGCTAATATCCACACAACAACAGACACACATTTATAAAATATGTAAATATGTATTAATTACACATTGAAGTTTATGACAAATATATTAGCAACAACAATATTACAAACTTGCAATTGACAATAAATAAAATTTCATAATTGATTAAAACATTAAAATCACTTTGTTAATAAGAAAAAATAATATCACCAAGGTTGAGATAATAATTTAAGAAAATTATAAAAATATGTGAAGTCTTATCATGTCATCAAATGAAAACAAACACTTGATATAAAAAAATGTATATACCCAACAGAAAAAAAAATTAAGGGTCATCTAATTGGAAAACAACTTTAAATATGAAACTAAAAGAGTGAGCTGAGAGAAACCGGCCTATCATTTAATAGGCAGTAGTGTCCTTGCCCTCGCTTCTCTGGTAATGCCTTGCTAGATTTAAGCTGCCTATCGAAGATATCTTCGACGGATATAATTAATAGTCCTCCATCCACTTCAGCACTGACATTGACTTTGAATACATGTCAATGTTGCAAGATGGATCCAATGGTTTGGATTTAAAACAATGCAAAATGGGAAGTCATAATGAATGGTTGTAACATTTCATGAAATGGTACAAAGCATATTATAAGTCAGCCACCCATTTCATTTATTTCTTATACAAAAAATCAGACCAATTTGAAGAGTTTGGACAAAGTATTATCTCCCTCATTTTCTCATTAACTGCAGTGATGGAATACTGTATCTTGACAGACTTGTTATTAAAAGTGTTTGTGGTTTAAATTGTTAGTGTACAACGATATTTAACACCTGGCTTTATTGTATTTTGGAGGCATATTTGCTTAATTCAATGCATCACTCAATTGATGGAGGCAAATAGTGTCTTAAGGAAAGTGACATTTGTAATGTGCCTTGAAGCTACAAAACTAGCACTGCAGTAGTTTTCATTTTGTAGGCATTTCATTACTCTCGATTAAAGGTACACACACGATTCTTGAATTTTTCTCCAACACCTCCATCCACTTCAACACTGACATTGACTTTGGGTACGTGTTTAAGATTCTCCAATGTCTCATGTGTTACAAACAAAGAGTTTAATGCAGTTTCCTTTAACATATTGCGAAAGAAAAGCAGCTTCAGATTTCTTAGATTCTCAATGCCACTTGGAATCTCCTTCAACAGTGGACACGCTGTAATTAGTAGGTTTACAAGAAGGGGCGCACGTCTTCTACAGTAATAATGTTGAATTGATTCAACAAGGAGGTTCTCTGAATACGACAGGTAGTGTCTACAAGGCAAGTTCACGATCATAATATGAATTCTCCAGCGGTGCAACTGAAAAGGCCATTCTTTCTTGGACAGTCCAGGAACTGAACATGGATATGGAGGAATTGAAGCAGAGCTGTTTCATTCTCGAAGTTGAAGCTTTCAATTCACAAAAAAAACAGAGCGTGCATTTTGATGACGAAGAATGCAGATAGTACAATCCACGTGCACTGGAAAGGAGCGACAGAGATAGTTCTAGCAATGTGTTCCAGCTACTATGATGCTTCTGGAATCAAAAAACAACTGGACAATGGAGAAAGGGAGAAAATTGGGCAAATTATTTGGAGGAGACATCTCCACTAAATTTGGTGGAAACGTTAGCGATGTGTCAGATGATCAGGTACTGCTCTTGCACTTCACAAATGATAAAAATATTTGAAGTCTGAGAAGCAGAATGATTTGGCTTGTTTATAATATGGTAGAATTTCTTAGCGTTTTAACTCACCTTTCTAAGAAAATGAAAGACTTTTACTGCTGAGCAATGCAAAATCGCTAACTAGTTTTAACTTTCTTCGTTGCAGATACGAAAAAGAGATAAGACAAATGAAGTATGTAATTGTATGCTAATATTGCTTGATGACCAAGCTGAAATTTAACAGGTTTAACATTTCTTTTTTGCTGTTTTAATTTGTTCCAAAATAACATTTTTATTATTAGCAAGATCTAGTTACATCCAAACAAGATAAGACCACCCAAAGAATTCAAATTGATAAATAAGAAAACCAGACAATATTACTCTTTATTACAGATATTATTTTAAATAAGAAACAGAAAAGATTGTATATAATAGTCACAAAAACATACTGCTAAGTATGTACAGAAAATCAAAGGAATTGTTAATCCTAGCACTTCTTCCACTTGAGATAGCTAAAAAATGGTTTCCTTGGAACAGGTATGCACTTGACGACCCAACCAATTGGCCAAGAAGCTGCTGCAAATGCAATGCACACACCCCATTGGCCCCAGTTCAGCCTTTCTGTACTTGCAAACTTCTTCAGAAATTCCACCATCACTACTTGAAGAACAATGGTTATCCCTATAATACCCAGAAACAACTTGTTCTGATGGATCCCCTTGAACACATTTTTCTTTTCAAGCTTTCTTGCGTTGAATTCATTGAAGACTTGGCAGAGCACAAACGTGTTGAAAATCAAGGTGTCGTTTACTTTCTCATTGACACCAAAGATGGATTCACCTCTGAATTGTAAGGTCAAGATGACAGCTATCTGATACATAGCTTGAGCCAGAAGATTCCTCCACATGATGTTGGTGATAAGTGGTTCAGTGCGACCCACAGGTGGTTTGTCCATGAGATCCTTGGTGGGCTTTTCTGTAGCGAGAGCCAGAGCACCCAGTGTGTCCATGATAAGGTTCACCCACAATAACTGGACGGCACTTAAAGGGACTTCCCCTGCAGAAACTGCAGCAACAAAGTTGATCACGAGAGCAGCTACATTTACCGTAAGCTGGAACTGAATGAATTTCTGGATGTTGGTATAGACACATCTTCCCCATCTTAGGACTGTGGCTACAGAAGAAAAGTTGTCATCCAGGATGACAATATCTGAGCTCTCCTTGGCCACTTCAGTGCCTTGAATTCCCATAGATAGTCCTATATCTGCCTCCTTCAGAGCTGGTGAATCATTTGTGCCATCCCCAGTGACTGCAACCACCTGACCTTTCTGTTTCAGGCATTGTACCATAAGTAGTTTGTCAAAAGGAGAGGATCTTGCCATCACATATATTTTGTCAACCTTCTCCATCCTCTCTTCATGTGTGTAGTTTCTGAATTCCTCTCCCTCCACCACTGCTCCACTGGACAGGTCCTGATTGGGCCTGAGTATTCCACATTCAGTGGCTATGGCTTTTGCAGTGAAAATATTATCACCAGTAATCATCTTGATTTTCACTCCAGCAAGTTGGCAATCTTCAACTGCTTTCTTTGCCCCTGGACGGCATGAATCCTTTATGCCCACCAGCCCTAACAAGCTCAAATTACCCTCATCTAGCTTTTTCATATCATCCTTGTCATCGTGCTCGTCTTCTGAAACTTGTTTATGTGCAAAAGCAATGCATCGAAGGCTGCTAGCTGCCATACCTTGAATAATTTGAGCAAATTTTTCCCTTTCTCCATCGTCCAGTTGTTTCTTGATTCCAGAAGCATCGTAGTAACTGGAACACATTGCTAAAATCATCTCTGCTGCTCCTTTCCAGTGCACGTGAATTGTGTTGTCTGTATTCTTCCTCATCAAAACTCCACTTCTTTTCTTTTGTGAATTGAAAGCTTCCACTTTGAGAATGATACAGCTCTGCTTCAATTCCTCCATGTCCATGTTGAGTTCCTGGACAGCCCAAGAAAGAATTGCCTTTTCAGTTGGACTGCCTGAGAACTCATATTCTGATCCTGAACTTGTCTTGTAGACACTACCAGTCGTATTCAGAGCAACTCCTTGTTGGAACAATTCAACAACCCGCGGAGAAATTGAACAAGCAACACCCTCTCTTGCAAGTTCTTTACCGAGCCAAAACATGGTCACTTTCATCTGGTTCAGGGTGAGAGTGCCAGTTTTATCAGTACAGATAGTTGTTGCAGAGCCCATGGTCTCACAGGCTGAGAGCTTCCTCACCATAGCTTGATCAGACATCATTCTCTTCATGGAATAAGCAAGAGTAAGTGTAACAGCTAATGGAAGACCTTCGGGGATGGCAACCACAACAATTGTAACTGCATCAGCCACGATCCGCACAACAGCATTCACTATGTCGTCTGTCTTTGTTCTGCTTCCATTAAATTCCTGATTTCCATTCTCGTCTGTTGTATTCCCCGTGAAATAGCGAACCAACAAGACTATAAGGACTAAGAAAGCAACTGCCAATCCAACCTTGCCTACTGATGAAGTTAGCGTGTTTAGCCGAGCCTGTAAAGGTGTTTGTTCGCTGGTGTCATGACTGATTTGGCTCATCATTTGGCCCCATGTTGTGTTCATGCCGACTGACGTGGCAAGCATACAAGCATAGCCATCAACCACCTTGGTGCCAGAGAACAAGAATAGATTTTGGCTGCTGTTTACTTCCACCTGATCACTCTCCCCTGTCATGCTTGATTCGTCCACCTGTAACGAATACCCTTGTAGGAACAAGCCATCCGCGGGAATTTGATCTCCAATTTTCAAGCATATAACATCGCCAACAACAATTTCAAAGATTGAAATTTGTTGCCGCCGGCCTTTTCTGATGACTTCAGTTTGGATATTATTACTGACGTTTGATAATTTATCAAACTGTCTATTTTGCCTGTAATTGCTTACAGCCGAGACAGCGATGACCAGAAAGATGGCAACGAATATGCTTCCACCATCATACCAGCCATCTTTCAGGCCATGCTCTTTAATGCCAAAACCAAGAGAGAGTGCTGCACACCCTAAAAGAATCAAAATAGTTAGATCTTTAAAAGCCTCCACCACAAAGTGAAAGAAGCTCTTTGTTGGCGGTTTTTTATAGGTGTTAGAACCAAATGCCTCTTTTCTGCGAGCAACATCTTCTTCACTACCAATGATTCCAGCATTGATGTCGGTTTCAAGCGCAGAAACCACACCAGAAGTCCCGCCAAACCGTCGAAGTTGGTCGAGATTTTTCTCCTTCACAAGCTCAAGAAGACTTGTCTGATCAATCTGGAATGATGTATTATCTGCAAGATGTCCAAGATAAACAACAGTATAAGATGGAGAGCGTGAAACCTTGTCATACTTGTGTGTGGATGCAGTATTTTTGGCTAGAGAAAACAGAGTTCTGGAACAGTAGATTTTAGCAAAAGCAGAGTGCCACTTTTTGTTGGGTTTACTAAGGGTGGCAGGAACATCGATTAGAAACTCAATGCCAATATTTGCATGGAAAACACTAGTCATTGTAAGCAACACGAAAAATAAAAATGAAACAAACGTGAATTGGGTCGGTCTGCTGCTGTGAAGACAAAGAAAACAAGGAGTGGTTCTGGGATGAGATTTGTGACAACTTCGATCGTCCTAGGATTCTTATATAAGACGAGTTGGTTTATACAACACGTCCACGGCGTCGGATCACCAACAGCATGTGTACGAGGAAAATGTTGAAGTTTCGTTAAATTTACTTCGATCGTCCTAGGATGCTGTTTTCACGCGTTGCACAGTCAATTTTGCTCTTCATACGGTTGCTTATAATTCGAGTCAAGCCCATTGAATGATATGGCCGGGGACTTTCCCTTGAAAGTAACATCACACAGAATTTATTTTATAATTTTTTAAGTTAGATTTTTTTTAAATAATTTATACAACTATCCCAAATTTAGGAACCATAACATTACAGCCCTAAAACCAGTCAAATTTGGGGCTACCATAAAAGCACAAAAACACTAGAACTTGTTCTCTTTGATGGATCAAGCAGAGAAGGCCAATTGGAATACCGGATGGTTCCCATACACAGGAATAGCCAAGCAACATTGGATCCAACCACCCATAAACTTCAAACCACAATTTAAATAAAGAACAATATAAGAACGAAAATCAATAGCACCCAAAATAAACTTATACAGGACAACCTCCAAAATCCAAAAGACAGCAACAAAAGATGACTATCAGGAGAAAAAGCATGGTGTACCACATGGGAATCCCCTACAGTAATCAGATCGTCTTTGTGAACTTGAAAAAATTTCCTTGAAGCACCATGAGATCTTTGATTATAGCGCCAAACTCCAGTTGAAGATCTCCAAGAACCATTACTACCTTGAATCACCAAGGAGGTATGCACCCACTTATTTTCAACCACCACTTGAAAAATATACAAACAAAACAAAAGCAATCGGGTTTTTAGAGTCGAATCCAATTATCAACTGGATCCAACCCTAAAAGCCCCCAAAACCAAAGGGACACCGGCAAGAAACCAGAACAAGAAGAAAGCAACGAAGATCAGAGGAGGGGAGAAACAAGAAAACACTAAGATTCTACCCGGATCTAGCCGGAAAAGGCTTCCACGAAAGCTTTATCTCTCTAAGGGTGGGAGAGCTTTTTTCTCTCTCTAAAGGGAGGGCTTTCGAGAAGTACGGTCAATTTTTTAAGTTAGTTAATATTAAGATACATTATCAAGATTAATCGTTTTGCAGCTTATGTATGATAACTATGATGTTGTAGTAATTGAGACTATCCAACATTTTGATTTAGTTTATATAGTGCAAATTTGAGCTTACAAAGTTATATTTAGAAGTAGGATATTCAACAACACGTGCAATATTGGTATAATTATATTGGAGTTGTAAATATTATTGGAGATGTTTTGTAGTGATTTTATTTTATTTTTTATTGCGGTTATTTTGCTTTAAATGCTATCTATGATGTAAGCTAAATAAATTAACCTTTTTTTACAACAAATCACATAAAACAATAATTTCTTAATGCGGTTATTATAGACATGAACCTTTAAGTTGAAATTCTAAATGTCATTATGTGTCTTTCATATCAAGACAAGATTTTTATGTTTATCATTCTATTTAGTTTTATGTAGCTTATCAGAGTCTTAAAAAAAGGGCAAGAAAAAAAAAATAGCCATCTAGTTGTTCTTCAACATTAAATAAAATAAATTTCAAGATTTTTTTTTAAAGAAAATAAGTTTTGAGAAATTTATTTTAACATTTTATTAGCCTAATTGTTTTCAAGAATACTTTACTCAAACACTTTTTATTTCCTAGTAAATTACTAAACAGAAAATAGACTTTTCACTTCAATTCAAAAGCTAAGCATGGGATACGCAATAAAGAATGAAACTACTTTTGACTTCAAAAGAAAATAGAAGTAAAGCAAAAGGCACGGCAACCGGTGACAAATACTAGACAAGTTACACAATTCAGGACAATGTTTTTTACTCTTTTATATTGATATTGTCTTTTCTATGGAATGCATTGTGATTCTTCATGAGCAATAGAGAGAAAAAGGGTTCCAAACGAATGAGTAAGATTCAATTCAATGCAATTCTTTTTCTATGAAGTCTTAACACAGTGACTTTAAACAATTAAATTCTAAAACTTGTGAGACAGCACATGTATGGAAAAATAAATTCAACTTTAAATAAATAAAAGAATGTAAAAGTTTTTTTTTTCTTGAAACAAAGAATGTATTGCAACCAATAATACAATTAATTTAATCTTTTCAATTGTGATACAATTATCTATGTATTACGAGTGAATGAAATACAAATTATTTGAGAATTTTAAGTGGTCCATTAGCATTTTTCAGATAGATTATCAAGTAATATACAGTCAAGTTCTTAATTATATATTTCACTTTTTGGGAAATCTTTTCTTTATAGTTTCATTTACTTTTCCTGATCAAAGTCATCGGAGAAATGAATATTTTACTTGTAGTTTCTTCTTTTCACTCTGAAAGTTTTTTTGTAAGGGTATGATCGTAAAATCTAAATTATTCATTATCATTGGTATTTGCAGAGACATTTCGAAGATACATCGCCCTTATGTAAAACTTTATAAGAAAGAATAATATATGGAAAGTGTAAATTGACTCATTTAGGTAGAGAATGTATGTTGGAGAAGCCTTAAGCGGTTAGTCATTAGGAATTTTGATGACATAAGCAACATAAATTGTTTCAAAAAAAATAAAATGGTTGTATCAAGGTATGTATGTACATATTCGGGGCGGAGCTACAATCAGCCCAGGCTGGTTTTTTAGAAAAAGAAAAATTATTTTTTCTTTATAATATATAAAATTTGTCTATTTTACATTTGTAGCAAATTAACCTCACTAACAAAGTGATAATGCTTGTAACTTTTTTATTGACATCCAAATACATCTCCAACAATTCATTTAGTAAATAAAAAGACTAATTTAAAATTCGTAACTGTATTTTTTTAAATACTAAGATTGTCGGGACCCGTCGAAATCAATTATTGGTAATGCAATCCAGATGACTAATTTTACAACCGAGAGATAACTACTCCTACAAAAGGAGACTTACACTCACAGCTTGTGTTTTAATAGAACAATAGTGATACTCCATCTCTTGACTTCTTAGGGTTAAAGGAGATACGCAACCACTACAAACTAGGGGTGATGTGTTAAATTTGTAACCTTATAATATAGCAAAGCTTGAAAAAAATATATTTTCTTGTTTTCTTTGTTTAGTATTAGATAGTTTTTTGTCCCTTTCTAATTTTTGGGTAAAATCTCTTCATTTTTATCATATCTAGGTGCATAACTTTTGATTAATAAAATTTGATTGTCGTGTATAAATTCATCTAATATAATTATATTTAATTTAATCTATCCAAACATTAATCCTAGCCAAGCCTCTATAAATATTAATGATTAAAAAAGTGAATAAAAAATATATTTATTCTTTAAATATATTAAAAAATATATCTTAATATTTAAAAGAATAAATAAAGATTTTATATTTAATTTTTGAATTATTAGTGTATGTTTTAAAGATACTTTAAAACAATCTTAATTAATAAAAAAAGGAAGGTAAACAATTTGGATAGAAATTGTTGATGTCACGCTCAAAAATTTGAAAGTTAAAGGTGTGAACACCAATTTGATAAATACTTGTGTGAAGTTCATATTGATCCAAAATAAATTGAAGTTGACGAAGAATGCTTGTGTGAAATCTAATATAGTTGAACCAATTGAATTAATCGGGAATCAGTATGATTAAAACAATTTTAAGCATAGAATTTTATGACTTCTATATTATCTTTTAATTAGTCTTCCATTTATTTTTGCAAAAAATTTAAAAAGGTAACAAATGAGAATATTTATGTTGGTCCAATATTCGCTACAAGATATATGAAGGCATATGAATCAGATTCTGTAAGGAAATTTCTGATCTAAGAATAAAGAGATAAATATTCTTTTCTTGTTGGAAAAGGAAGCATCTGGGAAATGCATAAGCAAAATCCTATGCATTT
The DNA here is from genome assembly GCA_021234005.1 of Nephelium lappaceum. Lineage (NCBI taxonomy): Eukaryota > Viridiplantae > Streptophyta > Magnoliopsida > Sapindales > Sapindaceae > Nephelium > Nephelium lappaceum. The sequence goes on from CM038009.1 coordinate 13,944,670, forward strand.
TTTAAAAAAAATAAAATTATCAAGTGTAAATGGTTTTTAGACTAAATTAGCAACCAATGATTTTCTGTCAATATTAAGATGATGTTAATTTTTTTTATGAAAGAAATTTAAATTTGAGTGATGTATAACAGAAAAAAAATCAAATAATCTTGGCTATTAACGTTTTTAAATGTTGATATGTAATTAGATTATCAAAATATTAACAAATTGCTTTAAATTAACAGCACTAGATCATGAGAATATCGACTATTTCAGAAAAAAAAAAAAAAACACAAAACAAAACAAAATAAAATCATGAAAGTAGGCTTGGCCAGCGGTTTGCTAATTCGTTGTGCTTTTCATATGGTCGCCAGCTCCTGGAATTGCACAAAAACACTCTTTCTTGTCACAACCATAGGCCATATAATGCAAATTTACTAACGCATCCTCCATGTTTCTTATATTTAAAGATGTGGATGCAAATGAAGGGCTATTAGATAGGTTTCTATTGGAAGCTTGCTCAAGCTTAGCAACCCTCAAAAACAACTCTCTAGTTGCTTTCAATGACAGTTCTTGTCTTTGTGCAACAGTTGCCAGTCGGTTGAGGGACTCTTCAGTGATTATACATCCTATCTTATATCGCAATTTTGATCCCAACTTATATTTATTAATTGATGAATAGATATTTATTAATGATTATTTATTTTACATGAAAAATGTATCAATTCATCAATTGATATATTATGAATTGGTATCAAGTTGGGATATAAAAGATTGAATATCTAACATTATTATTGCTGATTTTTTTATAGCTCAATGAAAACCATTATTAGTATTGTATTCTGGATACTCTTTGTCTACACAGACACATATGAAATACCATTTAAACAATCTGCATCCAGATTGCAATCTATAAATGTTCAACATCAAATCAAAGCCATGAACAACCTGAAGGCCTTCATTACATTACAGGTAGCTGGCCAATGTGGGATCAGAATTCATAGCAATAACAAAGTGAAAATCACTTTTAATAATTATTTTCAATCTCTGCTGTTGCCAATAGATAAAAAATAAACATGATGAATATGGAAAGAGATGCTTTGGCAGTGGCATTCAATTTGCCAGCAAAGATAGGTTGAGGAGATACTAGATAGTCACTAACAGAACAGGAAAAGAGTACCATCCCCTGATCTAACATTATAGCTAGACTTTAGGATCTTTTTTGAGAACACTATCAATGCCTTTGTTGGTTGCCCTAGAATTCTCTTCATACTCTACAAGATTCAATTAATTTGACAAACGTCATACAAATTTTGGTTGCTCTTCTAATAAGAATTATGGAAAAGAAACAAAATGAATAAATCCCAACTTGGTATATATTGAAATAAGCAAATTATGGAAGGCTTAACAAACACGTTCTTACTCAAAACTTATGAAATAAGTGATTATGAACTTATTTCATAAGTAGAAGTAAATCCAAATTCACTCGACATTATGTTACAAAACATTTCAACTTTAAATATAACTATAATGGTAATAAAGACATAACAATAGGTGATATTATAAATGTTCCTATCAATCATGCTACGAATACTAGAATTGCTGTTCCTTCCAACTCATTTGGGTTCAATAATGTTTTTTGTGCGTCTCAAATTAAACACAATTTATTATTTACCTCTTAATTTCATGTTCAAAAGAATAACTCTATTGATTTTTTTTTTCCTGATTTCTATCTTGTGAAGGGTCGAAAAACAGGGCAGCCTTGGCCTACGACAAGAGTAGTTGAAATATCTATACGTAAGTGGCCTTTGGTGCAACAAGCGTCATAAAACTCAGTCAGCCAAACTCCCCAAACTCCTCAAACCTCAGTTACCGCGTTCTCCGCCATATCTACATTCTCAACCTCACCAAACTTCTGGCAACACCTTGTTGTCTCAATCTTTTATTGCCTAGTCTCATTTAAATCTCTCACGGTATTGGAGCCTTATCAAGAGTACTATATATATTTTTTATTTATATTGAAACCTCGGCTCAATCATTCGCTCATTTATCTTTGTAGGATTTTGGTCTTTTTGCTGGGTAAGTAGCGTCTTAAGGTTTGAAAGTGTCTTTTGGGTGTAAACTTCCTATCACCAAGGCACGTTTGTGTTGAGACATCAGTCCAATTCTTTACTTATTTGTCCTGTAAGGTTTTGACTATGTAGCATTTTGAGGTTTGAACTGAGATCTTAAGTGTCTATTTGGGTACAAACCTCCTAATACCAAGGCAAACATCTACAGCCGACAATTCAGATAAGCTTCCGTACGAAGAAGAGGGTCATCCGAAGGTATCAAGATCCTTCGTAGGACGATTCAGGCTGCAACACTTACATTAGAAGATTAATTACTTCAAGAAACCTGAGTGCATGTTCTTTTTCAAAGAACGGTAATGATCTTATTTTTGCCATGTTCCACATCAATTTGCATATTCTGTTATTTGACGGTGATAATGTTTCATATCTTATTAACTATTGTTCATACTTGAAGTTACATAATCACTACTAATGTTACGAGCAAGGCCCCCAATTATAATGTTAAAAAAGTAGTTATGTAATGTTAAATTAGCATTTTTTCCAATATAACTAAATTTGAGATTCCGATCCAACAAGAGCTAATGTGCAAGTTATAGAAGTTGTTTCAACTTATATGTAAATTTGAGATTCCGATCCACGTTTTTTTATGTGCAGAGACAGTACAATTGCTTCAACTATTATTTGTTTCTTGATATTGCCTAGTTGCTGTTTGTTGATTACTCACATAGTCTTAAGAGCTCGAATTTGGAGGAGACTATAGAAGCGTTAGTGATCTGTAAGATGGTCATGTACTACTCTTGCAATTTACAAAAGATAGCATATTACAAGTGTAAAAACCAGAATGATTTGACACAGTTATATGGCAGACTTCCGGATTTTTAAAACTCACTTTTTGAAGAAGCTGAGCAATGCAAAATAGAAAGGTTGTTTAAAGTTTCAATGCAGCGGATACGAAAAAGAATTCAAACATCTAACTCTTGAGTATATACTTGTTTGATAATGCTGCATAATTACCAAGTAGAGATTTTGCAGGTTTATCATATCTTTTTGCTGCTTCCATTTGAATCCAAAATGACAGTTGTGTTATATTTGCAAGCTTTAGTTACCTTAACCAAAGATGAGACCACCCAGAAAAGTAAAATAAAAAGTTAACCAGAAAATATCACTCTTTATTCTTAGTAAACAAAAAGAAACAAAAAATATTGTGCAATACATTACATTATAAAAAAATATGATCCAGTAAAATACTCACAAAAGAATTATTAATCTAGCAGAGTGAGCGGATATATATACAATCAAAGAATTTGTTAGTCCTAGTACTTCTTCCACTTGAGATAGCTAAAAAATGGTTTCTTTGGAACAGGTATGCACTCGACGACCCAACCAATTGGCCAAGAGGCTGTTGCAAATGTGATGCAAACACCCCATTGGCCCAAGTTCAGCCTTTCTGTAGTTGCAAGCTTCTTCAGAAATTCCATCATCACTACTTGAAGAACAATGGTTATCTCAATAATTCCCAAGAACAACTTGAATTAGTTTTAGTTAACTTGTATCAGTCACTAATGTCAATGGTGTTTGGTAGAATGTTCTGTCTTGATTTTTGATTTTTTTTTTTAATCAACAAGTATGAGTTAATGTAATTGTTTTGACAGCTATGCTTAGCTGTGATCCACTCATGAATTTATATATAAACTTTTGTCAATGAAAGTTTAAAATATGTTAGCAAAAAAGTGTGTTTCTTTGCTCTCTCATTTTCCTTCTCCCTATCTCAACCGTGTGCTGTCTCCCATGCTTTTGAGTTAATGTTTATGGATGTTTAATGGTTATAATGTTGACAAAGAGTATATGGAACAGACCTACCCTTTTATTATTGTTATTATTATTATTACTTGAGATATAAATTTTCTATTACGTTTTCTTAAGTATATAAGCTTCTTAAAATCAAGAAACCATTATTTTGCATGTGTAGAAGTATGTTTGAAGCAAAAATTATCGAATAAAAGGAATGTCAAAATTATATTGGTGGCGCACATCCACCCTTAGTTGAGTGGCACATACCTACCCTTTCATGTTTGTGATTAGAACAATAAGTTTTGATAATATCATTTCACCATCTTGTCACCACCATATGTGAGAAGAATTAAGTAAAATTAAAATTTTAGATTGTAGATAACATAAGATTTATAAACGATTGCGGTTATATAAATATATATATATATTTGAAATAGTTGTAGGTATAGTTTCATGATAAGCGCATTTGTATAGTGAATGTGATGAGTTCAATCCCCCCACCCTCAATTCAAAAAGAAAGAAAAAACAAGAAGGAAAAGACGGAAAGATAAAGACATCAATTGGATGGATGCCCTAAGAGCCCAAAAGCTATCACTTGACGATAGGGCTCAAGAAACCCAAAAGAACATCAAAGCCCAAACTTATGCTTCAATTAGCAACCAATAAATCTCAATGAATGTCAAAGTGTATATCTAGACATCCAAATTCAATAAATTTAGTGATTCGCTCCATGAATTTAATAATTTGAAAAAGTAGGCAATCTACGTGTCGATATTAGCTTGATAACACAGCGCAAAGGTCTTAAATTTAAATCCTATTTCCTTCAAATCCAAAAAAAAATAATAATAAAAATAAAAATAAAAAAAAAAATAAATTTCAGATTCACTCATAAATTATAGAACCATAATTTGTATAGAGATATAAGTAGTGACAATACATAATACACACTAAAATTGATCAAGAAGAGTACTTTTTAACAACAATAATTGCAGAGTAAACATCGACAATTCCTGAAAAAAAAAAAAAAAAAGAAAGAAACAAAACGAAAGGAAAGATAAGGACAACAACCATTTTCAATATATTAGGAAGGTGAATTTTGCACTTCAAACATGTTGGTTCATCTGTTCATGAGGATTAATTGAAGCATAAAATTAGTTTGTTAAATAAGAAAATAATATAATAAAAATACAAGAAAAAATCTAAAAACAACCATGAAAACATATGATAACTACACATCATATTAATAATATGTAAATATGTATCAAAGGAAAACAAATACTTTTATTTAAAAGTATATACATGTGTAAAAAGAAAATTTTAACAGATAATTTAACAGTTGTCTAATTGTGCTTTCAAAAAAAAAAAAAATCAGTCATCTAATTGTAAAATTAGAACATAGCCATGAAGTTAAGATAGAAGAAAGAGAATAGAGGAACAGGAACAGACCTTTATAAATAAGAACCGGCTTCCTTTTCTGGTATTCTCTCAACTGACTTAGACTGCAAATCCATGTCTCCTCCTCCTTCATCCTTAAGGACGATAATAACTTCCGATATATGTTGAAGCTTCTCCAACGTTTCATGCGTAATACGAGACTCAAATTCCTTTGACAAATTATGAAAGAGAAGCTTTTGAAGGTTTCTTAGATTCTCAATTGCAATTGGAATCTCCTTCAACAGTGGGCATCATGAAATCCCTAAGCCTTCAAGAAGAGGCATGGCACCATCTTCTATCATAATAAATTCCAATCCTTTCAAGTCATAGAGATCCAACAGCCGAAGTTTCAGAAACCAACTTTTTTTATATGCAATTGCACTCCATTGTACGCCTCCACAAGACAAACATGCAACAAATTAGGTAGGTTTTGAAGGACTCTCATTGGATCCTCGATTAAGCCTGACCGAACTAACATTAGTTCAGACAAATTTTGAAGTTGAGGCATCCAGTGCGACAGCTTCGTCAGATTTGCCATAAATATAAATGCTCGAGATGTATGGGAGGCGAAGCCATGGATTCTGTATCAAGCATATCTTCTCTATTTATCAACTTTATGCCCAAAGATACGAGATTTTTCATATTTGAAATGGAAGACCATAGATCCTCCGTATCATTTCCATTAACCAATTGAATTCCTAACTTTCTCAACCGCTTTAGCTTTTTTAGCTCTTCAACCGCTTTAGAGTTCAATCGTATGCCGTCACCTAGATTTTGTAGATCCATTAAAGACCCAAACCCTTCCTGGATTTTTATACCTTGTCCATAAGAGTACTCAGGAGTGTCTGAACGGGTTACCACTAGGTAATATAACTTTTTCAGATGCTTGATCTCAACTGGAAGCTCACTCACAAGAGTCTTCTTCAAATTCAAACTCTTCAAGTTGACAAGCTTACCTACGGTCTTAGGAAGAGTCTTTATTTTCGTATTTTTCAAGCTTAAGGAGTGCAAGTGAAAAAGGTTTCCCACTCCTTAAGGAAGATTAGCTATTAGAGAATCTTCAAAATCTAGCACTTTCACTAATTTCAAATGGCCTACAAATGATGTACTCAGAGGAGACTACGGTAGCTCAACTACATTAGACTGCGGTAGCTTAAACATTAGAAAAAATAATAGAACATACTTTTGAGTCTATAATCCTCTCCAGATCAATGCCTTTATGTATGGGAAGGCGACGAACTCTTCTACATTGGTTTATATTAGACTCGCTTGGGATTTGACTGAAACTTAGTTGTTCAGTCTTTTTTAGGATAATCTCGTGCATTAGATCATGGACTACAAGAGTTCTACGTCTTCCATCAATAGACGTATCTAAAACATGAACCAAATTTCTTTGAATGAGTTCAGCAATCTATTCTTGTCCAACTTCTTCACAGCCATTGGAATCATAGTATTGATTTTTAACAAAACCCTCAACTATCCACAAATGTATTAGTCTCCCACAACTAATTGAATAGCTTTTTGGAAACAGACCAAAGTACAAAAGAAAAGGCTTGAGGTGGGTAGGCAAATCATTATAACCTTCACATAAAACTCTATAGCAATTTGCTAGATAACGATCACTTCGTAACTCTGAACTCAAATTATTAAGTAACTTTTCCCATTCTATGACAATCTTATTCTTCTGAGATAAGAGACCACTTATTGCTACTATTGCTAATGGTAGACCTCCACATTTTTGAAGGGATTTTTTTGACAGTTCGTCTAACTCTGGTGGACAAGACCCATTGAAGGCTTTCTTGCAAAAAGTTGCCATGACTCATTTGAATGCAAACCTTCAAGCTTAGAGATATGAACAATTGAGGTTGGTATAAAACGAGTAACATCACTGTTTCGTGCCGTGATGATTAACCTACTGGTTTTATTGTTATTAGGTAAAGCATGCTCTATATCAGCCCAAAACTCAAGTTTGCATACATCATCAAAGACAACCATGTAACTCTTATGCTCTAAATACTTTCGCAGCATGTCAATCAATCCTATCTTGTCCATTGCTTCAATGTTCCCAAGAGCAGACTTCTCCTTTGAACTATTATAAAAATTTTGTACCATTCTCCTCATTAGATCTTCCTTGATGTATGTTCTCCCAACGGAGATCCAAGCATGACAAATGAAGTGGCTTCTCACATCCTTGTTCTTGTAAGCACTAGCAACAAGAGTTGTCTTGCCTAGTCCTCCTGCACCTACGTTGGGGTATTTTGTTCACCAACTGTTTATTGACTTCATTTCTTATAGAGTCATAACCCATAATTTGATCTTCCTCTGTGCAATATGAACCAACTACACAGTCGCCTAGTCCCGAAGTGTTTGTTCTTTGAGTGCTTGATCCTTGCACTATGGAATCGGACCCATAGTGTCTTCTTCTATCTCTTATCTGGACAAGTTTTGATTTGATGTCTTGAATATCATTAGCAATATTATGGTGTAATTTCAACTTTTTTATTGAGTGACTAATTTTATGAAGAACACCGCATTGGCCCTTGTCATGAGGAAGTTGGGCCACAGTGAATGCAAGCTCATCAATGACATCTTTAATGCAATAAGCCACTTCTCTCACTTGTTCCACCCATAGTTGGACACCTTCATTACTATTCTTTCCTTGTAATTCTTCTATTGCTGCCTTGGCTTCGACATCCTTGAGAAACCCTTTCATGATCTTCAGTTCGGTTTCGATATCTTCAATTTCTTTACGTACACCTCTCAACAATTTGATTTCTTGGACAAGCAACGGATCCAACTTGTCAATAACAAGGTTCACCACAATCTCAGCCATATTGATGTTCACCTCTTACTTGAGCTTTGTAAATTTACAACGAAATCTGTTTTCAAAGAGGATTTAGTGAAAATGTTAAAATCATCCTCATTAATTTTAACAAAAAGATATTTACATCTCAACCATAATCATATAGAATTATATTTATATAAAAAATAAATTAAACTATTTATTTTTATGTTTTACTTAGATATTTTATAAATTCATAGTAACCAACATAAATTTATTCAATGTATATATAGTAAGCATAACATTATAGAATTATATTTATGCCAAATATTGATTTTTATGTCTAATTTAGATATTTTACAAATTCACAGCAATAACATAAAATTTATGGAACATATGTCTACTGTTTTTGTTATTTATAACAATTTTAACAATGGAATTAACCAAATGCTAGTCTATTTTTTTAGCACAGTGATTATTTTAAAAACTATGACAATAATACTAAATTGGTCCATGACCAATTAGGCACTTTGTTACCATGGCATAATGTAGATCAAGAAAGTTTCTCTACTATTTCCATCCAGTTTATATAAGAAAATTAGTCTTAAAAGAATCAATAAGAATCGAATTATCTAATTTACAAATTATGTAAATCTCTCAAGTTAATTAACCTTAATTATCATGTGTCTTTTGCTGAACTAACAAAGGAAAAACATTCTCTTGATTGCATAGTTATTAGATCAAATGTAAACTTATGATAATAAGTCGTTAAAAAACATATGCAGATAGACATAAATAATAAAGAAATCCTTCGTATTCTAATATTTTTATTTGCCAGTTTGTATTAAATATATCAACCCTTCTGATTAGTGTAATAAATGGATGAGAATTTAAATTCAAGAGTGCACTTTGAATAACCCAAGTACGGTTGATGCTGTATCTACCCAGTTTCTTACTAATTGCTATCAAACCAATGGCTCTGATTTGGTTTCATAAATATACATGCACATATTAATGTTGCATAAAAACATTTGTGGTGTTGCAAAATTTATAACATAAAGCAAGAGGGTGCAGTCATCTTACCTGCAAACTTGAAACCAATATCAGTTGGGCAACACACAACCCGAGATGTAGTAGACCATAACCATCCTATGCAAATTAAATTGAAAATTAGCTACAATTAGGAGATATATTTGTTATATAAGAATCTTTAATAATGCAGAAGAAAGCAGACCATAACCTTGCATTGACCGGTTGGGTTCAGAGGAAGCAGAGGAGAGCAATCTACTCTTCTGTGTGCATCGTTTTGTCTAGAAGGAAACAACAAGAGTGGAACTCAAGCTCCGAATTCAGGAATCACCTTTTTTCGCTTGGCTTTTTAGAGAGACAAGGATGAATTTCAGAAGTTAAAATCAAGTTGATCTTTCGTGTTGCCAGTTGCCACATAGCAAGATGGTAATTGAAGATGCATATACTTCTCATAGCATCCAATTCTTCTCGTACATTTGACATATGTTATTCATTGAATAAGTTCTATGAGGACATTATTAGTCAACACATATCAGCAAGCGGAGTAAAGAAAAATGTCTGTAACATCCCAATCAATACGGTATCTTATTTGACCGAATGTGGTGAAACATCCTTATCAATGGGCTGTCTTACTACTTACAAGATATTATTAAGAGGAAAAGCGAAGAAGTCGAGTGGCAAGTAATTTCCTATCTGCTCCGTCGCCACCATCATCGGATCCAAAAAATTTATTAAAGAAACATACAGATAAAATAATAAAAATATCAAAAATTAAGAATATATTAAATTTATAATATCTTCATATAAAATAATAATAGGTAATATTATATAATTTCAAAAAAATAAAACATAAATAATAATTAAATAAAATAAATAGTTTTATGCTCTTTTTTATATAAAAATAGTCTTTTACTTAAAAATTTAACAAAATCATTAAAACGAATAAAAATAAATAAAATTATAAATTAATTAAAGTTATAATTTTCCTTATCGAAATTTCACATCTTAAAATTATTTTACAATAGTTTCTTTATCAATTTTATTAAAAACATCATTTTTTTATATAGAAAAAATGTATATATCTAATTACTAAAAAATGAAAAAAAATATATTATAATAAAAAATTAGATATAATAAAAATAATAACAAAATAAGAAAGTTAATTATATACACAGAAGCCATAATTTTTGTGTGCACAGTAGTCCGAAAGCTTATTACTGTTCAATTTTTTTTCTATATCTTAAGGAAGCACATGTCCCAGCTGACCCTGTATGGATCCACCCTTGACCATGAATCTGAGAAGAGACCCCTACCTTCCAAAAAATAAAATAAATAAAACGGTGCTTTCCAAAAGGAAGCTCGGATTAATTGGATGATTAGGGTGTGTTTAGATATGTTTTTTAAATTATATTTTTGAAAAATATTTTTAAAAATAAAAAATATATTTTAAAACTAATATTTTTTAAAAAAATATTATATTTGATAACATTTTTGAAAATATATTTTGAAAATGAAAATGATAAAGTTATTTGTTATCATTTTTAAAAATAGGTAAAAACTGAAAATATATTTGAATAAAAACTGGTTTTAAAAAAGATAATATGACTGATAAAGATAAGTTTTTTTACTTTTTGAGTTGTGCTATATAAATAAAAATGATTTTTAAAAATGATAAAAAAATTATTTTTTTATTTTTATCTTAATATTTTTAAAAATAAGTTTTTTATGTCTAAAAATATGTTTTTAAAAAACGATTGTCAAACATATTTTCAAATGTTTTTCACTTTTAAAAATGAAAAATAGCTTTCAAAAACAGTATCAAATACCACATTTGATATATGACATCACATTTTATATCTTTCTATGCTTAGTTATATTTTCAAGGTATTCAATTTTTTCCTATTCTTATTGATATGAACTTTTAAAAAAAAAATTAATTTTATGTTATCACCTAATAATCATCATTGTTTTTTAAGTTTGTATGTACAAGATTAAGAGGTTATCAATGCATAGATTGCTGAAAGAATTATTTTTCTAATTATTAATCTCATTGAACAACTATAATATATTAGTGCGTGTGGTATTTTTTAATGAATTATATTTAGAATTGAAATATACTTATTATCAGAAAAAAATATATATTATTTTTATTGTGAAAAGGTAACGACATAATTAATTAAATAAAAGCTTATTTGGAAAAGTATTTAACCCCATTTTGGAAAACAAGTGAGCAATATGGGTATACTTTTAAAACGAAGCATGGCTTGTGCAGAGTCTGCAGACTATGGAATTGGACCGTTTGTTTCCTATTCTTAGTGATATAAATTTCACTAATCTTTAACCTACTAAATATGCTGTTTGCATGGGTATTAATATACTGATCAGTTAAACATATTAATATCATTAAAAATCATAGCATTTTTATTTAAAAACAAAAAATTATGCCACCATTTAAGATTTATAAAAATAGAGAAAAAGTCATCTAATGAATTAAGGTAAATGAAGAGATATCTATTCACATTAAAATAAAATTAATTCAATAATTAGATTTTTAAAACACTCAAGAGCTTTTTATTTTATTTTATTTTATTTTTCGAATAAACACCCAAGAGTTCACTCCACATCCATTTCCCATATTGAAATTTTTAAATATGATGTTTTACTCATCCTTTAAAATATAAAAACGGACCTAAACATTATGATTACTTTAATTAGTTAAAAAAAAAAAAAAACAAAAGCCTCCCCCATCAAGTTCCCAAAGAAAAGCAAAAATCCTTGGTTAAAGAATATTCATCCGATCATAATTCATATGCCATCTACCTTTTTTCCTTTTTTTTAAGACCTTTTTTTTTATAAGACATGTCATCCACTTGAAGCAAATTAAAAAAGAAGAAATATTTGCATAATAAGAATGAAAAGTTGGTGTGGGTGATTAAATATATTTCCGCATGGAGAATTAAAAGACTTTAAATGAATTATCACTCTTTTGTTTTCCTTTTATTTAAAAACTAATATATTAGCTCCTACATGTAAAGAACAATAAAACCTGATTATTTACTTTACAAAGAACTAAAAGGAACATATAATTTCTAAAAACACCTGTATCTTCTCAAACATGTAAAATGGTTAGATTTCTTTCACACTTCATATTCATGTCAAAAGTACATTTAATTATAGTATAATTCTATTTTTAATTTGAATATAATTATTAGTGTATGGGTATTGCTTATGCCCAATAATAGGAGGACACATAGAACCAATAAAAAAAAAATTGATATGTGTCGATGAATTAACTATTTTTTATCGAAGAAACTATTAACAAGACCTTCACAGCTGAAGAAGAGAAACAGAAAAAGGAATAGAAGGATAAAAGTAGCAACCCACTAAGCATTACTTTTCAATGACAAAGCAACATATGTAAGACATGCACGGGATAAGAAATAAGGGTAGACATCCAATAGTTTTGTCCAATTTTTTTATTCAATTTATATAATAATTGGTATATAGAAAAATTAGAATTCATAATTTTTAGTCTCGAATTTTAATTTTTTGACACTTCAACTTAGGCATAAAATTAAATGGAAAAATTTTATAAAAATATTTAATGTACAAAATTATTCATTACACAATCCAAAAGTATTTAAAAACAGCTCATATATGGTTCCACTTCCGCCCATGTCACGGATGTCTTCTGACTAGTGACAACTATAACAAGGGTAGCCTGTAGTAAATTACACGATCCAGTAATAGGCCACCTATGGTTTAGTGCTATTGTTACGGTCCAACCACTGACTTTCCTCTCCCCTCCTTTAAATAGTATCAATGTCTCGTAATTTTATATTTTAATATTATATTTTACTTGGAGTTTTCCGCCTATTACTGCTTGGGATAGGAACCCAACAATCGCCCCCCTCTCGTCTACCACCATCTTTAAGACATGTAAACGCTGCCCCCTCTATGAAAATAATCTTTCACGAAATTATTTCATAATTAATATGATGGGATGAATTTTATCACCATCCTTGTCAAAAAAATTGCTATTTGGTTAACCTATTAATTTGGGAATTGAAAAATTTAACAATCAATTCAAATATTATTATTGAATAATATCATTAAGTAAACTTACTCAAATCAATGTGTTATCAAAAGCTCAAAATTACACATTAACTATTACTTTTGGCCATCAACTAATTCATTACCCCATAGGCTATTGGGTGAGACTAGGGAATGCTTTATTAAATTCCCAAACAATCATGTTTTCGTGAATTTAACGATAGTATTCACATTTGTTTGTATTAAATATAGTGTTAATTAATTTTATATTATGATTTCTAGGTGTTCTAAATTCGAATTGAATATAGAATTATTGCTTTTCATATATATATATATACATATATATATATATATATATGTGTGTGTATATATAAGCTATGGGTTTTGTAACATCTTCTACTTTATATAAAGCGAGAAATGAAATTGGTGACTTTTGACACTATCCCCACCCAACTTTGTGATATTATTGTTCAGTTAATAATTTGAATTTCAAAATCATCTAAGATGAAAAGTGTCAATTTATCACTCAATTAATAGTTTATGTTTTAATATCACATAAAAATAGAAAATATCAATTTTACCTTTAATGAATAAAATAAAACATGTTTTGATTCATTTTTAAAATGATATTTTTAAAAATAAAAAACATAATTTTTTTAAAAAAATATTTTTGAAAATATAATATGCTTATTAAGATTTTTTAAAAGTTATTTTAACAAACAGAAAATGATATAAATGTATTTGATATTATTTTTTAAAATAAGTAAATAGTTATTTGGATGAAAAAGTAATGATTTGTCTTGAAAATTGTAAAAAACATTTAAAAAAAAAATTGTTTTTCATTTTTTAGTTATAATTTTCAAAAAGTGTTTTCTATTTTTAAAAACATATTATACAAAACATACAACCAACATTTTATTCTTATTTTTATTTTTAAAAATAAAAAATCATTTTAAAAAATATATCCAAACAACACCTAAGCTCTCTTCTCTATCTTTTTTTCTTTTATTTTTGTTGCAAAATATATCTATTTTCATAACTCATTTTGAGTAAGTTTTTTTTTTTATCGAGAATAAAGTAGATACATATTCTTCAGTGTGCGATCATTGAATTTATATATTCTTTTGATCAAAACGATATTTTTGTTGCAAAATCGGAAAATTTTCAAGAAAAGATTTAAAATCAAGTCTAGATTTTACTTAACTTTTATATTTAAAAAATATTAGATCAGAGAAAATTTTCGAAATGTTTTAAGAAAGTTTTTCAATAAAGATCTTAAATCGAAACAATGATTTATATTTTCGTTAGCAAGATGAAACATCTTTATCATTTGATAGTTTAATGAACTTACAATTTGAAAACACTTATTTGAGATACTGAGCTTGTTATCTTGTTAGACGCCAATATTGTTTTCTAAAGGTCATCTGGTAATGCTAGATAATATGGTAAAGTATATTGAAGTTACTTGCAAAATTGCTTGTTCCGTGTTCTCTACTTTTATTCGGTCAAATACATACATGAAGCAGATATGATTACAAAGATCAAAGAGTCTAATATACTTTTCAAAAGTCAAAAAGTCTATTACTAAGGCTTTGAAGAAGTTACGAAGCCTAAAGACAAATAGATACATTTTACAGAGAGTCCTCTGGGGAATTTACAAAGTGCTTATCTTCAAGTCTTCTACACTTGTCTTCTTCTTCTTCTTCTTCTTCTTCTAATAATTTTATCAGATGCTTCTCAAAAGTAAAAATAAAAATAAAAATAAAAAAACTGCTAAGGCATATATATCTTCTTGTAAGCTTCTGTTGTCATTCTTATTTTTTTCCACTGCTATTTATCTTTTTGTGCCAACACTTCTTTTACTCTTTTGTCAAGATCTTCATGTGTTTAAATTATGAATGACTTCGTCATCGAATCCTTTATCTATTTCTTCCATAACATTATTTTGAGTGAAAAAATAATTGATATGACCATTCTCGACTCCTCTATCAAATTTAAAAGAATCCTGTAAAAGTTGGGATCTTTCTTACTAAAATTTGGATTTACTGAAAATCCTTTAAAATAATAATCTTAAATCTAATGGTCACTTTGATCAAAATATAAATTAAACAAATAAAAAATCAGTATGTTTCTCGTGTTGAACTCATTTACTGAATAAATAGAGCATTCATAAATATATCTGAAAAAGATATTTCATTCATAAACTATTTTGGAAATGCATTTACGAAATCTGGTTAATTAAAAATAATATACACTGATGTAAAAATGTTTCTACTTAAAAACATTATTAATGCATTTGTCATCACCATGTGGTCCTTCTCATGATCTGTAATAATCTACATAAACTTGTGGTGGATTCTTGAAAAAATGGGTTTTATAAAAGAGTGAGCGCTAACGCCCAGTAAGTGAATATAACTTTTATAAAACTATTTCTAATGAAACATAAAATACTTCTCATAACAATACATACTTTTCAATAATTCATATAAATTTATATTTGAAAACAATAAAATTGAATTTAAATTTTATCTCATAGTAAAACTACAAACTTCTATATAAATTGTCTTTATAACTTCAATAAAATAAAATCTAAAGATCTATAATCTGTAAAAAGTGTTCTGGTATCTCTTTCTATAAATCTGGTGTTCTGTAAATCTCTTTTTACACAGATCAAACTTAAAATGTAATATCTGTAATATGAAAATCTACACCAACTAGTTGTAAGCCCTCGAATTGGATTTTACGAATTTCCCCAGAGATAGTCCCTAAATAATTATTGGAGACCCTAATTGGTTTATGGAAACGCTTGAGGTTATAGAGAACCCATAGGGATTGAATTAAACTTGATTGGAGATTAAACGGAAGGATAAAATAATGAATGAAATCGAATGATTTTTCAAGGAAATAAGGGACTAAATTGAAGATAAGTTTTAATAATTGTGGTCAAAGTGGAATTAAGCTAAAAGTCAAGGGAGGAGACTAATATTTTTAAAGGACGTGACCGTCATTTTAAGGATAGTTTGGGGAGGAAAATAGAAGCCAAAAAGTTGTCTAAAAATCTAAAGAGAGAGAGAGTGAGATGTCGCAGAAGAGAAGAAAAGAAAGAAAGAAGAGAAGAGAAAAGAAGAAAGAAGAAGAAGAAGAAGAAGAGGGAGCCGCTGCCGTCGTCGACGCCGACCGAGCTCGCCGACCAGTCAACCCGACGTCGTGAAGCTCGTCGAACCAGCTGCACCTCGCTGCACGTAGAACCGAGCAGATTGAAGACGAACTCGACGCCGTGCACGAAATCAGACCAGATCCGGGCAGAGCTGACAGCGACGACGTGGAGGAGCTGCTAAAGCACACGATCTGCAAGAACCCAGCTCAAGCACGACCAACCGCCATCACGCACAAAACCGAGCAGACCCGAACCTGACCAGAACCGGCAGAATGAGGTAGATCGACCGAGAAAGAGAGAGATCGCGCGAAGGAGAGGGAGGAGAGGAAGATCCGACCGAACCCAGTCCAAAACCACCCCCAAAACAGTCCCTAAATTAAGTCAAAGCGAAGAGAAATAGCGATTTCGCGAGGAAGATAAGGGGGTGAGTTGTTTACTCTTGATATCGGTGAGTTTGTTAGCGTTTAAGTTGAGATTGATGATTTTATTGGTGATTTAAGTTGAGTTCGGAATAGATTTTATTTGATTCGTTATTGGTTGGTTTTGAGTGGAAATAAGTTGAGAAATAAGTGGATTAACGTTAATTGGGATCTTAGGGAACCAAGAGAATAGCGAAAAGTTAAAGATAAGGCGAATTCGCGCAATAAACTAGTTTGAGGGGCGATTATGTAATTTGGTAATTTCAAGTTTCTAGAGGTTTACGCGAACGTAAATTTATGCTTCCATATGTTGTGTAGGTGACGAGGGAGCTCGAGGATTAAGGCGAGAGGATTAGGGGCTCCGCACACGCCATTTTCAATCAACAGTTTTGTGAGTGAGTAAACTTTATTTAAAGATTTTAAGAATATTTCAAATTATCAAGTTTGATTTGATAAATTAATTGTTTACTTGAGCTTATTTTAAATGCATGGACATGAGCATGAATTTAGAGATTGAAATGATGCTATTTTGTGCTTTTGCACTTACCAAAGATATTTTAATGCTTAATGGATTCAGAAAACGAGTTTTAGTGCTTATTGCACTCAAAAATAAGATTTTTAGTGCTTTACGCACTCAGAAAAGAGATTTGTGTTTTTGCACCAGAAAGTTAAAGTAGAAAAGGAAAAATGTTTTCAAAACCAGAAAGTATCCCCTCAGGGATTTTCAAAGATTACAGAGCAGTTTAGACCCGATCGGTCTATCCCACTTCAGTTGGCACAGTCCTGGGGAGGGATAAATCACTAACCAGGGGGATAAGTGTCAGAGTCTGTCAGTCAAGTCGCCATTACTGATGTGGGGTAGTGTTTCGTGAGCTATGGTTAGCGCTGAGAAATTCCGCACATGGGCACGAGATGTCTCAGGTTAGGCGAGCTATGGTTAGCGCTGAGAAATTCCGCATATAGCCGCGAGATGTCTCAAGAGTTGACGAGCTATGGTTAGCGCTAAGAAATTCCGCACATAGCCGTTAGATTCGAGAGACCCCAGATTGGATACTATGGTAATTTTGATAGATATCAAGAAACAACTTTAAAAAGAAAAATAGATTTGAGAGAAAAGAAATGTTATAATTATTATTCAAGTTCATTATGATTTACAGTTGCAAGTTTTGTATTTAAATACGTGTTTGTGTTTATATATGAAAGCTCATGTTTAAGTTGATATTTAAGAGATTTAAGCGTGAAACGTTTTAGAAACAAAGAATAGTTTTCAAACGTTTTCAGAGGAGGACGTTTTGAAAAACAGATTTTGAAGGAAAAGATAAATTACCACTCACTGAGCTTCTAGCTCATTATTTTCTGTTTTCTATAAAAACCTCCTCAGGTACTCTCAGCAGGTAGCCGATCAGTAGTATTACCTCTAGCGGGTGAGCCGGCGCGACACGACATCATTGAGTAGCTCATTTTGTTTTAGCAGTTATATTTCATGTAAATATCTTTTGAAATGTATAAGTAATTTAAAAGTTGTAATTATTTGTTTATAACTGTTTTTAAACTGTTTTTGATTTAAATGTGGTTTATTAAATGTCATTTGAATTTTCATAAGTTGATTTAACAATCAAATGCATGATTGAGGCCTATGGGCAATCAGAAGTTGGGTTGGTGCTGAAAATAGTTGAAGTATTGATATTTTTGTAAACAGGTTTTTCAGGAACGTTAAAAATGCAGCCGTTATGCTGCCGAAAATTTCTTAGAAAAATAAGTTTAAAAAAAAATGAATTTAAAAAAAAAATTTAAAATTTTTCCTGCGCGTTTTTAGTTTTAAAGAAAATCCAACCCAATGATGTTTCAGAAAGTATGAAAGAGTTTAGGGTTCACTCCACGGGTTTCGCTTAGCCCGACAAGTCGGGTCTGAGAGGGATCCGTTGGGGTGCCCGGCGTGACCAACCGAATCAGAGTTAGAGGTATCCGGGTTGGGTCGCGTCACTAGTACCTGAGGAAATCTGTCATACGTAATGAAGATACTTAACACACATGCAGAATGAGGGATAACATCTATCATACACATGTTGGGCGTCCCAATGACTTTAGACATCTACCATACATATGTTGGGCGATTTTCTAGAACTTACACATATGTAGCTATCTGACCGTTAGAGAGGAGAGTACAACCTTGATGTTCTGAAAATATTTTTATTTCATTCTCAAATCTTAAATAATTTCCATATCCAAATATATATAATTCTAAATAAATATTTTTCTCAAAATATAAATAAAATCTTTTTTCTGAAGACATAAATTAATATTATTTAAAATACTCTAAACATTTAGTATAATAAACTCAGTCTGAAAATATAAAATTTCGGTAGAAATTTCTGACATGGATGCTTATATACAGATACGTAATAAATTCTCATTTCACTTGTAAAATATAATTGATAATTCAATTGTAAATCATAATTCGTAATCAATAAAATCAATTAATTAAACAAATCATTTACTTTAAATAAATAATAAAACTGAAATATAAATAAACATAATTCAATCAATTTAATTAAAAATAAATTATTCACTTACATAACTTCTTTGCTCAAATCTAAATCTAAAACAGATTCTCATATGATGGATTCACCCTAAAATAAAATAAAACTTAATTTAAAACTTATGAAAAAGTAACTAATTTTTTAGATTCCACATCGTATTGAAATAAAATTACTTATTTAAATATTTCAGACACCCAAATATTTCGTTCATCCATCCGAAATTTCCTTATTTTTCTCTTTGTCTTCTTTTTCTTCCGGGCTTCGATTAATTTTTTCTTTTCTTTTTGCTTCTGCTGTTCGGCTCTCAAACCTGATGTTTTACAAGTTTTGAGCTGCTAATCGCATACATATATATAGCATGACGCTTGTCCAATTTTGACTGGAAAAATATTCTCCTATACTTTTACTAATAAATCTAAATTTTTTTATGATATTTATTATAATATATTCCCAAAAGAAATATTTTTATCCTAAGGCTTTTATATTCTACATTCATATTAAAGCCTTTAGTTTGTATACTAAGCTTAACTTTTTCATAGAATTCTTTATAATCTATATCAGTTATTGGTAAGCATCCTACTACTATTAATTTATTTCTAAGATCTACTTTTGTACTGGCTATTTAAGCTTGCACATGGTCATTAAATCTTCCATCATATAAATATAAATGTGTTTTATTATCTAAACCTTCTCTAGTTTGACTAATTATGGCAATTACAATTACTCCTAAATGAATATCAGAGAATTTATTATTCTTTAATAACATAGCACTTTGATTACTAATAAGCGTTACTTTTTTTGACAGATCTCTTTTCCTAGGCGATCTGCCGGCACCTTACGGTAACCCTTCAGCTAGCCCTTTCGCTTAACTAAAGTATCCCCGCAGAGCCAAACCATGTTCTTTTTGAAACCTTTTCGAAAATAGCGAAAACGTGAGAAAATTTTTCATTTTTATTTCAAACCTTTGTAAAACATTTTATAAAAATTTGGGCAACATCCCGTTTGTTTTTCCAACTTTGCCACCCTGCAAAGTATAAAATTTAACACTTCTAAAATATCACAAATCAATTCCCCCAAACTACAGAGCATCAGGCTTTCATGTTTAAATACAACCACAACTACAATTTCACATTTCAATTTATAAACTTATTATTAATAAAATCATATGTCAGGCATCAATTTACTTCAAAAACATAATTTAAATCTAATTTAACCACAAAATAATATTTACAAAACCACGTGGATGTAATAAACTATAGGAAAAAATCCAAAAAAAAAACCCCTGAAAACGAAAATAACATCAATTTACCCCATATTTTGAAAATATTAGTAAAAAAAACCCCTATCGTAACCCAAAAGCGGTTTTCATCCGAATTTTTAATGGTTTTGTAATAAAAATACTAAAAGAACAAAATACCCTTATAATATTAAAAAATAAAAAAATAAAAAACAAACAATTAATCAATTACCAAACTATCCTTTGATAACCAAAATTAAAAAACATTAAATAAATAATAGATAAATTTGAAAAAACTAAAAAATTAAATAAATTTGACAAAATAAAAACTAAATAAATTAAATTTAAATAAAAAATTAATTAATTAAATTTAAATGAAATTTAAATTAAAAAAATTATGGAGATCCAATCATAGACTAGATCTCCACCGTCCATCATAATTGATGGACGGTGGCGATCTAATCTGGATTGGATCTCCATCGAGTGTCTTCAACACCAATATTTTCCAGTTCAATCTCCAATTCAACTTTAACATTAATCTCCAGTTCAACTTCAACATCAAACACATCATTATCATCATCAACAACATACAAAGAAATCAATCAAATAGCACATCAACAACAACAAAAAAAACCCAGATTTCATATGCACAAAAAAAACTCAGGAACAGTGCCCGCAGATCCACCTCCGCATCGCTCCACGAAGACGATTTACATCCAGTCATTCCTCACCGTCTTCTCCGTCTCCTCCACGAAACGTGTCGGAAACAATGCCTGTAAGATCTTATCTCCACCTTTGCACCGCCACACCACTTGACGCAACAGCACACGGTTTCGTTCCTTACTGTCCTCTCCATCTCCTCCACGAACCTCGTCAGAAATAGCGCCTGCATGATCTGATTTGCACCGTCGTACCACTCGGCCTACGAATTTGGGTGAGCAACTAGGCATCTGGTTTGAAGTTCTCATACTTCAACCATGTCAACGAGCTTTAAGTGTGAACATTTGGGTTCATCTAGGATCGAAGAAGAAGAAAAAGAAAAAAGAAGAAGAAGAAGAAGAGTGAATGAGAGAAAGAGGGACATGATGGTTGATGAAGAGTGAAAGAGAGAGCATGAGCGGGAGGGAGAGAGACCGAGATGGTTTGACAGAGAGAGAGAAAAAGAGAAAGCGTGAGCTAGAGAGAAAGGGAGAGGGTGAGAGAGTTTTTGTATTTTTTTTTAATTTGTTTTCAAATTGTTTTCTTTATTATTTTTTTTAATTAAAAAATTACATATTATATTTAAGCTATAATTCACTGTTTATGATCACATTCAATTACCTTTTTATCCTTAATATTAATGGATTCGTCACTTTCTTAAACTTTTTACTATTTCAATTGACATTCGGACATTTTTGGCTAATATTTTTAAAACTGGTGGTGGTTTGACATTATTTTCATTTTTAGGGGGTAAATTGATAATAACCCTAAAATATATACAATATCTTTTAAAGTCGAACAAAAATAAAAGTAAATAATCACATGAGCACTATCGTCGCGGCTGTCTGGTATCGTCTTAGGGTAATCGGCAGCTATGGTACCTGTGCCTGGGTAAGTTTTATTTGAAAAATACAGAAACGTTTGGTGAGCTTTGAAAGCCCAGTGAATGTCATATAACATATTTAAAACCATATTTTCATAAAAGCCACCCTAAAACAATTTTAATAATTTGAATCAAATCCATTTATTTTAAATTGAGTTTCATGCATTAATATTATAAAATACATGTTGCACGATTCTTAATTTTATAAACGGATCTATTATGGTTGCAAGGTTTTTATTCTAAAACCCTTTTCTTTTAATAAAACGAACTGATCCAACTCCGCTCGTAGATGTTCTGCCAACCAATCCAGCTCCCGCCGACCTATAGTGACCCGTGCCATAGGGCACCCTAGTATAGAGCGAGATCCTGAATCGCTCTCTATCCGGTTCATATAGCGAAATACTACATCGCTACAGAGTGGAACTCTATCTCACTCGGGTGTAAGCTACCGAATAAAATATCGTCTACGTGTATTGGACTAATCTTTCGGATATCTGACTGACACGACTACTTGTGGGTACCTCCCGCGGTTAGTATAGTTAGTGACATATCGACACTACTAACTCTATCAATGCACACTTCGAGTACTCAACTTGAACCGATAATATTATGATACTTTTTGGGTAAACCATAAGCTTTACTTTTCACATTTTTAAAACAAATATCCATTTTATATACAATTCAAAACAAAATCATTGTTTTTACGAAAATACAAAGATTATATCATCCGTTACCATGCAACTTATCATTTAAATCATATTTCGATTTTACCAAAACATTCTAACATGCATGAAATATTCATTCATAAATCAAATCAATACAAAACTCATTAAAAATCATTTCGATACTCACCTTAATTAATGGTCGCTTCCAAATAGCTTTCCGGAAGGCTCCGAAACGCTCCATATCGCTCTTCCCTTACTCCATCGGTTTTCTTGTCACCTACACAACATATATATATATATATATATATATGTAAATTTACATTCGCATCAACTTCTGGAAACTTGAAATAACTAAAATTACATAATCACCCCTAAGTGACCCTTTTTACTCATAAACCTCCATTTTTCATTCCTTTATTGATTCTAAGGTTCCAAACTCAGTTTTCTTCATCTGGAACCAATGTACTATCACTTACGGTCGTTCTGGCACTAACAGAATCGCGTTCGGAGGCCCAAAACGAAAATCGTCCGATTTTGACCCCTTTAGGCCGAACACTATTCATAGCCCTATTTGGGGCTTTTCTTCATTCCTTTTTTGCTCCGAACACCTTTCCAACTAGCCATCTTGTCGGTCCAAGTGTCGGTACGGAAGAAAACAATCATCAGGTAAGTGTTTTAGGCTAAAAACGCGTTATTTTCGCTACTAATTCTTAGGCATTTTCTTGGTTTTGAATTCTAAATTTAATCTTTCACTTTTAATAACTTCAATACACCCAATTAAACTCGTTGGGGTCATCTGAACACTCAACGGATGCCATAAGGGTCAATTTATGAAATCACCATTCAAACTAGTTTAACGCCCAATTCGATTTCTCTTTAAATTTTTAATATTTTCTTAGTTTTCTTAGTTTTCTAAGCTCGCAATAAATATTAATTCACTTATTTGTTAACTCATTTTTACTCAAAACCAACCAACAAACAAATCAAAATAAAATCCATTCCGGATCAACTTAATCACCAATAAAAACCATCAAATTCAAACTTAAACAACTTACTTGTTTTTCTCTTCGCGAGATCACTCTATTTCTCTTCGCGTTGACTTTGTTTTGGTGACAGATTTGATGCAAAAATGGATGGGTTTTTGGTTGGATCTTCCTCTCTTCCTTCTCCTCTCTTCCTCTCTCTCTCTTTCCCTCGATTTTACTGCAATTTGTCGCCGGTCCTGCGTCTGGTTCGTCCTCGGTTTTTCTCTCTTTCAGGTCAGATTGGCATCGATTTTGCAGCTGGATTGAGTCGGGTATTCGTGGCGATTGTGATGGTAGCTCACCAGCTTCGGTTCTGCTCTGATCGGCCTTGTTCTGTCGGTGGTTCTAGGTCGGGTCAGCACGTGATTTTTGCTCCGCTTCAAGACGAACTTGGCTTGGCGTCTTGTTCTACAGCAGCGACGGGTTTGATCTACCTTTGGTTCGGCGAGCTTCACGATCAGTCGACAGCAGCTCCCTTTTCTTCTTCTTCTTCTTCTTCTTTCTCTCGCGCAACTGATCTATTTTGCTCACTGTTTCAGCTTCATTTTGTGCTTCAATTTTTGTCTCAAGCTCATGTTTTCCTCCACAAACAATTTCCATAATACCGGTTATGTCCTGAGAAAATTTCATTCTCATACTATGTATTAGCTCAATTTTACTTTGACCACAAAATTCAAATCTTATCTTCAATTTAGTTCCTTGTCACATTAATTAATTTCTCGGTTTCGTTCACCATTTTACCTTTCCGTTTAATTTCAAATCGAGTTTAAATCAATCTATAAGGGTTTCCTATAACCTTAGACGCTTCAATGGACCATTTAATGTCTGTAGTAGTACTTAAGGACTATTTCTAGGAAACCCGTAAAATCAAAATAGAGGGTTTACATCTTTTCTTTCATTAACTGCTGCTAATTTAAATTAATCTTTATATACATATAAACTACTTTTAAAGGTTTCCAAAATTCCTTCACTATATAAATTTTTCTTTCTAACTTGTTGAAATCCTATTTCTAATAGTTTATTAGCATTTATTTAATCTATAATATCTTCAGTTTTCTCTATAATTTCTTTTAATTTACTTCCTATATTAGTAAAATTTAATATTTTTCTAACTTTATCTATCATAGATTGTTTTGCACTAGATCTTCTTCCTATTTCCATTTATTATTACTTTTAGTCCTAATATATCTTCTATTTTTACTCGTTTGTTAGGGCTTTGCTCTAGATTTATTAATTAATCTTCTTTATCTTTAATAATTTTATTTAATTTATTTTCTAATTCTTCAAGCTTATTAAAATTTTTCATTAATAACTTAATTATAGCATTATTTTGTCCTTGAAGTACATTATTACTATCGGCACTAAATTGGAAACTACTTATGCCTACAGGTTCTTGTCCAGGTATTTCTCGAGCTAATTTTTCTAAAGAATTTCTTAAAGGATAATTCATTCAATAACTATTCTTCTAATTGTATCTAATCGTTTTTGTAATGTTTTTGTGTTTCTTTTATAATCTCTACTTCTAAGTGTAATTCTTCTATAAGTGTTCTTGTTTCAAATTCTATAGGTTTAGAACTTCTAGTATCTATTAAATTTATTAATTCTAAAATTTCTTTCTTATTAGAAAATTTTTTAACTTGATTACTAAATTCACTAAGAGTTTCTTTTAAATAATCTAAATTTCTTTTTAATATACTAATCTTATTATTTTCAAAGACTTGTTCTAAATCTAGATTTTTATTAATTCTTTCTATATTTTCTTCTAGATTTTGTCCTAAATTTATTATCAAATCTACTATAAAATTTTCCTGGCTATCACTAGTATGTGGGATATACTCATTGATTATTAAGATGGTCTATATTGCAATGAATTTTAAATTTATTTTGTAAGTTTATTTTTATCTTTTTATGCTCTATTATTTCTGAATTTAAATATTCTAGTTTTTTGAAATTCATATATAAAATAATATTCTTTATTTCTTAAATCTTTTTTCTACGGCGTTTTGAAGAATTATTTTCGTTCTTCTTTCAACTAAATATTTTCTTATACTTAGTTTTTCTTTTACTTTATTGTTGTCTAATAATTTATCAATCCTTTCTAAAAATTCTATTCTTTCTGTAGTAAGGAGTTCTTTAATATATTGACAATATTTTTCTAAACTTGACTCTCTAATAATATTATTTATTATTTCTACTCTTGTGTTTACCATAGATTTACTCTAGAATATTATCAACTTCTTTGATCTTGTTTTCTAACTTAGTTCTATAATCTTCTAATTGTCTTATATGTTGTCCTAAAACTTCTAAATATTTAGAACTTCCTTCAGCTAAATTTTGCTCTCTAATAACAAAATTGAATTATTTATAAAAACTTTACTCCTATCTGCAAGTCTTTCTAACTGCTCTATATATTTTTTCTTTATATGATTTGAAACTTAGGTTCTTGTATTTCATAATTAACTAAAACTTCATGAATACTCATTCAAAATAAAACCAATTATAAACAAGAGAATTAGCAAATCAATCATAAACAAGAGAATTAGCTAAAAGATAAGAAAATATCAAATATTAAGTTAAATATGAAGTCTGTCCTTATAACTATTAGTATAAATCATTGCTCCAAAGCACTAATACCATTATACTTCCAAAAGAGTAAACTTCTATTCTTGTAAGCCCTCTAGCTTACTTTTATAGATCTCCCCAAAATATAGTCCCTAAATAATTATTAGAGACCCTAAATGATCCATGAAAGCGTCTAAGGGTATAGGGAACCCTTAGAGATCGATTTAAACTCGATCGGAGATTAAACGAAATGGTAAAATAGTGAACGAAATTGAGTGATTAATTAATGTGACAAGGGACTAAATTGAAGATAAGATTTGATATTTGTGGTCAAAGTAAAATTTAGCTAAAAGTCTAGGGAGACCGAAATTTTTAAAGGACGTGACCGTCATTTTTAAAGTTGATTGGGGAGGAAACATGAAGCAAAAACTTAATCACAAAAATCAAAATCAAAACAAAAGCAAAACCAGTAACAGTCAACGCAAAGTCTAACCAGAAGAAGAAGAAAGAAGAAGAAAAGAAGAAGAAGAATAAGAGAAGAAGAAGAAGAAGAAGAGGGAGCTGTCGCTGTCGCTGTCGCCGTCGCCGCAGACCAAGTAGCTCTGACCAGACCAAGATTGACGCCGTGAGGCTCACCAAACAAGCCGCCGAGCAACCTCGTTAAGCCGAGCAGAACCGAAGCTAGTCCAGATTGACGACAACGATAGGGAGTTGCTGACGTCGACCGAGCAGCTTGCCAACCTGACGCCGGCCAGAATCCACTCGAACTCAGCTCAAATCTAGCTCAAGCCGACGATAAGACCGGGCTTCACCGTGTATAAACCAGCACGCCGACGACAAGGACAATGAGAACGACGAAGAGCTGCTTCGGCCACTTGAACCAGACGCCAAGCTCACCAACCAAACCTGAAGTTAACGCAAATCACGGTAAAAAAAGATCGAAGCAAACCAGAAACGACAGATGAGACAGACCCTAGATCGGAGCAGATCAACGACCGATCGAGAGGGAGAGAACGAGGGAGGAAGAAAGGAGGAGGAGAAGAAAACCCAACTTAAACCAGCCTTCAACGCAGCCGTGACACCTCAGAAACGGCACCAGAAGCTACAAGCAGAAACCAGGACAGAACCGCCCGAAAAAGAAGAGAGAAGAAGGGAGATCCAGCCCAAACCAGTCCCTTTTCACTACCAAAAATGAATTTCAAATCGAGCTCAACGTGAAGAGGAAGTAAGTGATTTCGCAACGAAGAAAACGGGTGAGTCGTTTAAGTTAAGGTTGATGATTTTATTGTGGATTAAGTTGATTTCGAAGCGGATTTTGTTACAATTCGTTATAGATTGATATTGAGTGAAAATAAGTTAAGAAAGAAGTGGATTAATATTTATTGGAAGCTTAGGAACCTAAGAAAATATCGAAATTTGAAAGAGAAATCGAATCGCGCAATAAACTAGTTTGAAGGGCGATTCTATAAATTAACCCTTATGACGTTCGTTGAATGTTTGGATGACCCTAACGAGTTTAATTAGGAGTGTTGAAACTATTAAAAACGAAAGATTAAAATTTGAAACTAAAAATGGAGAGTTACGCGTAAAAAGGATCACTTAGGGATGATTGTGTAATTTCGAGTTTCCAGAAGTTGACACGAACATAAATTTAAGTTTTCATATGTTGTGTAGGTGACGAGGACATGCAAGGATTGAGGCGAGAGAAGTAGGGGCTCCGCACGCGCCATTTTCAGTTATCAGTTTTGTGAGTGAGTTTTGTTTAAAGATTTTAAAGTATTTCAAATTATTAAATTTGATTTAATAAGTAACTACTTGAGTTTATTTTAAATGCATTGATATGAACATGAATTTAGAGCTTGAAATGATGCTATTTTGTGTTTTTGCACTTACTAAAGATATTTTAGTGTTTAATGCACTCAGAAAATGAGTTTTAGTGCTTATTGCGCTCAAAAAGCAAATTTTGGTGCTTTATGCATCCAGAAAAAAGATTTGTGCTTTTGCACCAAAAAGTTAAAGTAAAAAGAAAAGTGTGGCGACCACAGATTTAGGGATACTATAGTGTTTTCAAAAGATATCCAGAAATGGTTTTAAAAGAAAAGTGAATTTGAAAGAAAAAGAGTTTTTATATTTAGTATTCCAGCTAATTATGATTTTAAGCTACAAGTTTTGAATTTAAATACATGCTTACATTTATATATAAATTCTCTTATTTCAATTAAGTTTAAGAAATCAAAGTTTGAATTGTTAAAGATATAAAGATTGTTTTCAAACGTTTTACGGGGAGGAAGTTTAGAAAACCAGATTTTTAAAGAAAAGATAAATTGTCACTCATTGAGCTTCTAGTTCATTATTTTTTTGTTTTTGTACAAAAACCCCCTCAGGTACTCTCAACAGGTAGCCGAGAAATAGCATCACCTCTAGCGGGCGAGGCAAAGCGACATAACGCCGTCAGAGCAAATTATTTTGCATAGGTTATTTTCACATAAATTCCTTTTGAATTGTATAAGTAATGTGTAATTTGAATTTTTAAGTTCATAACTGTTTTTAAATTGTTTTTTTGAGTTAAATATGGTTTATTCAATTGCGTTTGAAAGTTGTTGAGTTGATTTGAAAATTAAATGCATGATTGAGGTCTACGGGCAACTAGAAGTTAGGTTGGTGATGGATTTTAGTCAAAGTGTTTTTTTTTTTTTTTTTTTTTTTTTTTTTTTTTTTTTTTTTTTTTTTTTTTTTTATAAACAGGTTTTTACAGAATGTGAAAAAGACAGTGGTTATGTTACCGAAATTTTGTTACAAAATGAGTTTAGAGAATCGTAAAAAAAAAATTTTAAAAAAAATTCCTACGCATTTCCAGTTTTTAAATAAAACCAACCCAACGATGTTTTAGAAAGTATTAGAGAGTTTAAGGTTTGCTCCACAGGTTTCGCTTAGCCTGACGAGTCGAGTCTGAGAGGGATCCATTGGGGTGCCCGACGTGACCTACCGGATCAGAGTTAGAGGTATCCGGATCGGGTCACGTCAATTCTAGTTAACTAATACGTAGAGTTTACGGAAGATATCAAAGAATGGTTGTTTCTTTCAAGTTCAAGTTTTCAAACAACAAAAAAGTTTTAATATTATGATAATCAACACAGCAGTTTTTAACTTATTAGCATATGTCTACAAACCTTTCACCTCCAACTATTCAGGCACATATACCCTTCTATGTTTACAATGGACTCAGTGACGGATTTAGTGACAGATCAAAAAATTTTATTATGGAATATATAAATAAAATAATAAAAATATCGAAAATTAAGAATATATTAAATATATAATATTTTTATGTAAAATAATATTCAATAACACTATATAATTTAATTAAAATGAAATATACATAATAATTAAGAAAAATAAATAGTCTTATGTTATTTTAAAAAAAAAATAATAATAATTTTATACTTAAAAATCCTAAAATAAAAAAAATGTATATATAAACTACGTAAATTATAATTTTTCTCATCTAGACTTCATATATTGAAATCATTTCAATATATGAAGTCTCTTTATCAATTTTATTAAAAATATCTTTTTTCATATAAAAGAAAACATATATCTAACTAAAAGAAAAATTTATAAAAAAAAAAAATTAATCAGGAGTAATAAAAATATTAAAAATAGAAAAATTAGATATCATAAAAGTAATAAAAAATAAGAAAGTTAATTATGTTAAAAGTAGGATGAATAAGTAATAGTGTTAAAAAAATAATAAATAATTGAAAAGAAAAGTCAAGAGGTAGCGGAATGGATACAGGGGAGCAGCTTTCAAAAAATCAATAGGGAGCAAGCATTTAAACAAGGGAAAAATCCAAAAAAAACCCCTGAAAACAAAAATAATATCAATTTACCCCACTTTTTGAAAATATTAGCCAAAAAAACCCCCTACTGTCTCCCAAAAGCGGTTTTCATCCAGGTTTTTAGTGGTTTTGTAATAAAAATAATAAAAGACCAAAATACCCTTATAATATTAAAACATTAAAAAATAAAAAACAAACAATTACTCAATTATCAAACCATCGTTTCATAACCAAAATTTAAAAAAATTAAATAAATAATAAATTAATTTAAAAAACCTAAAATAAATTAAAAAATTAATAAAAAATAAAAATCTTTATTAACTTTTATTATTTGTTAAATTGAATTAAATTAAACTAATTTCTAAATTAAATTTCTTATTATTATTAATTAATTATAAAATCCTTTTATATAATGTTATCCTAACAAATATTGTAAATTAAAAAAAAAAAAATTCAAACTAGGTGAAAGATCTGGGTTTGAATCCAAATCTTCAACATCATGTTGAAAATCTGGGTTCAAACCCAAATCCACCAACACAATAAAAAACCTAAAAATTAAAGGATATGAAAAAAAAAAATGCAAACAAAAAAAATACGAAACTACAAAGTTTTCAGCTCTTAAAATCATGTTCAAGATCTGGATTACAATCAAAGTTTTGTAGCAAAACTACAGAAAAAAATATAACACTCCATCCACCAATAATCACAAACAATTCCATCAATTTCTCTGCATCCCAACAAATAATCACAATCAAAGTTTTCCAACAAAAATACAAACAAAAAAAAAAATCAAACGGCGCCGCTAGGAAGGCCGCCGATCATCCTCTCTGATGACGACCGACAAGGACCTCGACGAGTACGAGCGGACGTCCTCCAACTTGCAGAAGCCATGCCCATCAAGAGCACCACGAAGTCCGACGACTAGTTCTCAAAGGCTTTGAACGGCGCCTCTCTCTCGAACAGAGGCTTCGCCGGTGCTGGCGAAGCTGCAGTTGAGGCCGGTAAAGAGAACAGAGGAAGATGGGCAGTAGGCTGGTAAAGAGAAGAGCAGAGATGGAGATTGAAGGTGGGAGAAGAAAAAGAAAAGAAATGGAGAGATGGAGAGGGATGACAGTAGAGAGAGGGTGAGCGGAAAAGAGAGAGATTGAGATGGAATGATAAAGAGAGAGAGGGAGGGTGGGGGGGGCCGCGTCTGTGAGAGAGAGAGAGAGGGTGAGAGAGTGTTTGAGAGAGAGGGAGGGGGGAGGGGGGGAGGGGGGGGCCGCCGCGTCTGTGAGAGAGAGAGAGAGGGTGAGAGAGTGTTTGAGAGAGAAAAGCGGGGGGGGGGGGGGGGGGGGGGAGGGGGGGGGGCGCGTCTGTGAGAGAGAGAAAGAGGGTGAGAAATTGTTTTTTATTTTTTTTTTCTTTTAATTTATTTTCAATTATTTTTATTTATTTATTCTTTATTTAATTAAAAAATTATTTATTATATGCCAACTGTATTCTATTACTTATGATAACGTCCAATGACGTTTTTACCCTTAATATTAACGGATCCGTCACTTTCCTAACCGTTTCACTATCCCAATTGACGGTCGGACCTTTTTGGCTAATATTTTTAAAACCAGTGGTGGTTTGATATTATTTTTATTTTTAGGAGGCAAATTGATAATATCCCTAAAAAATAATAATAAACAACAACAATTAATAGAAATAGCAGCTTTTTCAAAGGCACGGTGCATACAAAATAAAATATCAGTCACATACATACACGTAAGGCATAGTTTTTGCATGCACTCTAGTTCAAAAGCTTCTTACTGTTCAATTTTTTTTCAAATTTCGGAAGAACAAATGTTCTTGCAGGCCGTATGTCGATCCGCCCTTGACCATGCATCTAAAAGGAGGAGACAACCCCCTCGGAGAAAATAAAATAAAATAAAATAAAAAGTGATTTCCTAAAGGATAGCTTTAGACTTAGCTTTAGCAAAGCATGTAAGCCCTCTATAATTATTGGAGACCCGAAATGGTTCATAGAAATGCCTAAGGGTATAGGGAACCCTTAGAGATTGATTTAAACTCGATTGGAGATAAAATGGAATGGTAAAATGGTGAATGAAATCGAGTGAGTATTTAAGATGATAAGGGACTAAATTGAAGATAAGTTTTAATAATTATGGTCAAAGTGGAATTAAGCTAAAGGTCAAGGGAGGAGACCAATATTTTTAAAGGACGTGACCGTCATTTTGAGGATAGTTTGGGGAGGTAAATAGAAGCCAAAAAGTTGTCTAAAAATCTAAAGAGAGAGAGAGTGAGCTGTCGTCGAGAGAAGAGAAGAGAAGAGAAGAGAAGAGAAGAGAAAGAAGAAGAAGAAAAAAAGAAGAAAGAAGAAGAAGAAGACAGCCGTGCGACCCCAGAGGAAGACGCCGACGTCCGACCAGCTCGCCGTCGTAGCGCTACCGTTGACTAGACCAGATCAGCACCCGCACACCAGATGCGATCGCGCGACGCCAAGGCTGAACCAAATCGTTGACAGCAGAAACCGAGCTGATCGCCGACGAAAGAACTCTGATCGCGCGAGATTGACGACCGACAAGGAACTGCCGTTGCATTCCTGTTATGCCGACCTGTATCCAGCCATCAACGTCGCTTGGAACCAGCTCGAAGCCGATCAGATCGACGAGCAGAACGGCGACAGAGACGACGTCGAGCGACGGTGAAATCAACCCCAAACCGCGGTGAAGCTGAGAGGGAAAGAGAGAGGAGAAAGAGGAGAAGAAAACCCAATCCAAACCGGCCTCCATCACGCGCAAAAACGAGCAGAAACCAGATCAGAACCGCGCGAAAAAGGGGAGAAGAAAGAGAGAGGAGATCCAGCCCGAGCTCAGTCCAAATCAGTTGATTTACGCTTACAATCCAGCCCCGAATCAAGCTCAACGTGAAGAGGAAGAAAGTGATTCCATAGGGAAGAAATTGGGTGAGTTATTAAAGTTGAAATTGATGATTTAGTCGATGATCAAGTTGATTTCGAAGCGAATTTGGTTATGATTCGTTATTGGTTGGTTTTGAGTGAAAATAAGTTGATGAATAAATGGATTTACGTTTATTGGGAGCTTAAGGAACCAAGAGAATAGTGAAAAGTTAAAGATAAGGCGAATTCGTGCGATGAACTAGTTTGAGGGACGATTAAATAATTTGGTAATTTCAAGTTTCCAGAAGTTGACGTGAGTGTAAATTTATGCTTCCATATGTTGTGTAGGTGACGAGGGAGCTCGAGGATCGAGGCGAGAGGATTAGGAGCACCACACGCACTATTTTCAGCTATCAGTTTTGTGAGTAAACTTTATTTGAAAGATTTTAAAAGTATTTGATATTATTAAGTTAATTTGATGAGTAACAGCATGAAATTACTTTAAATGCATTGATATGAGCATGAATTTAAAGATTGAAATGATGCTATTTTGTGCTTTTGCACTTACCAAAGATATCATAGTATTTAATACACTCAGAAATCAGATTTTAGTGTTTTACGCACTCAGAAAAGAGATTTGTGCTTTTGCACCTGAAAGTTAAAGTAGAAACGGAAAAGTGTTTTCAAAACAAGAAAGTATCCCCTCAGGGATTTTCAGAGATTACAGAGCAGTTTAGACCCAATCGGTCTATCCCACTTCAGTTGGCACAGTCCTGGGGAGGGATAAGTCACTAACCAGGGGGATAAGTGTCAGAGTCTGTCAGTCGAGTCGCCATTACTGATGTGGGGTAGTGTTTCGTGTGCTATGGTTAGCGCTGAGAAATTCCGCACATGGCCACGAGATGTCTCAGAGTAGGCGAGCTATGGTTAGCGCTGAGAAATTCCGCACATAGCCGCGAGATGTCTCAAGAGTTGACGAGCTATGGTTAGCGCTGAGAAATTCCGCACATAGCCGTTAGATTCGAGAGACCCCAGATTTAGGGATACTATGGTAATTTTGAAATATATCGAGAAATAGCTTTTAAAAGAAAAGTTTATTTGAGATAAAAGATACTTTAGAATTATTATTGAAGTTATTTATGATTTACAGTTGCAAGTTTTGTATTTGAATACGTGCATGTGCTTATATATGAATTCTTTTATTTAAGTTGATATTTCAGAGATTTAAGTTTGAAACGCTTTAGAAACAAAGAGTAGTTTTCAAATGTTTTTAGAGGAGGAAGTTTTGAAAACCAGAATTTCAAAGAAAAGATAAATTATCACTCACTGAGCTTCTAGCTCATTATTTTCTGTTTTCTATAAAAACCTCCTCAGGTACTCTCAGCAGGTAGCCGATCAGTAGCATTACCTCCAGCGGGCGAGCCAACGCGACACGACATCATTGATTAACTCATTTTGTTTCAGCAGTTATATTTTCATGTAAAAATCTTTTGAAATGTATAAGTAAATTTGAAAGTTGTAATTATTTGTTTATAACTGTTTTTTATTTAAATGCGGTTTATTAAATGTTGTTTGAATTTATTTAAGTTGATGTAGAAATCAAATGCATGATTGAGGCCTACGGGCAACCAGAAGTTGGGTTGGTGATAAATTTTAGTCGAAGTGTTATTTTTCTATAAACAGGTTTTTTCGGGAACGTTAAAAATGCAGTCGTTATGCTGTCGAAATTTTGTTAGAAAAATGAGTTTTGAAAAATGAATTTAAAATTAAAAATAAAAAAAAATTTCCTAAGCGTTTTCAGTTTTTAAAGAAAACTCAACCCAACGATGTTTCAGAAAGTATGAAAGAGTTTAGGGTTCGCTCCACGGGTTTCGCTTAGCCCGACAAGTCGAGTCTGAGAGGGATCCGTTGGGGTGCCTGGCGTGACCTACTGGATCAGAGATAGAGGTATCCAGTTCAGGTCATGTCAAAGTATGCACAAAACAGGGAAATTGGATCCTTTGGACTTAGAAAACGAAAGCTCAGATTTTTTAATTTTTTTCTAAGATTAGGTGGTTTTTAGCCTGGTTTTTTAAAATTAGTTTTTGTTTTTAAAAATGAAAAATATTTTAAAATATGTTTATCAATCATTTTCAATAACATGTTTTCGAAAATAAAAATATATATTTTTAAAAATATATAATAAAACTTAAGATAAAAGTAAAAAAAAAAAATTTGTTTTTTTTTATTATTTTTAAAATCATTTTCCTTTATATAATAAAACTAAAAAATGTAAAAACACTTATCTTTAATAGTCATATCATCATTTTCAAAAACAGTTTTCATCTAAATATATTTTCAGTTTTTACTTATTTTTAAAAACGGTATCAAACAACTTTTTATTATTTTCTATTTTCGAAATATATTTTAAAAAATATTATCAAACACATTATCGTTTTTGAAAACGTCATTTTCAAAACATGTTTTTCATTTTAAAAAATATTTTTTCAAAATACCATTTTAAAAACGGATCAAAACGCACCTTTAGATTGGTCCTACTTCTATCAATATCATCAATATCTAATTATTTTATATTATTAATAACTATTTTCACCTGGGTTAGCCTTACGCAACCATAAAATGTACTCCTCTAAGGGTATATTAGCTATTTCTTAAACTACCATGGGATTTTGATTCTTTCATTAAACTATAGACAAAAAATTGGGATTATCCTTTTAAAATATACCCATAACCTTGGATATATGACATCACATTTTGGATCTTTCTATGCTTAATTATATTTTCAAGGTATTCAATTTTTTCCCATTCTTATTGATATGATTTTCATTTTTTTTTTAAAAAAAAAAAAAAATGAATTTTATGTTATCACCTAAGAATCATCATTATTTTTTAAGTTTGTACGTACAAAATTAAGAGGTTATCAGTGCAAAAATTGCTGAAAGAATTATTTTCTTAATTATTAATCTCGTTGAACAACTATAATGTATATTAGTACGTGTGGTAATTTTTTAATGATTTAAATTTAGAATTGACATATACTCATTATCAGAAAAAGCAAATATTATTTTTATTGTAAAAAAGTAATGACCTAATTAATTAAATAAAAGCTTATTAGGAAAAGTATTTAACCCTAAGGCTCCGTTTGGCACACGAGATTAGAATGGAATGAAATGGATTGGATTGGAATAGAATAGATTGGATTAGAATGAAAAATCACTATTTCATGTTTGGTAGAACTTGGGATTGAATTAAAAATGATACTGTATCATGTTTGGTATAAGTTGAGATTAGATTGAAATAAAATTAATTTAAATTTTTTATTATATAAAATTAATTTTATAAAAAATCTAAAGACAAAAAAAACCAGACATCATCTCCCACAATTCATCAATATCAAAAACTACACTTCATCAATATCATCATCATCTTCCACAATTCAACATCATCAACCCACAGTTTATCAATATCATCAATCCAATTCATCAATATCACCATCTTCCACAACAATAACATCATCAACAACATTAACTCATCATAATATTAACAAAAAAAAACTTAGAATAGAACTCAAAACCAGATGGTTCTGGGTTCATCGTCGAACCTAGAACCAGGTCTGGTTCTAGGTTCGTCTAACCCAAAACCAGATAGAACTCAAACTCTTATTATTATAATACTGATAAATATCTACTCCTACGATAAAGAGAGAGAAAAGTCTTTTTATATATGTTGGTGAATACACATGATGAAACTCAAACTCTTGTCACAAATATGAAAGAAGAGTGTACTAATTATGTAGTTAACAATAACTGTTCATAGTCCATGATAGGATATGAAAGCTTCCATAGTCAATGTCAAATTTAAGATCAACTTGGTTGGTAAGTAGTTGCGCCATCTCTTTTCAAATCATGGTTTGAACCACAGACACATGTTTTCATTATTATTATTATTATTTTAAAAAAAGGGAAAAAGCAAATGTGAGGATCATAGTGTGATTGTAATGGAAAGAAAAGGAAGCCTCATACCACTAATACGAATTAACTTTTTGTGAAATTATTCACTTCGTAAACTATATATAATATTTATTTATATATTTAAATATTTAATGACTAATATTATAAACTTAATATTTTTTCATAAAATTTTTGAAAAGGCACATACTCCGTCTGTACCTAAGTTAGGTCCATCCCTGTATTCATCTATATATACTTAGTACGTATTTCTTACATTTTGTATCATTAATCCTCTCTATATATATTATTAAATACACATGATGAAACTCAAATTTTTATTACGAATATGAAAGAAGAGTGTATTAATTATTTAAATTATAAATAGAGGTGCAATTCACACATAATTAAACATATTCTTACTTTAAAATTTGGCCCTGATGGA
Organism: Nephelium lappaceum; assembly: GCA_021234005.1. Lineage (NCBI taxonomy): Eukaryota > Viridiplantae > Streptophyta > Magnoliopsida > Sapindales > Sapindaceae > Nephelium > Nephelium lappaceum. Next base: position 13,982,115 of record CM038009.1, read on the forward strand.
GGTAATATAGTTTGCAATAAAATATAGTTTGTGCTAATTATGCAGTTTGTAATAATTGTTCATAGCATATGATAGGATATAAAAAGTTCTGAAGTCAAAATGTACCAAATTTAAGATCAGTTTGGTTGGTAAGTAGTTGCATTACCTCATTCCAAATCCTGGTTCGAATCTAGACATTTTTTTTTGTTTACTTAAAAAGAAAAAGCAAATGCACAAGAGTCGAATTGTGGTTGTGGTGGAAAAAAATGGAAGCCTTATACCACTAATACCAACAATTTTTTGAGAGATTAATTACTTCGTAACTATTTATAATATTTATATATTTAAATATTTAGTGACTAGTGTTACAAACTTAATAATTTTTTATAAAATTTCAAGAGCAACATGTGTCTAGTCTAGACCTAAGAAAGGTCCGCCCCCGTACTTGTCTATCATGAGAAATTTCAGTCCTCAAATTTGAAGAGGTACAACAATTCGAGTTTTTGTATCCAACCTTTATTGATATAAATTTGTTGTCAATCAAATGTCTCCACAAACCAAAGCTCTAACAAATCAGGCAGGGTACAACTCTTTCGCATTTCCCTTAACCAGAAAAATCCCCAATGTTCTCAGCTGCCTTAACTTCTTAAGCTCTTTAAGTACTTAGCTTTATCAAATCCATTAAGGACCCAAATCCATTCTGGATTTTTGTTCCTCCTCCATAAGATAAACCGAACGGTCAAATGGTAAACCAAAAGGTAATGCAATGTTTTCAAATGCTTAATATCAATTGAAAGCTCTCTCACAAGAGTTTTATCCAAGTTCAAAGATGGATCTAGTACATTTTGTATTTTTCAGGCTTAAGTAGTGCAAATGAAAAACCTTTCTTATTGCTTCGGAAAGATAATCTATAAAAGAGCATCTTCAAAGTCTAGTATTTTTCTTTTCTTTCTTTTTTTGATAGACAGAGTCTAGAAAACTTTCATAAGCTTGAAATGCGTAACAAATAAACTACTTACAAAGACTGTGGTAGCTCAATTGTATTGGAAAGAAAAAATGGAAGGAATCTTTGACAGTTAATCCCCTTAAAAACATTATCAATACTTTCATGCATGGTAAGATGCTCTATGTTTTTCCATTAACTCATAATATGTTCATTCAAGACTGGACTAAAACCCAATTTTTAACTTTTGTTAGGGATGATCTCGTGCATCAGATCATGGATTGGACAACATATAGCTCTTCCATCAACTTTACTCCAAATGTAATAATTCATTACCTGCACTGCAATCTAGTATCAGCAGCACAATTGGAGCAAAAAGAATCCTATATCATGTATAGACCATAACCTTTGCTAAATTTACTAGTTATCAAAAATAAAATTGAATCCATAAATAGCTAGGTAATCTCTGTTTTCTAAGTACAAGATTTGGCAAGTAAAGCAAAGGGAATCAATGGGACCCTCTCAAGGCCACTTGTATTAAGGTGATTCATATCTAGAACATTATCAAGCTGAATAAGTTCTTTCTATTATCAAATCATGTGTTCTTTTTGTCATCAAATTGTATGGAACAACGGTTGCTTTCTATTCTTTTTAATTTACATATTAACACTTAATAGAAATAACAGAAACTAGAGAATCAGTTGAATTGAGGATAACAATCATGTTTAATTATTGTATAAAAAAAAAAAATCATGTTCAATTTTTTGGGAAGAAGAATTCTCCACTCCAATCACACTATGAACATTGCTTCATCTGTTTGTGAGCATTAATTGAAGCATAAAATCAGTTTGTTGAATAAGAAATGTAATATAATGGCAATTAAGAGGAAAATCTAAAAACAATTATGAAAATATGTGATAACTATAAATCATATTGATAATATATGAATATATCAAACAAAAACAAGTACTTTCATTTAAAAGTATATACATACATCAAAAGAAAAATTCAGAGGTATCTAATTGTGCTTTAAATAAAAAAAACAGTCATTTAATTGTGAAACAGTATTCTTCAAAAAAAATAAAAAATTGTAAAACAGTTGAAGCATGAAATGAATTTAAAGAGAGTAACGGGATCAGACCTACCCTTTTATTAGTATTATTATTATTTGAGATATAAATTTTCTTCTTTCCTTTTTTTTTTTTTTTTTTTTTTTATGCAGACTTTTCTTTTAAGTTCTCTTAAATATATAAGCTTCTTAAACTCAAGAAATCATTATTTTGCATGCGTACAATTATGTTTGAAGTAAAAATTATCAAATAAAAGGAATGTCAAAATTATATTGGTGGAGTACATCCACCCTCATAACAGAGTGGCGTATACCAACCCTTTCATGTTTGTATTGGAACTTTAAGAATCGATAATGCCATTTCACCACCATGTCACCACCATATGTGGGGAGAATCAAGTAGGTATAGTTCCGTGATAACTGCATTTCTATAGTTAAGGTATTGAGTTCAATCCCCTCACCCTCAATGCAAAAAGAAAGATTAAAAAAAAAAAAGGGAAAAAACAAAAAATCAAATGGATGCCCCCAGAGCCCAAAAGCTATCACTTGACAATGGGGGCTCAAGAAACCCAAAAGAACATCAAAACCCAAACTTACACTTCGATTAACAGCTCAGTAAATCTCAATGAATGTCAAAGCTTATATCTGAGTATCCAAATTCAATAAATTTAGTAATCCGTTAGATGAATTTAGTAATTTGAATAAGTAAATTATGCAATCAACTTGTCAAGATATTAGCTTTGATAACATAAGGTAAAGGTCTTAATTCAAATCCTATTTCCCTCAAATCCAAAAAGAGAAAAAAAAAAAAACATTTAACCTCACGTTCAATCATACATAAGTTATAGTACCATAATTTATGGAGAGATATAACTAGTGACAATACATAATACATGCTAAAATTGGCCAAAAAGACTACATTTTAACAAGGATAATTGCATAGTAGACATCGACATTTCAAAATAAAAAAAGAAAAAAAAAAAAGGGAAGAAAAGATAAGAACAACAACCATTTTCAATGCATTGGGAAGGTGAACTTTGCACTTCGATCATGTTGCTTCATCTGTTCGTGAGAATTAATTGAACCATAAAATTAGTTTGTTAAATGAGAAAAAAATATATAATAAAAATACAAAGGAAATTCTAAAACAAGCATAAAAATATACGATAACTACACATCATATTAATAATATATAAATATGTATCAAAGGAAAACTAATGCTTTTATTTAAAAGTATATACATATGTAAATAGAAAATTTTAACAGATAATGTAACAATTATCTAATTGTGCTTTCAAAAAAAAAAAGTCATCTAATTGTAGAAGAACATAGACATGTAGTTAAGATAAAGAAAGAGAGTAGAGGAACAGGAACAGACCTGTTATAATACAACTAAGAACTGACTTCCTTTTCTGGTATTCTCTCAACTGATTTAGGCTGCAAATCCAATGACTCTTTGACAGACGTCCATATGTCTCTTCCTCCTTCATCCCAAAACATGACGTTCGGTATATGCTGAAGCCTCACCAACGTCTCATGTGTTATACGAGACTGAAATTCCTTTGACATTGCACGAAAGCCAAGCCTTAGAAGCTTTCTTAGATTCTCAATTCCAATTGGAACCTCTTTCAACAGTGGGCATCTTGCAATCCCTAAGACTTTAAGAAGAGGCATGGCACCATCTTCTATCATAATAAATTCCAATCCTTTCAAGTCAATGAGTAACAACTGCCGGAGTTTCAGAAACCAACCTTGTTTGATATGCAATTGCACTCCATTGTATGCCTCCGCAAGACAAAGCTCCAACAAATTAGGCAGGTTATGAAGGACTCTCATTGGATCCTCGATTAAGCCTGACCAACCTAACATCAGACCAATTAAATTTTGAAGTTGAGGAATCCAGTCTGGCAGCTTCGTCAGATTTGCCAACAAATATAAACGCTCGAGGTGTATGGGAGGAGAAGCCATGGATTCTGTATCAAGCATATCTTCTCTATTTATCAACTCTATGCCCAAAGATATGAGATCTTTCATATTTGAAATGGAAGACCATAGATCCTTCATATCATTTCCATTAACCAGTTGAATGCTCAACTTTCTCAACTGCCTTAGCTTTTTTAGCTCTTTAACTGCTTTGGAGTCCAATTGTACTCCATCACCTAGATTTCGTAGATCCATTAAAGACCCAAACCCTTCCTGAATTTTTGTACCTACTCCCCAAGATAAGAGAGGACGGTCTGAACAGTGTACTACTAGGTAACGTAACTTTTTCAGATGCTTGATCTCAACTGGAAGCTCACTCACAAGAGTTCTCTTCAAATTCAAAGTCTCCAAGTTGACAAGCTTACCTATAGTCTTAGGAAGAGTCTTTACTTTCGTATTTTCTAGGCTTAAGTACTGCAAGTGAAAAAGGTTTCCCACTCCTTTAGGAAGATCAATTATTGGAGAATCTTTAAAATCTAGCACTTTCACTAACTTCAAATTGCCAACAAATGATGTATTCATAGGAGACTGCGGTGGCTCAACTACAGTAGAAAAAATAATAGAACGTACTTTTGAGTCTATAATCCTTCTCTCCAGAACATTATCAATGCTTTTGTGTATAGTAAGGCGACGAACTTTCCTGCATTGATTCATATAAGACTCACTCACGATTTGACTGAAACTCAGTTGTTCAGTCTTTTTTAGGATAATCTCGTGCATTAGATCATGGACTCGAAAAGTTTTAACTCTTCCATCAACAAATGTATCTGAAACATGAACCAAATTTCTTTGAAAGAGTTCAGCAATATATTCCTGTCCAACTTCTTCAGGGTCATTGCAATTATAATATTGATTTTGAACAAAACCCTCAACCATCCACAAACGTATTAGTCTCCCACGACTAATTGAATAGCTTTCTGGAAATAGACCAAAGTACAAAAGACAAGGCTTGAGGTGGGCTGGCAAATCGTTAAAACCTTCAGATAAAACTCTATGGCAACTTGCTAGATAAGGATCACTTCCTAAATCTGAACCCAAATTATTAAGTAACTTTTCCCATTCTGTGACAATCTTATTCTTTTGTGATAGGAGACCACCAACTGCTACTATTGCTAATGGTAGACCTCCACATTTTTCAAGGATTTTATTTGATAGTTCCTCTAACTCTGGTGGACAAGTCCCATTGAAGGCTTTCTTACAAAAAAGTTGCCATGCCTTATCTAAAGGCAAACCTTCAAGCATAGAGATATGAACAACTGAGGTTGGTATGAAATGAGCAACACCCCTGTTCCGTGCTGTGATGATTAATCTACTGCTTTTGTTGTTATCAGGTAAAGCATGCTCTATATCTGTCCAAAACTCATCTTTCCATACATCATCGAAGACAACCATGTAGCTTTTATTCTCTAAATATTTTCGCAACATGTCAATCAGTCCTATCTCGTCCATTGTTTCAATGTCCTTAGGAGCAGACTCCTCCATTGAACTATAAAATTTTTGTACCGTTCTTCTCAGTAGATCTTCCTTGATGTATGTTTTCCCAACATAGATCCAAGCAAGACAACTGATGTGGCTTCTCACATCCTTGTTCTTGTAAGCACTAGCAGCAAGAGTTGTCTTGCCTAGTCCTCCTGCACCTACCAACGCGATCACTCTACGTTGGGGTATTTTGTTCATCAGCTGTTTATTAACTTCGTTCCTTATAAAGTCATAACCCACAATTTGATCTTCCTCTGTGTAATATGAACCAACTCCACAGCCGCCTGGTTGCAAAATGTTTCTTCTTTCAGAGCTCGATCCTTGCTCTATGGAATCGAACGCATAGCGTTCTCTTCTCTCCCCTATTTTGACAAGTTTTGATTTGATATCTTGAATATCATTTGCAATGTTGTGCCGTAGTTTCAACTTTTTTATTGAGCGACTGATTTTATGAAGAACACCAAATAGGCCCTTGCTATGAGGGAGTTGGGCCACAGTGAATGCAAACTCATCAATGACATCTTCGATGCAATAAGCCACTTCTCTCACTTGTTCCGCCCATAGTTGGACACCTTCATTACTATTCTTTCCTTGTAATTTTTCTGCTGCCGCCTTGGCTTCCGCATCCTTGAGAAACCATCTTATGGTCTGCAGTTCGGTTTTGATATCTTCAATTTCTTTACGTACACCTCTCAGCAATTTGACTTCTTGGACAAGCAATGGAGCCAAGTTGTCAATGACAAGGTTCACCGCAATCTCAGCCATATTGATGTTCACCTCTTACTTGAGCATTTTAAATTTACAACCAAATCTGTCTTCAAAGAGGATTTAGTAAAAATGTTAAAATCATCCTCATTAATTTTAACAAAAAGATATTTATATCTCAACCATAATCATATAGCATCATATTTATATCAAAAGTAAATTAAAGTATTTATTTTTATTTTTTACTTAGATATTTTACAAATTCATAGTAACCAGCATAAATTTATACAACGTATATATGATAAATATAATTTTGTAGAATTATATTTATGCCAAATATTTAGTTTATGTCTAATTTAGACATTTTATAAATTCACAGCAATAACACAAAATTTATTAAACGTATGTATATTGTTTTTTATGTTTATAACAATTTTAACAATAGAATTAATCAAATCCTAGTCTATTTCTTTTTTAGCATAGTGATTATTTTAAAACTATGACAATACTAAACTGGTCCTTTATCAAATTAGCCACTTTGTTACCATGGTATAATATAGATCAAGAAAGTTTCTCTACTATTTCCATCCGATTTATATAAGAAACTTAGTCTTAAACAAATCAGTAGGAATCAAACTATCTAATTTACAAAATATGTAAATCTCTCAAGTTAATTGACCTTAATTATCATGTGCCTTTCGTTGAAATAACAAAGCAAGAACACTCTCTTGATTGCATAATTATTCGATCAAATATAAACTTATGATTATTAGTCATTAAAAAACATACGCACATAGACATAAACAATAAAGAAATCCTTCCTATTCTAATATTTTTATTTGCCAATTTATATTAAATATATCAACCCTTTTGATTAGTGTAACAAATGGATGAGAATTTAAATTCAAGAGTGCAGTTTGAATAACCCAAGTACGTTCGATGTTGTATCTACCCAATTTCTTACTAATTGCTATCAAACCAATGGCTCTGATTCGGTTTCACGAATATATGTACATATTAATGTTCCATAAAAACATTTGTGGTTTTGCAAAATTTATAACATCAAGCTAGAGGGTGTAGTCATCTTACCTGCAAACTCGAAACCAATATCAGTTGGGCAACACAGAATCCGAGATCTAGTAGACCATAACCCTCCCATGCAAATTAAATTGAAAATTAGCTACAAGTAAGATCATTCTTTTTTTCAACTGCAAGTCCTTCAAAGAATAAAATTAAAGAAGACTTATTAAAAAAGTAACAAAGAAAGAAAAGTATGTATGAGGGATGAAAACAAAGAAACTTGTAGACTTGTCCTCACATTTTTGCCTATATTGCCAGTCCTTTGTTTGAAAAGCAACCAAAATGGAAGAATGAAGTATTGTCATATAGAAAATTAAAACCTTGGATTGAACTGATCGGTTGAGTTTAGAGGAAGCAGAGGAGAGCAACCTACTCTTCTATGTGCACCGTTTTGTCTAGAACAAAACAACAATAGTGTAACTCAAGCTCCGAATTCAGAAATCAACTTTTTGCGCTTGCTTTTTCAGATACGAGGACGAATTTGAGAAGTTAAAATGAACTTGATCTCTCGTCTTGCCAGTTGCCATATAGCAAGCATATACTTCTCACAGCATCCAATTCTTCTCATACATGTGACATATGTTAATTGACTGGATAAGCTCTGTGAGACAGTATTAGTCAACGAATATGAGCAAGTGGAGTAAGGAAAGTGCCTGTAACATTCTAATCAATACGATATCTTAGTGCTAGTTGGTGAAACATCATTATCAATGACCTGTCTTACAAGATATTATCAAAAGGATAAGTGGAGTGGCTTGTGTGGTGAAACATCCTAATCAATGAGCTGTTTTACATGATATTATTAAGAGGAAAATCGGAGTGTCCGGTTGTAAGTTATTTTCCATCCGTCCGATCAATGATGATGAACCTAAAAAATTTGCTAGGGGATACAAAAATTAAAAATATATTAAATATATAATATTTTTATATAGAATGATATTCGATTGTATTATATAATTTAAATATAATTAAATAAAATAAATAATTTTATACTAATTTTTTAAAAATTAATAAATTATATTTAAAATAATAATAAAATTATTAAAACAAATAAAAATAAAAATAATAAAACATAAATTGCATAAAATTATAGTTTTTCTCGTCGAGATTTTATATCTTAAAATCCGTTTGTCATAATATTTCTATCAATTTTATCAAAAATATAGTTCTCCATATAGAAGTGAATATATATCTAACTAAAAAGAAAAAATCGAATAAAAATAAAATATTAATTAATTAAGAATAAAAAAGTATTAAAAATAAAAAAAATAAGAAAGTTAATTATATTAAAATTAAAAAGAATAAATAATGTCAGAAAAAATTAGGATGAGTAAATAACAGTATTAGAAAATAAAAAACAATTATAAAAAAAGGTTGCGGCATGAATACATTTTAAAAGTAAGGATATAGATGTAATTTTATATAAATACTTTTTAAAGCAAATGCATACTTGTTTACTTCTCATAGAGTGAATTGCATAACACCCCCCCGAGGTTTGCCTAAAAACATCCAGAAACATATTTATCCTTTTATTACACAACACCCTCATTCCGTTAGTCAAAAACCGTTAAGGCTAGTCAAAATCATCTCATTTAAGGGTATTTTAGATTTTTACTATTTTTTTAATTTTCTTTTTCAATTTAAATTATAGAAAATGAAAAAACAATTAAAAATTAATAAAAATTAAGGAAAAAAAAAGGTATTTTAAAGTTCAATTAATAAAAATTATGAAAAAAAAAGGTATTTTAAAGTTCTGGGCAGATCTTCAACTTGAAGATCTACCCAGAACTTCAACTTTTTTTTTTTTTTTTTTAAAGATTTGAATTTAAAATCGTCCCCTGTAACAATCCAGATTTTTTCATCAACATCACACTTGCAAAAACCCATGTTTTCAACACATCATCCAGAACCAGAAAATCAACATAATTTTATAAAAACATTTGAATCAACACATCTTGCAAACCAACCAAAACTAGGAAATCAACATCAACACATCTTCAACAACATTTCAAAACTAGGAAATCAACATCAACATATCTTCATCAACATTTCAAATCCAGCAAATTAAGGCAACCAAAATCTCAAAAGAAAAAAAAAAAAACCCAAACATTTTCGAAAAATTTTGAAAAAAAAAACCCCGTCGTCGGTTCAACTTATCTAGAGTCAACCTCCACTGTCAATTCAATCTCAGTCTACGACGACAAAGTTGGAGGATCGGGAAGAAAAGAGACCGGCTAAAAAAAAAAAGGAGAAAGGGAGACGGGGGATGAGAGAGATAGATCAGAAGAGGGAGAAGATGACGCGACCCGACCCGGATACCTCTAACTCTGATCCGATAGGTCACGCCGGGCACCCCAATGGATCCCTCTCCGACCCGACTCATCGGGCTAAGCGAAACCCGTGGAGTGAATCCTAAATCTCTGATACTTTCCAAAACATCATTGGGTTAGTTTTATTTAAAAACTGAAAACGCGTAGAAATTTTTTTTTTTTTTTTAAAAAAATTCATTTTCAAAACTCATTTTTCTAACAAAATTCCAGCAGTATAACGACTGCATTTTTGACATTCCAAAAAAAAACCTGTTTACAGAAAAATAACACTTCAACTAAATTTTATCACCAACCCAACTTCTGGTTGCCCGTAGGCCTCAATCATGCATTTGTTTTTCAAATCAACTCAATAAAATCCAAACACAATTTAATAAAACACATTTAATCAAAAACAATTTAAAAACATTTACAAGCGAATAATTACAAATCATTTATACACTTTTAAAAGATATTTACATGAAAATATAATTGATGAAACAAAATGGGCTGCTCAAATGATGTCGTGTCGCGCTGGCTCGCCCGCTGGAGGTGATGCTGCTTCTCGGCTAACTTCTGAGAGAATTTATATATAAACATAGGCTTGCTTTTAAATTTAAAACTTGTAACTGTAAATCATAAATAACTGGAATAACAATTTTAAAACTTCTTTTCTCTTAAATCTGTTTTTCTTTTAAAGCTGTTTCTTGATATCTTTCAAAATTACCATAGTATCCCTAAATCTGGGGTCTCTCAAATCTAGCGGCTATGTGCGGAATTTCTCAGCGCTAACCATAGCTCGCTTGTTCTGAGACATCTCGTAACCATATGCGAAATTTCTCAACGCTAACCATAGCACACGAAACACTACCCCACATCAGTAATGGCGACTCGACTGACAGACTCTGACACTTGTCCCCCCAGGTTAGTAACTTATCCCTCCCCAGGACTGTGCCAACTGATGTGAGATAGACCGGCCGGGTCTAAACTGATCTGGAATCTCTGAAATCTCTGAGGGTATACTTATGGTTTTGAAAACACTTTTCCTTTTCTGCTTTAACTTTCTGGTGCAAAAGCACAAATCTCTTTTTTGGGTGCACTAAGTACCAAAATCTGATTTCTGAGTGCAATAAGCACTAAAACTCGTTTTCTGAGTGCATTAAACACTAAATACCTTTAATAAGTGCAAAAGCACAAAATAGCATCATTTCAAGCTCTAAATTCATGCTCATATCAATACATTTAAAATAAACTCAAACAGTTATTTATTAAATCAAATTTAATAATTTGAAGTACTTTAAAATCTTTAAATAAAACTCACTCACAAAACTGATGACTGAAAATGGCGCGTGCGGAGCCCCTACTCCTCTCGCCTCGATCCTCGAGCGCCCTCGTCACCTACACAACATATGGAAACGTAAATTTACGTTCGCGTCAACTTCTGGAAACTCGAAATTACATAATCGCCCCTATATGACCTTTTTTATGCGCAACTCTCTATTTTCTGTTTCTAACTTTAATCTTTCGCTTTTAATAGCTTTAATACTCTTATTTAAACTTATTAGGATCATCCGAACACTCAACGAATGTCATAAGGGTCAATTTACGGAATCCCTCTATAAACTAGCTTATCACGCGATTCGATTTCTCTTTAAATTTTCACTATTCTCTTAGTTTCCTAAGCTCCCCCAATAAGCATTAATTCACTTCTTTCTCAACTTATTTTTTACTCAATATCAATCAATAACGAATCGTAACAAACTCCGATTCGAAATCAACTTAACTGTTAACAAAATCTTCAACAAAAACACTTTTGAAAACTTGAACGCTTACCTCTTCGCGTTGAGCTCGATTCGGGGCTGTTTTGGATGCGTAAATGGACTGATTCGGGCTAGGCTCGAGCTGGATCTCCTCTCTCTTTCTTCTCCTCCACGCGAGCTCCTCTTCCAATGTCGGATTCTCTTTTTTTCTTCTTCGATTTGCCGCCTCTAATCTGGTTTAGCTTCGATCACGCTTCATCATTGTTCCCGCAAGTTTTGGTCACGTTTTGCAGTTGATTTTAGGTCGGGTTCGAGTTGGTTGCGATGGTCTTCTCCTCCTCCTCCTCTTTTCTTCCTCTCTCGCTCTCTCCCTAGCTCGATCTACCTCGATCTACTCCGATCTGGGGGTCTGTCTCGGTCCTGCCGTTTTTGGTTCGCTTCGGTCTGTCTTGGTCCGCAAGGTTGGTTGCGTCGAGTTCGTCTTCGGGTCTGCTTGGTTCGGCGAGCTCCTTGATCGGTCGGCTTATCTGATGGTCGGCGTCGTCGTCTGGTTCGTCTGTTCTGTGAACGCGTGCGTCTAGCTTCTGTCATCGATCTGCTCAGCTTCGGGTCGTCTCCGCTGTGAGGTTCTGGTCGGTCGACGGTGACTGGTCGGACGATAACTTCTTCTTCTTCCTTCTTCTCTTCTTTTCTTCCCTTCTTCTTTTTCTTCTCTTCTTTTCTTCCCTTCTTCTTTTTTCTTCTCTTCTTCTCTTGCAGTTCGTGTGACTGACTTAGTCTACTCACTGTTTTGCTTTGTAAGTCAACTTAACCTTTTTGGCTTCTATTTTTCTCCACAATCAATTCCTATAATACCAATTTCGTCCCTTAAAATTTTCATTCTCATACCTTAAATTTTAGCTATATTTCAGTTTAACCTCAAAAATCAAAACTTATCTTCAATTTAGTCCCTTATCACATTAAATAATCACTCGATTTCGTTCACCGTTTTATCATTCCACTTATCTCCGATCGAGTCTAAATCAATCTCTAAGGGTTCCCTATACCCTTAGGCGCTTCTATGAACCATTTAGGATCTCTAATCGTTACTTAGGGACTATTTCTGAAGAGATCCGTAAAATTACGTTTGAGAGCTTACAAAAGATCCACCCAAATCTGCGACGGCTCTTGGAAACAGTCGGTAAAGGCAGCGACGGCATCTGGATATCGTCCGTGAAGGCTGGGCCGACGACGGGAAAGATGGCGAGAATGAGCGGTAAGAGAAGAGAGAGATGGAAGAGGTGACAGTTTGATCTGTGACGGCTCCTGGACACCATCCGTAAAGGTGATGACGACACCTGAAACTGTTCGTGAAGGCGGGGCCGACGATGGGAAAGATGGCGAGAACGCTTGGTGAGAGAAGAGAGAGACATGGGTGAAGGAAAAATAGAGAGAGAGAGAGAGAGAGAAAGAGAGAGAGAGAGAGAGAGCGTATGAAGAAGAAGAAGAAGAAGAAGAAGATTTTTATCTTTAAGTTATTTTATTTTATTTATTTTAATTTTTAATAATTTAATTATTTTTAAGTTATTTTATTTTATTTTTTAATATTTTAATTATTTTTTTATCTTATTAATGGGTAAAATAGTCTTTTGATCTAAATTTTTAGTTAATAGTTAAAGTTGACTTTCAGTATAGGGGTTTGGTGTAATAAAATGATAAATATGTTTTTGGGTGTTTTTAGGCAAACCTCGGGGGGGTGTTGTGCAATTCCTTCATTCTCATATTTCAAAAATGACGACGACGACAACGATGACGACGACAATGACTTCTTCTCGTGCAAGTTGAGAAACGATTGAACTTGCATCAGAAGTGATTGAACTTGCCTGAGAACGACTACTCTAGATCTAAAAAGAGGGGACCACTGCAAAGAAATAAATGTCCCCACTACAAACGTTACAGCTAACGTCAAATAAAAAACAAAGCATGGCTTGTGGAAATTGGACTATTTTTTCCCTTTCTATCAAAAACTAATGTATTAGCTCTTACACATAAAGAACAATAAAACTTAATTATTTACTTTAAGAAGAAAAAAAAGAACCATTTCTTTTTTCTTTTATATATATATATATAATTTTTAAAAACACCCGTATCTTCTCCAACACATAAAATGGTTAGATTTCTTTCTTACTTCATATTCATGTCAAAAGTACATTTAATTATAGCATAATTCTTATCTAAAATATATATATATATATAGTATAATTCTATTTTTAATTTGAATATAATTATTAGTGTACGCTATTGCTTCTGCCCAACAATAGGAGAACATGTGAAACCAATAAAAAGATGACACGTGTCAATGGATTAGCTACTAATAAGACCTTCACAACTAAAAAAGAGAAGCAAAAGAAGGAATCAGGGGATAAAAATAGTAACCCACTAAGCATTGCTTTCCAATGACAAAACGACAGATGTGAGACATGCACTAGATAAAGAAATTGTAAGGCTCAAATCCTAATGGATCTAGAAAATTAATTGAAGTTTAAGATTTAAGTAGGTCGAAATCAATTTAAGTGAATCCAATTGAAAAAAAAAAAAAAAAATTGATGAGTGGGCCAAGTGTCCACTAATTCAGTGGATGTTGAGTCATTAATTATCATTATTTTATACTCATTTTACCTATTATTTATGGTATATTTTTTAGTAGAATTGATACTTTTAATTTGTTTCTTGTTTTTATGTTTAATCTTAGGTTATGAGAAGAATAGAATGGAATTGATGATTTTTCAGAATTAATTGCAGCACAAGAAAATCAGAGATCCGGACCGAAGAAAGCTCGAAAAATGAAAATCAAAATAGAGGTTAAATTATAAATATTTAGAATTATTTAAGCTTAAGTGAAAATTGAAGAAGTGAGGAACCCAAATGCAATTTACCAGCTCACAGTGCATGAAACGATAGCTGAGCGTGCGTTTTGGGGTGGAGTCGCTATTCCGGGTCGTGCTTGCAAGTTGGATCTCTTGGCTGGTCAAGACAAGTTGGATCTGGACGTTTTTGTCTTTGTAATTTATCGTTCTTTCGGGTTAACCTAGTAAGGTGACGGGTCGCCCTGACCCGCATGTTTTTGTATCGCCTTTGTGGGTTAAAGTCGGGTCGAGTCACGTGCAAGATCCTCACTTTTCTGATTTTTGTGCTTTAAATCGTCGTTTCAGGTACCCAAGAGAGGATCCATGTGTTTTTGACTTTCTTGCTCATCACGAAACCTATTTTGGCTGACTTAAGCATTCTATAAATAGGTGTTTTTACTATTCAGTTGACATACACAACAAAGAAAGAGAGACTAGAGGCTTAGGGTTGTAGCAACTACTTTTGGGTTTATTCTTCTCTATTTTTTTTTTTTTAATTTTATTTTTTCTATTAGAGCCATGTGTGACTAATTTTCTTATTAGGTAAGGCTAACTTGAAGCCCTGAACATGAATTCAATTTATTATTATTTTTAATAAAGTGTTTTATTTTTGCATGATGAAATTAATTGTCTTCGTTTAAATTGTATTATATTTATTTTGTTTCTTTAGCTGGCCATCTTAGGAGTATAATTTTAGGATTGTGTTGTAAGAATATAAATCACACATCATACGGAAATATTCTTAATTTGCAATAATAAATTACTTACGAACCAATTGAGAGACATTAATTCATAGATATCTAGAATAGACATGATATTCTAGGATTTGTGTAGCATTCATATTCTTCTAAGGCTTAATGGATTCTTGTTATTTAACCTGAGTAGACATCATGTTAGATTATAATTAGGAATACATGCATCTACATAGATATCATGCGATTTGCATACTATCTAAGGAAGAATCGATACAACTTGAGTTAATCATACCTTATCGTGAATGTCTTCATCATGCATTAATATTATTATGCTTCATTTATTTATTCATAAATTGAATGATTGTTTAGTGGTGGATAGGATATCCTAGTTAAGTTTTCTCTTATTGATTTTCCTTATTAAATTTTGCTTTCTTACTGCAATTAGCTTTTTAAACTCAATTCTGAATTTTTTTCCCATTTAATTTAATTGTTTAAATAAATTTGGAATTTAAAGAAAGATAAAAACTCCTTGTGGGATCGACTTTTGTTTGTTGCTATACTCAGTCAA
Source organism: Nephelium lappaceum (assembly GCA_021234005.1). NCBI lineage: Eukaryota > Viridiplantae > Streptophyta > Magnoliopsida > Sapindales > Sapindaceae > Nephelium > Nephelium lappaceum. The sequence continues at coordinate 13,997,567 of CM038009.1, forward strand.
ATGATTTATGCAGTTATAAGGTTTTAATAAATTGATTTATTAAAAAATTAATCAACAGTAGGCGCCATTGTAAGCCCAAAATAAATGGGCTACACTAAGAAATCAAAGCAAGGTAATCAAGCAAAAGAAAATAAAAATAGAAAAAAGACATTGAATGGACAAAGGAAAGTGGACGTCAAACAGTCAAAGGCAAAAAAATCACACAAAAGACAAGATTGTATGGCTGTGAAAGAAAGAATATGGTGCATATTTTTTTTTAAAGAAAAACATAGACAACTGTTGGTAATTGACCATGCCATTGCATGGATAAACTTGAAAAAATATATATATATATATACATACATATATATATATATATATATATATAAAGGCAAACCGTGACAAACTTAGCAACACATAACCAAATTCAAAAGCAGAAGAAAAAAACACAAAGCTGAAAACTGCAGCAAAAGGAAGAATATATATATATATATACACTGAGTAGAAGAATATCACGAATAGAAAAGGAAAAATGGAAAGCAAAATAATTAAAGCATATTTTGAGCTCATTTGGTGTGCAATAAATTCAATTTCAGGTTGAATTTTCTGGTTTGAGCTTTATAAATCCTAAATAGGCTTTTGTGTTAATTTTAGGTGGGGAAGGAGCCGAGGATAAAACGAGTGCTATTGATTCCAAATAAAGCTTGAAACTTAATTTGTGAGTGGACCGTTTTATTTATTTTGAATTGATTATTTTTAGTTATATTTCAGATTTTATTACTTGTGGATCATTAGAAATGAGTTATTAATTAGTTAAGTAATTTTCTGAATTATTAATTTTGTTATATGTTTGGAATTAGAATTTAATTGTATACATATATATATATATATATGTTTACATATTTGAAATTCCAATTAGAATTTATTGTTTCCAACTTGAGTTTATTACATGAAAAGTTTCAGAATAATTTAAATATTATTTATTTATATTTGAGAAGAATATTTATTGAGATTTATATATAATCAAAAATAAAATTATGTAATTTGTATATGAAAATGATTTGAGAGTTGAAAATGATTGAAATAGGACTTTTAGAACACTAGGATTATACACTTCCCTCTAATGGTCAGCAAGCTTCACATGTGTAAGTCTTAGAGAGTCGCCCAACAGGTGTATGACAGATGTCTAGAGTCATTGAGTCTCCTAGCATGTGTATGATAGATGTTGTCCCTCTCTCTACGTGTGTGTTGAGTATCTCTACCACGTATGATAGATTCCCTTGGGTACTAGATTGATGTAGATTGAAATTTTATAAATATGCAGAAATGATCCATATAGATTTTTTCAGTTTATTATAATACGAAATGATACAGATGTTTTCAATTTATTATGATACGAAATGATATAGATGTTTTCAATTTATTATGATACGAAATGATACAGATATAAATTCAGTATTATTTTTAGATATGAATGAATATGGATAATTGAGGTTTTATGTTTCTTGCCAACATAATGTTTTATTAATTATTATCGAAAATTATTTATTTAGTTTGAAAAGTTATATCCACTCACTAGGGGTTAGTGCTCACCCTTTTATATTTTAAAATCATTTTCCAGGTAACGGTCAGGTCTCAAAAGAAATATCTGAAAAGGAATAGGTGGGCCACTCGATCAATTGATGCATGGAAATCATATTTTGATGTTGTAAATGTATTTTATACATTTCATGGCATCTAGTCATGCGTGTGTTGATTTATGCTTTGCTGTTGTAAAATATTTGATTTCTCGTCAATTTGCTCATGTTTTTGCTTTCAAGATTGCAAATGATATAAACATATTTTATAGCTACGTTTTCATATAAAAGCTAGTTTACTTTATATATATATATATATATATATTTCATGACGCTACTTGTGTTGAAATAAGATTTGGAAGAGGGGCCAAAGATCCTAAGCAATTGAGATTGGAACTATTTTAGAAGTGTACATCTCGTTTGTTACAGGGTGGGATTATTGGATAAATAGTTGTTTTATTGTCAAAATATTTATAAAACCACCCAATGTATTGTTAGATTTCTAAATAATTTCCATCAAAAAGTTAGAACCATATATAGTTTCTCAACTTATCATAAGGTTTTTTCGTATTCAATATAGGAATTTGAGAGGGTCCTGTCAGAAATAATGGTAGAAATTCAACATTTTTGTCCATCTTTTCCATTCAATTTTATGCAATAGTTGGTATGTCAAAAAATTAGAATTCATAATTTCTTATGTTGAACTTTAATTTTTTGACATTTCAACTTGGACATTAAATTAAATAGAAAAATTTTATAAAAATATTGAATGTATAGAATTATATATTACGCAACCCAAAAGTATATAAAAACAACTCATATATGGTTCCATTTCAGCTAATGTCATGAATGTCTTCTAACTATTATCACAAGGGTGGCCTAGAGTAAATTACATGACCCAGTGTCCTTTGTCAATGTCATGAATGTCATGAATTATTCATTTTAGTTCCTGAAGTTTCGAAAAATATCAGATTTTTAAAGTTCTTTTAAAAACGGTTCTTTTCATTCCTAACTTTTTAAAACTTTTAAAAAAAATTCAAACCGTCAATTAACTAACAGTCAACATTAACAGAATATCTAACAAAATACTTTTGCCCTTGATGATTGTTAGTAGTATGTAAATGATCAAATTACGCTTATAAAATAATGAATTTACGAATTAAATTACTTAAAATGCCGTTGAATATAAGTTGTTAAATTAGAATTTAAATTGCCTAAAGTTACAGTTAACCGTCAGTTAACTAATAATTTAAACTTTTTTTAAGAGTTTTGGAAAAGTTATAGATGAAAAGAGCTGTTTTCAAAAGAATTTTAAAAATTATGATATTTTTCAAATCTTCAAGGAGTAAAACGAAATTTCTCCAAAATGTAAGAGAAAAAGAAATGATACTATTTCATTAGTCTGTTTCATCGCATCAGCTGTGAGACAGTCCAATAGAAGATTCTCTCCTCCTTTATGAGGTCCAAATTTTATCACCATCCTTAGCACAAAATTACAGATTTGGTCAATCTATTAATTTGGGTAAGGTTACTCAAACCAGATTTTTTAATGTCAACTTTTAAATTAGTTTTAAGAGTAGTTATTGAAAAATCTAACAACCACTCCAAAGGTTATTATTGGAGAATATCATTAGATAAATTTACTCATACTAGTGTGTTAGTTGTTGGTTCATTTTTTAATAAATCAAATTCTAAACCTTACAAGTACACAAATAGTTGATCGAGGATAGTGACAAACAATAGTCAATCTCACGAGGAGTTTCAACTTAGTTTATTTTCAAGTTTATTTAAATCCTAAACTAAAAACAAGTAAATTAAATAAATAGGGATTTGGAATTGAATTAAGACTAAGGGGTTTTTTATTTTTTTGTTTTAAAAACTTAACAGTACTGTTGAAAATTCAATAGTGACTTAAACCTAAAATATGAATGATATATCTTTTTTTTTTACTTACATCTAAATGTTTAGTAATATTGTTTGTTTTTTAAAATTAAAATTATTTGAAAAGTAGTAATTTGATATTTATATCCTTTTACTATTAATTGTCATATAACTTCATTTAATATAATACAGACAATTATAATAAATTATTTAACAATTACTAAAACACTTTTATGTATATATTAATAATATTTTTATTCATAATTAAAACATGATTAATTATTATAGTAAAGTAATTTTCTTTTTGAAAATTATATACACATAAATAAATTATTATAATAAAGTAAATTACATTTATATATTTAAATAAAGACAAACAAAATGCTTTTAAGTTGAATTACTATTATAACAAAAGTTGAAGTTGTAAAATAATATATATTTTAATCCTTCTAATATGTTATTAATTACATTTAAAAGGAATCTATATAATATAAAATTTGGACAAACTGGAAATATATTATTTTGAAAATGATATATTTGGAATAATATATTTAAAAAACTATTAAGTAATTTGATATTCAGATAAAAGTTAAAAATTGTAGTTTTTTTTTTTTTCAATGATTTTTTTTGGTGATTTTAAGTGGTTTAACCACTTAAAAAAACAAAAACAAAAAAAAATTACTTAATATGTATAATTCAGACCCATTAAATGAAAAATGATAAAAATAAATGACTCCTAAATTAAATTAATGCATAAAATTAAAATAAAGAAAATCAATAATAAAAGTTTAGTTAAAATATCTTATCCACCACTAGACAATCCCTCTGTTTGTTATAAAGATGAATAAAGCAAATTCATGATAATGCATAATAAAGATATTCATGATAAAACAATGATTATACTGCACGTCATATTGATTCTTCCATAATTAGTATGTAAATCGCATGGTGTCCATGTAATTGTATATATTTCTAATTATAATTTAGCATGGTGTCTACTTAGATTTAATAATAAGAACACATTAAGTACTAGAAGAATATGAATGTCACACAAGAATGTGGTGTCTGTCATAAGTATCTATGAATTAATATCCCTTAATTGGTTCGTAAACAATTGATTATTGCCAACTAAGAGTATGCCCGTTTGGTGTACAGTTTATATATTTACAACATAATCTTAGAAATATGTTTATAAGGTGATAAGTTAAAGAAACATAATAAATAGAATAAAATTAAAATAGAGATATTAATTTTAACATGCAAAATACTAAGCTTTATTGAAAACATAAACAAATTGAGTTCATATTTAGGGTTTCAAATTAGTTCTAACTAATAAAATAACTACATAAAAATAAAAATAAAACTAAGAAGAAAAAAATAAACCAAAGCCTTTGGCTTTGCTTCTCTGTTTCTCACTCTCTTCTCTCATATGTCAATTGTGTTGAAGAAAGCACCTATTTATAGGCAAAAATACTTGAAGGCCATAGCAGGGGAATAGGAAATTCTAATTTAGAAAATATTTGATTTTTGTTGTCAACTCAGAGACTGCACTACCTTATCTGTCGCGACTTGGAGTTACGGCTTGAGCATACTACGACTAAAAGTTGCGACCAAGCCCATCATCAAACATGTTGGTCAACGCAACCCATGGACGTGTACAAGTCAAAGCCAACTCGGAACAACGACTAGAAGACACAAAAGCATGCAAATTTAACCCTGCTTGACTTGAATCTACGACTTGAAATCGTTTAAGTGACCCGGATCCGAAACAACGATAGCTTATCTTTTTCAAAAACACAAGGATCCTTGTGCGACCGGAACCCGCCTGCAGGACTTGTGGATCTGCTTCTGCAAAACGTGGGCTTGGTTGCTATTTCATGTGGGTTGGCCTGGCGAATTGCATTTGACCCTCAGCTTCTTTTATTTTGCACTTAAGCCCAATAATTCTAAATTTTAACAATTTGACCATTTGTTAATTGACATCTTGACTTTAGACTTTTGAGCTTTCTTTGGACCTAATCTCTGATTTTTTTATGATGCAATTAATTCTAAAAAATTTTTCAATTTCATTTTTTTTCTTCTAAAAACCTAAAATTAAACATAGAAACACAAAACAAAATAAAAGTACCACTTCCACTAAAAAATATAACATAAATAATAGGTAAATTGAGCATAAAATAATAATAATGAACGACCCAACATTAGCCAAATACGAAAATTACATATTAAATATTACTTTTTGCCATCATGTTTAATTGCATTCCCAAACAATCATGTTTTCACAAATTTAATGTTAGTATTCAGATTTATTTGTGTTAAATATAGTGTTAATTAATTTTATATTATAATTTTTACGTGTTCTAAAATTGAGTTGAATATAGAATTATTGTTTTCTATATATATCAGCTATGGGTTTTATAACATTAACTAATATATGGAGTGCATGGAAGATATCAAAGAATGGTTGGTTCTCTCAAGTTCAAGTTTTTATGTTATCATTATTTCAAAAAAAAGAAAGTTTTAATATTATGATAAGCAGTACAATAGTTTTTAGCTTATTAGCATATCTGTCTACAAACACTTCACCTCCCACTATTAAGGCACATGTATCCTTCTATGTTTACGATGAATTTAGTGGTGGATCCAAAAAATTTATTAGGGGACACATGAATAATATAATAAAAATATTGAAAATTAAGAAGATACTAAATATACAATGTTTTCATGTAAAATAATGTTCGATAACACGATACAGTTTAAATAAAATGAAACATATATAATAATTAAGTACAGTAAATAGTCTTATACTTAAAAATCCTAATGAAATCATTAAACTAAATTAAAGTTTAAAAAAAAAAACATAAACTATGCACAGTTATAGTTTTCCTTGTTGAGATGTCATATCTTGAAATCGTTTCATGATAGGTTCTCTATCAATTTTGTCAATATATCTTTTTCCATATAGGAGAGAACATATATCTAACTAAAAAGTAAAAATGACAAAAACAAAAGAAAATATTAATTAATTAACAGTAGGAAAAATATTAAAAGTAGGAAAACTAAGTATAATAGAAGTAATAAAAAATAAGGAAGTTAATTATATTAGAATTAGGAAGAATTGATAATAATGTTCAAAAAATTATGAATAATTGGAAAGAAAGGGAAAAAATAGGCGGCACGAACATAAGGGAGCAGCTTTCAAAAAATCATGAGAGATGAGCAGCTTTTAAACAATAATAACAGGGAGCAATTTCAAAATAAAAAATAATAACAATTAATAAAAGCAGCAGCTTTTTCAATGGTAGAATGCCCACAAAAATAAAATATCAGTTGTATATATACACGAAGACATAAATTTTGTGTGCACTGCAGTCCAATAACTTCTTATACTTTTTTTTTTTTTTTTCTAATCTCAATGAGGGCACGTGTCTATACTGGTCCTATGGCAGGCTTGCTTCTGCTCACCACTCATAAGGTAAGTTCAAATCTCAGCAATCTCATCATTTATATGAACAGTCCTCTCTTAATATATAAGAGTAAAAATTTAAGTCGTGCTATTAAAGTTTTATCTAGACTGGTTTTGAAAGTAGCTTAACTCGTAAAATATGTCAAATAATAATAATAAAAAAAAGATATGTTATAAAAAATCGATCTTAAATCTTAAACATGTATATATTAAAATGATTTTGGCTATACATGAAAATTGAAGGATGCACCTATAAATCAAATCAGTGGTCAAGTTTGAAATATTTCTTCCTTTTTAAAAGACAACCTACTCCAATTCAATTGAAGAATTATAAATACTGTTGGTTAGGTTTTAAATCTTTAAACATTATTGGAGCTTAGTCATAGAAAAATATGCACCTACAAATAAATTTGTTGGTTAGGTTTGCAATATTTCTTGCTTTTTAAAATACAACCTACTCCAATTCAATTAAAACATCATAAAATTGATTTTCTACCCCAACAATTCTTTCTCTGATGCATGTTTCACATTTGTTTTTATTTTTGGATCTCTTCAATGTGTTTCTAATTTAATTATATGAAATGTGTGAACGATCAAATATATTCAAGAGGAGAGAAAATATGATTTCTTATTAAAGATGAAAATCAACGGGGGTTGGCATGAAATATGGGAACCGACCCAAAGATCCTACCCAAACTGACTTGAGGTTGTTTGGTTTGATTCTCATGTTTAATTTCAGGGTGTTCAGGTCACCACCTAGGAAAACCTAATGTTTCTCGAGTCGAGAACCAACCCTTTAAGGGCACTATATAAATTCGTCCAACCCTAATAGAGATCTAGATTCTTCTTCATCATGTAGTACTCTTCATTGTGCAACAACCTACTCAGATAGACTCACCCATCTCTCATTTCTCATCTTAACCCTATCACCGTCGTTGGAATCATGCTCATTGTAGTCATCGTTTATCGTTTTATTTGTCGTTTTGGGTAAGTTTTTTGATTAAGTTTTTTGAAAGAATTCATAGCATTATATAAATTCAATAAACAGTAAAACGGAAACCGAAAGCGTACCCGTTTCTACGCAGTGAAAATTGTCTGGATCCTGAATTGTTCAACTGGTCGGATTCCAATCACATAGTCGGAAAAAAACCTCAAATCACAGTGTAATTTGTCTTGCCATTTGTTTTCTCTTTTCTCTCATGTGTAGTATGATGTGTATGTAAAGTTTTTGGAATTGATTTTCCATCATCTTTCAACAAATGAAATACCTCAAGTATTTATAGAGGTGGCGGTTATTTTCTGATAACCGCCAGTAACTGCCAGCGGTTATTCAATCTTATCCAATTCAAATAGATTTGGATCAGGTCATGGGTTTAGATCATCTTGGGTGGACCCGACCCAATAATCCAACATCTCCTACTCACACAAGATGAGCCAAATAGAACTCACAGAGAAAACACTGGTGACCCCTTTATGATGAGGAGTACAAGCATTCATACAGGCAAATACACCGTGTGACCTATGAACAATAATATATGCAATGTGGCTTGTCTCTCAAATCTCAATTATACTACTATATAAGAGATTGTAAATTTGTTCATTATTATGTCCTAGATTTAATATAATTTTATTTGCTCGAGCATATTTAATCCCTTAACATGCTCGATCCTCCAATATTCCATATAATCACAATTACAATTCTAAATTACAAATTGTCGCGACAAGTAACTATAGGAACATAATAAAATTCGTTAAATCTTCTTATCTCACTTTCGTCTCTCGGTCAACAAAAATGACTAACATCATAGTAATGTCCCATAGGCCGTATTATCATAGCCATAGAAAACACACTAATGATACAAACATCACCTCATTACTTTGAGACAAAGTGAACAGTCATTGAGGACATAGGTAGAAGTTTTATATAAACTTCAATGGAACTTACACAATGAGGAATTAGAGATAAATTCACTCATTTTCCATGTCGGTCACGATAAGCACACGCGGTATGAATCACATATTACAGTGAATCTTATCCTTTAATAAGGACGCGTATATATTTTATATTGAGATTATTCATTGTACAGATCTTAGTTTAGACGCTTTCCTAGCGCCTAACCTGAGTTCCAAGGCTTGCCCTTTCGGCACCTATTATCAAGAAACTTACATCTGGCTTAATCAGGTTCTCATGATGGTGGGGATACATCATGAGCGGTTCAATAATTAATTTTAGGTAGGACCTCATCTTGACTACGATCAAGGCGACATTTCATATATTTCAATCCCTTAAGAGAACAACTTCATTTTTATTCTTTAAAAATATATGTGTCTCATCTTAGCTTGTTCTCCTAGCAACCAAGGCGATTGTACGTGTAAGAATACAAATCTCAAAACCTGACGACATACTTTCATATATAATCTATGTGAAATGAATATGTGCTAGCTTTATATAACCAAAATGACGTATCTAATCATAAAACAGATATAACTTAATGTAACAATTATAACATCACAATCTACACAAACTCAAAGACCTAGTATGTGATATAAATATATCTCTTGTCACAGCTTTTGTGAGTGGATCCAATACCATCTCATGTGTAGATGCATACTAAATTGTTACATTCTTTTCATCATTATATCCTTGACAAAATCGTACTTAGTCTTGATGTGCTTCGATTTACTATGACATTTCGTATCTTTAGTATAGACAATTGCTGTCTAACTATCACAGTATACAGTAACTGATTTCTTCACATTAATTTCGAATTCAAATTTTTCAAGAATCTCTTGAGCCAGACTACTTCCTAGACTGCAGCTAAACATGCTATGAATACAGCTTCCATGGTGGACAGCGTAATGTATGATAGCTTCTTGTTACTTCAAGAAATAGCATATTGGTTGAGCAAAAAATGCATAACCAGATGCAGATTTTCGCTTATCCAAATCACCTCCCCTATCAGCGTTTAGATACCCAATTAAACTCATATTACCACCTTGATAATACAGGGAGTAATCAACAGTCCCTTTCTAAGATTCTTTTCACAGCAATCTAATATTTCTGTCCAAGATTAGACTGATATTTACTATTCAGTCCAACTACATAGCAAATATCAAGTCTCGTACACATCATAACATGCATGAGACTTCCGATGGTACTAGAATAAGGATTCTTTCAATTCTTTCACGCTTTTATGGAGTCTTGGGGCATATTTCATGACAAAGAATTTGACCATTTTGAGATGAGAGTACCCATAGGCTTACAATCAGCCATATAGAATCGTTCGAGAATTTTTTGATGTATGGCTCTTGTGACAAAACCAGAATTCTCCTTAGACAATCTCTATTGATTTTAACTCCTAAAATATAGGTAACATCTCTCATATCTTTTATCTCAAAAGTTGAGAATAACCATCACTTTAATGTTACCTTAAACTCATTGTCATTTTCGACCAATAGAATATCGTCCACGTGTAAATATAGTATTATTAACTTATCTTTTATCAGCTTAACATACATACAACGGTCCTCTTTGGTCATCTGAAATCCATAGGACATGATCGTCTCATGGAAATGCAGGTACCATTATCTGGAGAATTATTTCAAGTCATAGTTCAATCTTATGAGCTTACATACTTTAGCTCTTGACCTTTTTGAAACAAAATTCACTGGCTGCTCCATATCAATTTCTTCATCCAGTTCTCTATTGAGAAATGTTATCTTTACATCCATCTGATGCTATTTTAAATTCATGTGTGTGACGATAGCTAATATAAGGCGGATGGAAGCAAACCTTACCATAAGGGAGAAGGTTTCTTCATAGTCTATACTCTTCTGTTGAGTATACCTTTTTCTACTAACCTCACCTTGTATCCTTCTATTGAGCCGTTTTTCTTACAATTGATGCGGAGAACCCATTTGTTTCCAATGGATTTCCAATCAGACGATAATTTAACCAAGTCCCAGACATGGTTGTACTCCATTGACTCCATCTCTTATTGTGTGACTTTAATCTAAAAAATCTCTAACAGGTGAATGGAGAGCCTCATTCACATTCTTTGGCTCATCATTATTATGTGAAACAAGCATAAACGCTTCCCCTTAATCTCAAATCGACGATGAGGAATAGCCTTGCAGTTACTTCTATGAGTTGATTTATTTGAAAGCACTAACTTGTTAGTCCCTTCGCTCCCACTGGAAACAGATGAATAAGCTATTCCAATAGCTCTGTTACTCCCACTAGGAATAGAGTATTTAAACAATTCTCTATCTTCCTCTAGTTGAGTGTTCGGATATGGAACATTATCCGAATCGTTCAACTCGTAACATTGAAATTCTTTTTCAACTTCACCTTTACTAGGAAATTTGTTCTCTAAGAATTTTAGATCTAGTGACTCTGATTCAGTAATACTTCCATTTGAGTTTTCTCCTATGAATACATATCCTTTTGAGTGCTTGGAATATCTAATAAAGATACACTTATTTCTTTTAGCACCCAACTTTTCATATTTACTAAAAAAAATATGCACATATCATACGCACCCCCATGGTCGCAAATAAGTAAGTTCAGGTTTCCTACCTGTCTATAATTCATAGGGTATGGAAGTTACTGATTTGGTAGTGACCTTATTCAGACTGTAAGCAGCTGTTAATAACGCATCTCCCAGTAAGATATTGAGAGGTTTGCTTGTGCAATCATAGATCTTACAATCTCTAGTAATGTTTTATTCCTTCTTTTCGCTACACCATTTTGTTGCGGAATCCTAGGAATGGTTAACTGTATATTAATACCTTTCTCATGACATAATGTCTCAAATTATTCATAAAGATATCTTATCCTCAATCAGTCCGCAAGACCTTAACAGTTCTATCTAACTGATTCTCCACCAAGTTTAGATACATTCTACAGCAATCTAATACTTCAGATTTATGGGATATCAGATAGATATGACCAAAATATGTAATCATCTATGATTGCTATAATTTCTAGCTCTCACATTTATTGGTCCACAGATATCAGAATGAATTAACTATAATTGATTCTCAGCCTCAATTCCTTTTCCAGATGGTTTTTTAATTGTTTTTCGTCTAGACAACTTTCACATAAAGGCAAATCTATCGTATTAGGAAAATCTTAAAATTCCTTTTTGGGCAATCTATTCAGTCGATTCTGGCCCATATGCCTTAGTCTAGCATGCCAAGTATGAACATCAATATTGGCAACATCAGTAAAAGTGATTAATGAAAAACAATCATTGCATTAATAGTACCATTAAATTCGGTATTTAATACGATAAAACCATCCATCAGATATTCAGTGCCTAATCTCACTGAATTTAGATAAATCCTCAAACAGTTGCTATGAAAAGTTAAATTATATCCTAAACCTAGAAGGACAATTACAGAGACAAGATTCAGTCGAATCTTCGAAGCATACAGGATATCATGGAGATACAACACTTAGCCACCTCACAAAATCACTTTGAAGGTGCCAATACATTTTAAGTTGTTCCCCATATAGATCCATTTTGTTCCTCGGCTGATCTGACGGTACTCTACAAATGCTCCTCTGTCTCTAGCTACGTAGTTCGTGGTTCTTAAGTCTCTTTCTTATGCTCAGTGCATTCATGAGTGAAATGACCCATCTTGCCACAGTTGAAATACTTTAACTACCACGTTTACACTTCTTGTGTTTTCTGGTCTCATCCATGTTGGATTTGGGATTCTCTTTCCTTTTCTTCCAACTTATATTCTTTCATCCCTTCTTGCGCTTAAAGCCTAAACCCTTGCGCATACTGGACTCAACCAAATAAAGCTAACTTGAAGTATTGGCCGTCTCTAGGCACTCATCTTCGAGTTTAACATGACGTGAGATATCATCAAACGATATGATACTATCATTGTTGGTCATGTTGATTCATTATGTTTTTCCAATTATTTGGGAGGGATCCGATTACCACTTATACTTACTACTCATTAGTTAAGGCATGGCCTAGAGATTTCAACTCATGTATCATGTTTGACTTATCTCACAAATGCTGCATTAGGTTGTAATCCCAACGCTTCTGATAAGTATCAAACTTGATTGTGAATCTCCTTAGCTTAACGGTTGATGTCCCACCACATTTACCTTTCAAAGTCAGCCAAATGTCTAGTGTCATCTATATTCTTTGTTCGCGCATATGTGGTCATCAGCCATACAAGACAACATCATTATATAAGCAATGTTGTTCTTTATCTTAGAAGGCCTGATAAACCTCAACATCTTTTCTATGTTGAGCAAAAGTACCATGTTTGGGTTTGACCATGGTATTGGTTAGGGTTTTGAGGGCTTCTTACTCCTCTAGGATATACTGAATTTTACGGTGTCAAATATCATAGTTATCACTATTTAATTTGTCACCTTTATTCAGTTCAACAACTATTATTATCGAAGCACATATCATTTTCTTAAATGGCATTAATTCTACTTAGAGACCTTTGATCTATATCTGTCTACGTCTATATTAGCACATCCACTATCATTTTATTAAAAAATACTGCATCAACTATACACTCATAAATATGATTAAAGAATCTTTGGACAAGAATCGAAAAAATAGTCAAGCTACCCATCATCATCCAATTCCCAAATATTCATTAAACCATATATGTAAGTGTTTTGCGCACAGCAGTCCTAATATCATTCTCTAAAGATTTTAGGACACCTACAATTTAAATAGCATCATTTGAGATTTTTATATTCTCAGACATCTCTTAATCGAAATCTCTATGACCTCCGTCATTTTATTGTTCAAGATATAAATATATATATATATATATTATCTCAAAGTCCTACTAATCATTTGAGATTTATATAATCTTAAGGTACTGGTAAATATTTGAGATATCAATAATCTCTTCGTTATCTGATAGGACAATGATCATAATTACGTCATCAGATAACTCATCATCAGAATAAGTTAACCCAGTCCCATAAAATTACATGGCATAACCTAAAACATAAACATCTATACATGCATGATAATTTTAGGCCAAACAAAATTTAATATAAAATTTAAGGCATTTTAATTTAGATCTTAATAGAGCAAAATAAATAATTGGGATAAAAAGAGGAGAAAAAAAAATTAAAAAAAACTCGCCGGAAAATCGCCAACGACAACCGTCGGCGACGGCGCGTGACGGCCACGCGCCGATCGAGCAGCCACACGCTCGGGTTACGTCAGCCATGTGCTAGTACTCCGTCTGACGCGCCTGCAAGCATCGTGCTGATGTCATCGGACGCATGGCGATTTCTGGAGCTGCAATGTAGTCATCAGTTACACGCGTCGCACGTACATGAAACCACGCTTTATGTCCTGATTGGGCCACATGTTGATACATTTCCAACCATACGCCACGTGTTGCTCGTGTATCGGTCCACGTGTTGCCATACATCCATCCAAGTAATGTCGCGTGGCGCATGTGTGTCGCATTCGTGGCGTCGATATGGCGCAACGTGGCGCCTGCTTGGGCGAGGTTGGGCCACCCACCGCGTCACGCACTGGCATGGTGCGTGTATGGCACGCACCCATTCAGTTGTCTCCTCTGACGACTGTACTCGCTCCAGATTTTTTTTTTTTTTTTAAACCAAACTAGAATTCAACCCCAAACTTGTTTTGATTCGTTCTCCTTCGTTTTACAACGAAATTTTGTGATTCAAATTGCTAATGATTCGTCTTGAAGTCTAGTTTCTTATAAAATTTGAATCACACAAAACGGAAGTCTAATGAGGGAGATATCATGCATGGAAGTTTCGGGGTTCATATTTCTATATCTTAGTTTTCAACCCAAAAAACAAGTTTCATGGCAATTTTAATTGTATAACCAAGATTAATGACCAGCAAACAACCCTAAGGGGGCTCTGATACCAATGAAAGAATTCATAGTATTATATAAATTCAATAAACAATAAAACAGAACCGAAAGCGTACTCGTTTCTACGGAACGGAAATTGCCTGGATCCTGGATTGTTCAACTGGTCGGATTCCAATCACATAGTCGGAAAAGAATGTCAAATCACAGTGTAATTTATCTTGCCATTTGTTTTTTCTTTTCTCTCATATGTATAGTATGATGTGTATGTAAAGTTTCTGGAATTGATTTTCCATCATCTTTCAACAAATGAAATACCTCAAGTATTTATAGAGGTGGCAGTTATTTTCTGATAACCGCCAGTAACCACCAGCGGTTATTTAATCTTATCCAATTCAAATAGATTTGGATCGGGTCATGGGTTTGGATCATGTTGGGTGGACCCGACCCAATAACCCAATAATCCAACATTTTTCATCTCTCATCTCTCATCTCAACATCTTATCTCTCATCACCGTTTGGGATTTGTTCTACTTGATCCATGAACAATTGCTTATTGCCATCGGCATTTGGTCTTATATTAAATTTTTAATTGTGTTTAGTTTAATGGAAAAATTTGTTGGAAGTTTTGTTGATGATAAGAAGGCTAAGTTGTTGAAGGAGAAGTGCAAATCGTTGGAAGGTTGGAAGATTGTGTTGTTGTTGTTAGTCACATTGAGAAGTGTGAACTGTTACTAGTCGCACTCACTAAGGTGGCCCAAAACCTAGGAATTTGACCCAAACTAAACCGAACTGAGGGTATTTGGTTTCAATCTACCCCTAAATTCAACATGTTCGTTTCGGTTCGGTTACCGAACACCTATATGCCCACACCTAAAAATCAGTAGTGTTCATTTATAAGAACAAAATAAATACATAAATTTAAGGGTAATATCGAAACTTTAAAATATACGTACATAAGATTTTAAAGGAGTGGTAACATCGTCACTCTAAAGTCCATGTGTCTTGCCACATCAAGTTGAAGTTGACCAAACAAGAACCTTCATATTTTTTTAACTGTGCACTTGCACTTGACAACCGAAGCCTTACGTGATTATGTTAGGTTGAAACTGTAAGTATTTTAGCTTTTATATGTATAGATATATATGGAAATAACCAGCCTATATATTTTATGAACGAAGATACGAAAGAATCCTGATTTGTGAACTAAACCTAGGTTTGATTTACCTATGTTGTCTAATTGAGATTTTATTTTACTCGCACTATAAAAAGTGAAAAAAAAAATCAAAAGAAAATATGGTCCAATATGCAGATTAAAATATAAATTTTATCTATTTATGGTGAACCACAAAATATACAAATATAAATAGTGCTAATATCCACACAACAACAGACACACATTTATAAAATATGTAAATATGTATTAATTATACATTGAAGTTTATGACAAATATATTAGCAACAGCAATATTACAAACTTGCAATTGACAATAAATAAAATTTCATAATTGATTAAAACATTAAAATCACTTTGTTAATAAGAAAAAATAATATCACCAAGGTTGAGATAATAATTTAAGAAAATTATAAAAATATGTGAAGTCTTATCATGTCATCAAATGAAAACAAACACTTGATATAAAAAAATGTATATACCCAACAGAAAAAAAATTAAGGGTCATCTAATTGTAAAACAACTTTAAACATGAAACTAAAAGAGTGAGCTGAGAGAAACCGGCCTATCATTTAATAGGCAGTAGTGTCCTTGCCCTCGCTTCTCTGGTAATGCCTTGCTAGATTTAAGTTGCCTATCGAAGATATCTTCGACGGATATAATTAATAGTCCGCCATCCACTTCAGCACTGACATTGACTTTGAATACATGTCAATGTTGCAAGATGGATCCAATGGTTTGGATTTAAAACAATGCAAAATGGGAAGTCATAATGAATGGTTGTAACATTTCATGAAATGGTACAAAGCATATTATAAGTAAGCCACCCATTTCATTTATTTCTTATACAAAAAATCAGACCAATTTGAAGAGTTTGGACAAAGTATTATCTCCCTCATTTTCTCATTAACTGCAGTGATGGAATATTGTATCTTGACAGACTTGTTATTAAAAGTGTTTGTGGTTTAAATTGTTAGTGTACAACGATATTTAACACCTGGCTTTATTGTATTTTGGAGGCATATTTGCTTAATTCAATGCATCACTCAATTGATGGAGGCAAATAGTGCCTTAAGGAAAGTGACAATTGTAATGTGCCTTGAAACTACAAAACTAGCAATGCAGTAGTTTTCATTTTGTAGGCATTTCATTACTCTCGATTTAAGGTACACACACGATTCTTGAATTTTTCTCCAACACCTCCATCCATTTCAACACTGACATTGACTTTGGGTACGTGTTTAAGATTCTCCAATGTCTCATGTGTTACAAACAAAGAGTTTAATGCAGTTTCCTTTAACATATTGCGAAAGAAAAGCAGCTTCAGATTTCTTAGATTCTCAATGCCACTTGGAATCTCCTTCAACAGTGGACACGCTGTAATTAGTAGGTTTCCAAGAAGGGGCGCACGTCTTCTACAGTAATAATGTTGAATTGATTCAACAAGGAGGTTCTCTCAATACGACAGGTAGTGTCTACAAGGCAAGTTCAGAATCATAATATGAATTCTCCAGCGGTGCAACTGAAAAGGCCATTCTTTCTTGGACAGTCCAGGAACTGAACATGGATATGGAGGAATTGAAGCAGAGCTGTTTCATTCTCAAAGTTGAAGCTTTCAATTCACAAAAGAAACAGAGCGTGCATTTTGATGAGGAAGAATGCAGACAACACGTGCACTGGAAAGGAGCGACAGAGATGGTTCTAGCAATGTGTTCCAGTTACTATGATGCTTCTGAAATCAAAAAACAACTGGACAATGGGGAAAGGGAGAAAACTGGGCAAATTATTCAAGGTATGGCGGCCTTCGATGCATTGCCTTTGCATTATCATTGTTACTGTTAATCAGAGTAATCAATCTGATTATAGAGGCTATGAATGCTAATCTTACTTATATGTATAATATCAATGTGTCCATTTCCTTTTATGTGCAGTGACACTAAAATTGCTTCAACTATTGTAAGTTCCTTGATATTGCGTAGAAGCTGTTTTGTTGATTAGTCACATGGTCTTAAGAACTCAAATTTTCCTTGAGCACAGGCCTGTAAGAGCTTGTATTTGGAGGCCACGTCTCCACTGAATTTGGTGGAAACGTTAGCGATGTGTAGGATGATCAGGTACTGCTCTTGCACTTCACAAATGATAAAAATATTTGAAGTCTAAGAAGCAGAATGATTTGGCTTGTTTATAATATGATAGAATTTCTTATCGTTTTAACTCACCTTTCTAAGAAAATGAAAGACTTTTACTGCTAAGCAATGCAAAATGGCTAAAAAGTTTTAACTTTCTTCGTGATATGCTAATATTGATTGATGACCAAGTTGAAATTTAACAGGTTTATCATTTCTTTCTTGCTGTTTTAATTTGTTTCAAAATAACATTATTGTTGTTAGCAAGATCTAGTACATCCAAACAATATGAGACCACCCAAAGAATTAAAATTGATAATTAAGAAAACCAGACATTATTTTAAATATTACAGATATTATTTTAAATGAGAAACAGAAAAGATTGCATATAATAGTCAACAAAACATAATGCTAAGTATGTACAGAAAATCAAAGGAATTTTTAATCCTAGCACTTCTTCCACTTGAGATGGCTAAAAAATGGTTTCTTTGGAACAGGTATGCACTTGACGACCCAACCAATTGGCCAAGAAGCTGCTGCAAATGCGATGCACACACCCCATTGGCCCAAGTTCAGCCTTTCTGTGCTTGCAAACTTCTTCAGAAATTCCACCATCACTACTTGAAGAACAATGGTTATCCCTATAATTCCCAGAAACAACTTGTTCTGATGGATCCCCTTGAACACATTTTTCTTTTCAAGCTTTCTTGCGTTGAATTCATTGAAGACTTGGCAGAGCACAAACGTGTTGAAAATCAAGGTGTTGTTTACCTTCTCATTGACACCAAAGATGGATTCACCTTTGAATTGTAAGGTCAAGAGGACAGCTATCTGATACATAGCTTGAGCCAGAAGATTCCTCCACATGATGTTGGTGATAAGTGGTTCAGTGCGACCCACAGGTGGTTTGTCCATGAGATCCTTGGTGGGCTTTTCTGTAGCGAGAGCCAGAGCACCCAGCGTGTCCATGATAAGGTTCACCCACAATAACTGGACTGCACTTAAAGGGACTTCCCCGGCAGAAACTGCAGCAACAAAGTTGATCACGAGAGCAGCTACATTTACCGTAAGCTGGAACTGAATGAATTTCTGGATGTTGGTATAGACACATCTTCCCCATCTTAGGACTGTGGCTACAGAAGAAAAGTTGTCATCCAGGATGACTATATCTGAGCTCTCCTTGGCCACTTCAGTGCCTTGAATTCCCATAGATAGTCCTATATCTGCCTCCTTCAGAGCTGGTGAATCATTTGTGCCATCCCCAGTGACTGCAACCACCTGACCTTTCTGTTTCAGGCATTGTACCATAAGTAGTTTGTCAAAAGGAGAGGATCTTGCCATCACATATATTTTGTCAACCTTCTCCATCCTCTCTTCATGTGTGTAGTTTCTGAATTCCTCTCCCTCCACCACTGCTCCACTGGACAGGTCCTGATTGGGCCTGAGTATTCCACATTCAGTGGCTATGGCTTTTGCAGTGAAAATATTATCACCAGTAATCATCTTGATTTTCACTCCAGCAAGTTGGCAATCTTCAACTGCTTTCTTTGCCCCTGGACGGCATGGATCCTTTATGCCCACCAGCCCTAACAAGCTCAAATTACCCTCATCTAGCTTTTTCATATCATCCTTGTCATCATGCTCGTCTTCTGAAACTTGTTTATGTGCAAAAGCAATGCATCGAAGGCTGCTAGCTGCCATACCTTGAATAATTTGAGCAAATTTTTCCCTTTCTTCATCGTCCAGTTGTTTCTTGATTCCAGAAGCATCGTAGTAACTGGAACACATTGCTAAAATCATCTCTGCTGCTCCTTTCCAGTGCACGTGAATTGTGTCGTCTGTATTCTTCCTCATCAAAACCCCACTTCTTTTCTTTTGTGAATTGAAAGCTTCCACTTTGAGAATGATACAGCTCTGCTTCAATTCCTCCATGTCCATGTTGAGTTCCTGGACAGCCCAAGAAAGAATTGCCTTTTCAGTTGGACTGCCTGAGAACTCATATTCTGATCCTGAACTTGTCTTGTAGACACTACCAGTCGTATTCAGAGCAACTCCTTGTTGGAACAATTCAACAACCCGCGGAGAAATTGAACAAGCAACACCCTCTCTTGCAAGTTCTTTACCGAGCCAAAACATGGTCACTTTCATCTGGTTCAGGGTGAGAGTGCCAGTTTTATCAGTACAGATAGTTGTTGCAGAGCCCATGGTCTCACAGGCTGAGAGCTTCCTCACCATAGCTTGATCAGACATCATTCTCTTCATGGAATAAGCAAGAGTAAGTGTAACAGCCAATGGAAGACCTTCAGGGATGGCAACCACAACAATTGTAACTGCATCAGCCACGATCCGCACAACAGCATTCACTATGTCATCTGTCTTTGTTCTGCTTCCATTAAATTCCTGATTTCCATTCTCGTCTGTTGTATTCCCTGTGAAATAGCGAACCAACAAGACTATGAGGACTAAGAAAGCAACTGCCAATCCAACCTTGCCTACTGATGAAGTTAGCGTGTTTAGCCGAGCCTGTAAAGGTGTTTGTTCGCCGGTGTCATAACTGATTTGGCTCATCATTTGGCCTCATGTTGTGTTCATGCCGACTGACGTGGCAAGTATACAAGCATAGCCATCAACCACCTTGGTGCCACAGAATAAGAATGGATTTTGGCTGCTGTTTACTTCCACATGATCACTCTCCCCTGTCATGCTTGATTCGTCCACCTGTAACGAATGCCCTTGTAGGAACAAGCCATCCTCGGGAATTTGATCTCCAATTTTCAAGCATATAACATCGCCAACAACAATTTCAAAGATTGAAATTTGTTGCCGCCGACCTTTTCTGATGACTTCAGTTTGGATATTATTACTGACGTTTGATAATTTATCAAACTGTCTATTTTGCCTGTAATTGCTTACAGCCGAGACAGCGATGACCAGAAAAACAGCAACGAATATGCTTCCACCATCATACCAGCCATCTTTCAGGCCATGCTCTCTAATGCCAAAACCAAGAGAGAGTGCTGCACACCCTAAAAGAATCAAAATAGTTAGATCTTTAAAAGCCTCCACCACAAAGTGAAAGAAGCTCTTTGTTGGCGGTTTTTTATAGGTGTTAGAACCAAATGCCTCTTTTCTGCGAGCAACATCTTCTTCACTACCAATGATTCCAGCATTGATGTCGGTTTCAAGCGCAGAAACCACACCAGAAGTCCCGCCAAACCATCGAAGTTGGTCGAGATTTTTCTCCTTCACAAGCTCAAGAAGACTTGTCTGATCAATCTGGAATGATGTATTATCTGCAAGATGTCCAAGATAAACAACAGTATAAGATGGAGAGCGTGAAACCTTGTCATACTTGTGTGTGGATGCAGTATTTTTGGCTAGAGAAAACAGAGTTCTGGAACAGTAGATTTTAGCAAAAGCAGAGTGCCACTTTTTGTTGGGTTTACTAAGGGTGGCAGGAACATCAATTAGAAACTCAATGCCAATATTTGCATGGAAAACGCTAGTCATTGTACTGTTTCCAAAAAAGCAACACGAAAAATAAAAATGAAACAAACGTGAATTGGGTCGGTCTGCTGCTGTGAAGACAAAGAAAACAAGGAGTGGTTCTGGGATGAGATTTGTGACAACTTCGATCGTCCTAGGATTCTTATATAAGACGAGTTAGTTTATACAACACGTCCACGGCGTCGGATCACGAACAGCAGCATGCTGTTTCCTAAGCATTCTTATATAAGGAAACAAGGAGTGTACGAGGAAAATGTTGAAGTTTCGTTAAATTTACTTCGATCGTCCTAGGATGCTGTTTCCGCGCGTTGCACAGTCGAAGCGTGAAAAAAAAGAAAGCGAGTTTTGTCTTTTTTCTGACAATTTTGCTCTTCAAACGGTTGCTTGTAATTTGAGTCACGCCCACTGAATGATGAGGCCCAGGGGACTTTCCCTTGAAAGTAACATCACACTGAATTTATTTTATAATTTTTTAAGTTAGATTTTTAAAAAAAAAATTATTTATACAACCATCCCAAATTTAGGAACCATAAGATTACAGTCCTAAAACCAATCAAATTTGGGGCTACCATAAAGCACAAGAACACCAAAGCTTGTCCCCTTCAAAGGATCAAGTAGGGAAGGCTAGTTGGAATACTGGACGGTTCCCATACATAGGAATGGCCAAGTAACACTGGATTCAACCAACCATAAACTTCAAACTACAATTTAAATAGAGAACAATACAAGAACGAAAATCAATAAGCTCCTTAAATAAACTTATACAGGACAACCTCTGGAATCCAAAAGACAACAACAAAAGATGACTATCTGGAGAAAGGGCATAGCGTACTGGATGGGGATCCCCTACGATAATCAAATCGTCTTCTTGAACTTGAAAGAACTTCCTTGAAGCACCATGAGATCTTTGATTGCAATGCCAAACTCCAGTTGAAGATCTCCAAGAACCATCACTACCTTGAATCACCAAAGACTTTCATCCACCACCTGAAAAATATACAAACAAAATAGAGCAATCGAGCTTCTACAGTTGGATCCAGTTATCAACTAGATCTAGCCCTAAAAACCCTCAAAACCAAAGAGGCACCAACGAGAAACCAGAAGAAGAAGAAAGCAATGAAGATCAGAGGGGAGAAACAAGAAAACACTAAGATTCTACCTGGATCTAGTGGGGAAAGGCTTCCACGAAAGCTTTATCTCTCTAAGGGTGGGAGAGTTTTTTTCTCTCTCTAAAGGGAGAGCTTTTGAGAGGTACGGTCAGTTTTTTAAGTTAATATCAAGATACATTATCAAGATTAATCGTTTTGCAGCTTATGTATGATAACTATGATGTTTTAGTTATTGAGACTATCCAACATTTTGATTTAGTTTATATAGTGCAAATTTGAGCTTATAAAGTTATATTTAGAAGTAGGATATTCAACAACACATGCAACATTGGTATGTATATATTGGAGTTGTAAATATTATTGGAGATGTTTTTTAGTGTTTTTATGTATTTTTTATTGTAATTATTTTGTTTTAAATGCTATCTATGATGTAAGCTAAAATAAACCTTTCTTACAACAAATCACATTAAACAATAATTTCTTAATGCGGTTATTATAGACACAAACCTTTTAATTGAAATTCTAAATGTCATCATGTGTCTTTCATATCAAGACAAGATTTTCATGTTTATTATTTATTCCGAAATATCCATACCAGGCCATTAGTGCCCAGTATGAAAATTTAGGAATGGATAGCTTGTTTTCTTGTAGTGAGTTTTATGTAACTTATCAAAGTCTATAAAAAAGGACGAGAAAAAAAATAGCCATCTAGTTGTTCTTCAACATTAAATAAAATAAATTTTAAGATTTTTTTTTTGAAAGAAAATAAGTTTTAAGAAATTTGTTTTAACATTTTATTAGCCTAATTGTTTTCAGTAATACTTTACTCAAACACTTTCTATTCCCTGGTAAATTGCTAGATTCTTTCATACTTCAATTCAAAAGCTAAGCATTGGATACGCAATAAAGAATCAAACGACTTTTGACTTCAAAAGAAAATAGAAGTAAAAGAAAAGGCACGGCAACAGGTGAACAAATATTTGACAAGTTACACAATTCAGGACAATGTTTTCTACTCTTTTACGTTGATATTGTCTTTTCTATAGAATGCATTGTGATTCTTCATGAGCAATAGAGAGAAAAAGGGTTCCAAACGAATGAGTAAGATTCAATTCAATGCAATTCTTTTTCTATGAAGTCTTAACATAGTGACTTTGAACAATTAAATTCTACAACTTGTGAAACAACACATGTACGGAAAAATAAATTCAACTTTAAATAAATAAAAGAATGTAAACGTTTTTTTTTTTTTTTTTTCCTTGAAACAAAGAATGTATTGCAACCAATAATACAATTAAGTTAATCTTTTCAATTGTAATACAACTATCTATGAATTACGAGTGAATGAAATACAAATTATTCGAGCATTATAAATGGTCCATTAGTATTTTTCTGATAGATTATCAAGTAATACACAATCACGTTCTCAATTATTTCAATATATTTCACTTTTCAGGAAACCTTTTCTTTATAGTTTCATTTACTTTTCCTTATCAAAGTCGTGGGAGAAATGAACGTTTTCTTTGTAGTTTCTTCCTTTCACTTTCAAAGTTTTTTTTGTAAAGGCATAATCGTAAAATCCAAATTATTTATCATCACTGGTATTTGCAGAGACACTTAGAAGATATATCCCTCTTATGTAAAACTTTATAAGAAAAAATAATAAATGAGAAGAGTGAACTGGCTCACGTAGGTAGAGAATATATGTTGGAGAAGACTGAAGCGGTCAATCATTAGAAATTTTGATGACATCAGCAACATAAATCATTTGAAAAAAATTAAAATGTATCAAGGTATGTATGTGCATATTCGGAGCGAAGCCACAATCAGCCCAGGCTGGTTTTTTCAAAAAAAAAAAGAAGTTCATTTTTTCTTTATAATATATAAAATTTGTCTATTTTACATTTGTAGCAAATTAACCTCACTAACAAAGTGATAATACTTATAACTTTTTTATTGACATCCAAATACATCTCCAACAATTCATTTAGTAAAGAAAATAGACTAATTTAAATTTTGTAACTTCATTTTTTTAAATACTAAGATTGTCGGGACCCATTGAGATCAATTATTAGTAATGCGATTCGAATTACTACTTCCACAACCAAAAGATGACTACTCTTACAAAATGAGACTCACACCCACAATTTATATTTTAATAGAACAGTGGTGAGACTCGATTCTTTGACCTCTTAGAGTTAAAAGAGATACTCAATCACTCCAAATTAAGGGGTGATGTGTTAAATTTATAACTTTATAATATAGCAATGCTTGAAAAAATATATTTTCTTGTTTTCTTTGTTTAGTATTAGATAGTTTTTTGTCCCTTTCTAATTTTTGGGTAAAAACTCTTCATTTTTATCATATCTAGGTGCATACCTTTCGATTAATAAAATTTGATTGTCTTGTACAAATTCACCTAATATAATTATATTTAATTTAATCTATCCAAACATTAATCCTAGCCAAGCCTCTATAAATATTACTGATTAAAAATGTGAATATAAAATATGTTTATTCTTTAAATATATTAAAAAATATATCTTAATATTTAAAAGAATAAATAAAGATTTTATATGTAATTTTTCAATTATTAGTGTATGTTTTAAAGATACTTTAAAACAATCTTAATTAATAAAAAAAGGAAGGTAAACAATTTTGATAGAAATTGTTGATGTCACGCTTGAAACTTTGAAAGTTAAAGCTGTGAACACCAACTTGATAAACACTCATGTGAAGTTTATATTGATCCAAAATAAATTGAAGTTGATGAAGAACACTTGTATGAAATCTAATATAGTGGAACCAATTGAATTAATCGGGAATGAGTATGATTAAAACAATTTTAAGCATAGAATTTTATGACTTCTATATTATCTTTTAATTAGTCTTCCATTTATTTTTGCAAAAGATTTAAGAAGGTAACAAATGAGAATATTATGTTGGTCCAATATTCGCTACAAGATATGTGAAGGCATATGAATCAGATTCTATAAGGAAATTTTTTATCTAAGAATAAAGAGAAAAAAATTCTCTTTTTGTTGGAAAATGAAGCATTTGGGAAATGCATAAGCAAAATCCTGTGCATTTTTTTAAAAATAAAATTATTAGGTGTAAATGGCTTTAGGAATAAATTAGTAAGCAAGAATTTTCTGTCAATATTAATGATGGGACCCACCCCGATTCCTCTTATGGAATCCGATGGGAGTCCCGTAGCACCTTGACGAAACTCAGTCGAACCCTCACTCTGGCTCAAAAGGGTCCCATGGGGGTACCGCTCTCACTTTAAATTTCTTTCCTAGTGGAAATTGATGTAAACTTTTCTTTTTAGTATACGTTTACCAAATAGGATTATTAAAAATTTTGGCAACACAAATGACCTTTTTTTTTTTTAAATTTCACCCTACAAAAAGATAGTGTTTACAAAATGTATATCAAATCATAAGTAGTTATGCACACACATGACATTTCAGAAGCAACCAAGTGCAGTAGCATCGTGTCCTTAGCCCACTTGCACGTCTAACGGAGCCCCTTTCATTTGATGGCTCGAACTTACACTTAGGGAGGATATTTCAAAAACATGAAAAGAGTGGTGAGTATTTAAACTCAGTAAGTGGGTAACCTTTTAAACTATAATATTTGTTTTTTAATTATATATATCCTCCCAAAATAAGTTAGAAAACTAATAATTTCTTACTAACCGTTATAAAACTGTAAAACTAGCATAAGCATATAAGTATTACTGCTCAAAATCTAGTAATAAATTTCATAAAAGGTAAACTTTCTTGTTTTCTAAACTTCACTTCTAATGACGTACTTTTCCTTCTAAAGCTTGTCTTACAAGGTAATCCAGGGAAACTCATTCTTACGTGACGGTACGTATACACGTCACTAGAACTAGGGAATACTACCATATGTAGTCGCAGATGCAGGAACTCTGAGATCACGATTTCTCCCCAACATCAGGCAGATCTACACTACCATATACGTGCAGAGGGTGACACACTGACTCAAGCCCTAAAGTTAGTGACTCTCCCTACCTCTTGCCATACATGCATAGGGTACTTCGGTCAGGTATAATGGGGATTAGGGTAAACCAAAGACATTTAAAATCCTTTCAATATACTTGAAAATCTTACATGCACTAGATATGAAAGTATATTGATTTAACTAGAAAATATTCTTTCCTCTAGTATATGGTTTACAACCAAAATACTATCCTTCTAAGGCAAAAGCCTAAAACTTTACAAATACCCTTAGCATGTCTCTTTTATGCATGTACTTCACTCAAACATACTAAATTGTTTTACTACTAAAATATATACATTTATAACATAAAGTTAAAAACTTACATGCATCATTAGAAAATGTTAACATGCTAAAAGTTTAATCAATTCAATATTATAACTTGAATATTTAAATAACCATTTGTAATCATCAATTATCAACTCATAAAACTCATAAAGGCTTTAAAATTAACAACACTCACTGCTTGCTATCCAAACTAGTAAGCCACTCCTTCAAGTTCTTCTTTAGTTCTTCACTCCTCCTTTACTTTAATTTGAGCAAAATTTTCACTTAGAACTCATACATGCATCAAGCTATTAAAACTCAAATTGTAACATAAACCATAACCATCCACCTTGGCCGAATGTAATGGCTATATATACATATGACTTTCTTTTTCATTATTCTTGATTCCAATCATCTTAAACACATATAAATAAGCATGAGACCATATCAAAATCATCAAACATAAATTGAACCAAGGAGTGCACACATAGCTGAAAATTTTACTTGGTGGAATATCATCATTTTTCTTTTGTTTTCTCGGCATCTAATTGTCTCAAATCATGCAAGATATTTCCCTAGCACTTAACCATAACTCAAATTCAAGTTTAAGCATGGGATTAGTGTGCTCACCTTGATACAAACCACTTGGATAATTCCTTTGGTTGAACTCCTTAAATCCTAAGTCCAATTATGGTACAGCTAGCCTTATAAGCATGCCAAGAGTTCAATTAATAACTTAAACTAGAAAGCCAAACAACAACTTATGAAAACCCATAAAACCTAACTTGAAAACTTACTTGTTTCTTCACTTTTTCTTGCTCAAATTCATCCCCTCACACTCTTGAACACTTTTAATAAAGACAAGAGGAAGAGATGATGCAAAATCACACCTAGATCACTTGGAATAACTCATGACAAGCTTAATTTCTTCTTCTTCTCCTTGGTCTGCCGAACTGCACATACAAGGGCTGAGATGGTTTCATTTCTGCTAGGGGAACCATATTTATGCCTCCTTTAATGGTGCTAAAAGACCTAAATGCCCCTTGACCATCATTTAATACAAAAATCAACTTTTACATGTGTCATACATTAATTTGCTCTCCTTAATGACTCACCAATTCACTCACCATCAATATAATCAAACTTAATCTTAAGAAAACATATGATTGGTCCTTAATATGGGTCATACTTCTACTAATTAATATTTTCATGCCAAAAAGTTCATTTTGCCCTTTAATGCATTAAATTCACATTCTTGCCTAAATAAATTCCAAAAATATTTTATGGTCATCAAATCTTCAATTTGATCATGTAATACTCTATTTAGATATAAAATCTCTCAATTGCAGGCTTGGAAAATTTTAAATGGGTGTAAAATCATTAATACCCATTATTTTTCAAAAATGACATTTTTATCCAATAAATTTCGGATCACTTACAAACTATTCAAATGAACTCATTTTCAACCCATTTCAGTTTCTTTTAACTCTATTACTTATTCTGGAACTTTTGATTTGTAGGGTCCGCTTTCCAAAAATCACTATTCATACGGATACTATTCATCCAGAAACATTATTTGAATTTTACAATTAAGATGGTATTAATCTTTTCATGAGAGGAATTTAAATTCGAGAGATATATGAGTTTTCATTGAACTATAACCCTAAAAAAAATGAATGCGATGAAAGAGGATAAGAGAATTAAAGAAAGAATTAAAGCAAGAGAGGAGAATCAAAGCAAGAGAAGAGGAGAATGAACACAAGAATGAAAGAGGACAGGAGAATCAAAGGAGAATGAAAGAAGTAATGGAAGCAAGAATGGAACCAAATGGTCATTTGGGTGTGTCCAATGGCTACTTCAACCGTAACACACATTTTACGCGTTCAATAGGGTTCCCTAACTTGCTAACCCATTACTTCAAGATTAAATCACAACTCTTAGATCTAACTTATTGAAATTAAATAGTCAAGATTATGAGTGTATCCATACTCAAGTGCACTATATAATGTGTCATATCTATATATATATATATATATATATGAGTCAAAGGAAAAATACAAGTATAAATAAAGATCAAAATATAAATGTAACAGTTGTCTAATGGTAAAACAACACAAAATTGAAATTAATAAGAGAAAAGATTAGAAAAACAAATTTATTATTTAAGTGAGAGTGCTCAGTATTTCTCTGCTAAGGTCACCTCAGAGATATTTAAGCTGCCAATCCAAAATACCTTGGACAGGCCTATGTATCTACAAAACTGTATATGCTTAAGTTTCTCCCACGTTTCATG
Source organism: Nephelium lappaceum (assembly GCA_021234005.1). Taxonomy (NCBI): domain Eukaryota; kingdom Viridiplantae; phylum Streptophyta; class Magnoliopsida; order Sapindales; family Sapindaceae; genus Nephelium; species Nephelium lappaceum. The sequence goes on from CM038009.1 coordinate 14,026,826, forward strand.
TGTTATCATACCATTTTCGATTTCCTTTAACATATATATTTATATTAGAAAATAAAAGCGATATAAGGTTTTTTAAATTCTCAATTCCATTTGGAATCTCCTTCAATTGTGGACATAAATAAGACTTCAAGAAAAGGCGTGACGCTATTCATCCAGTGACGGATCCAGACATTTATATTAAAGTGGACACTTTGTAACAAAGTGAAATAAAGTAAAAATTAATGATAAAAACAATTATAGGTCATATAAGTTTTCTTATTTATGAATTTTATCATGTAAAATAATTTATGTACAATAAAAATAATTCGTGCCAATAGTCATGAATAAACTAAGGCCTATTAAGATTAAACAACATTATATGTTTTTTTTTTTTTTTTTTTGATGGTACAACATTATACGGTTTACTCTCATAATATTGAGACATATCTACTCTCATAATAAAGATAAAGAAAACTCTCTCTATATATGTTGGTACAAGACTTAGAGCCCAATAAACAAACAATCCTGTAATTAGACCGCCTTGCTTGTTATGTTATGCACTCTTATCTAGTAAGCCCATTGAAACAAAATGAATTCATATTGATCTACTCTCATAATAAAGAGAAAGAAAACTCTCTCTATATATGTTGGTACATACACATGATGAATCTCAAACTCTTATTACGAATGTGAAAAAAGAGTGTACTAACTACTTAAATTATAAATAGAGGTGCATTTCATACATAGTTAAACATATTCTTACTTTTAAAATTTGGTTATAGTAAACGTGACATAGTTTACAATTAAAAAAATAGTTTGTGCTACTTATGTAATTAGCAATAATTTTTCATAATACATGACAGGATATAAAAGCTTCGGAAGTCAAAATATATATGCCAAATTTAAGATCAACTTGGTTGGTAAGTAGTTACATCTCATCTCTTTCCAAATCATGGTTCCAACCCCACACATAGGTTTTCATTGTTTTTGAAAAAAAAAAAAAGAAAAAAAAAAGAAAAAACAAAAGAGAGAAAACAAATGTGAGAATCGAACTGTGATCTATGGTAGAAAGAAATGGGAGCTTTATACAATCAATACCAATCAATATTTTGTGAGATTATTCACTTCGTAAACTATATATAACATTTTATTTATACATTTAAATATTTAACTACTAATTTTTCAAACTTAATTTTTTTTTCATAAAGTTCCAAAAGGGGCACGTGTTCAGTCTGGACCTAAGCTAGGTCTGCCCCTATATTCGTCTATCATGATAATTTTCAATCCTCAAATTTGAAGAGATATACAACAGTTGTAGGTTATATATATATATATATATATATATATATAAATTTGCTCTCAATCATGCATCCACAAGCCAAAGCTCCGACAGATCAAGCAGGGTACAACTGTTTCCCATTTTCGTTAACTAGAAAAATGCCCAATGTTCTCAATTGCCTTAGCTTCTTAAGCTCTTTAAGTACTTCAGAATTCAGTTGTACATAATTAACTCAGTTTTATCAAATCCATTAAGGACCCAAATCCATCCTGGATTTTTGTTCCTCCTCAACAAGAGAAACTGAACGGTCCAAATGGTAAACTAGAAGATAATGCAATGTTTTCAGATGCTTAATATCAATTGAAAGCTCTCTCACAAGAGTTTTATTCAAGTTCAAAGTCTCTTAAGTTGACAAGCTTATTGATGGACCTAGTACTTTTTGTATTTTTCAGGCTTAAGTAGTGCAAATAAAAAAGGTTTCTTATTGCTTCGGAAAGATAATCTATAAAAGAGCATTTTCAAAGTCCAGTATTTTTCTTCACTTTCTGTTTTTGATAGACAAAGTCTAGAAATTAAACTTTCATAAGCTTGAAATATGTAACAAATAAACTACTTACAAAAACTGTGGTAGCTCAACTGTATTGGAAAGAAAAATGGAAGGAATCTTTGAATCGTTAATCCTCTTAAAAATATTATCACTACTTTCGTGCATGGTAAGACGCCATGTGTTTTTCCATTAACTCATAATATGTCCATTCAAGACTCGACCAAAACCTAGTTTGTTCCTCTTCTTAGGGATGATCTCGTGCATCAGATCATGGATTGGACAATATAAAGCTCTTCCATCAACTTTACTTCAAATGTAATAATTCATTACCTGCACTGCAGCCTAGAATCAACAGAACAATTGGCACAAAAAGAACCCTATATCATGTATAGACCATAACCTCTACTGAATTTACTAGTTATCAAAAATGAAATTGAATCCATAAATAGCTAGGTAATTTTAGTTTTCTAAGTACAAGATTTGGCAAGTAAAGCAAAGGGAATCAATGGGACCCTCTCAAGGCTACTTGTATTAAGGCAATTCGCATCTAGGACATTATCAGACTGAATGATCAATTCTTTCTATCATCAAATCATATGGAACAATGGTCACTTTTTATTCTTTTTAATTTACATATTAACGCTTAATAGAAATAATATGACCTGGAGAATCAGTTGAATTGATTACCAAGAAAAAATACCTAAGTTGACCAAGAAAGAAAATACTTTAACAGTAGCAATCACATTGCATAGTAGATATTCACAATCAATAATAAATAAATAAAGGATAACAATCATGTTTAATTATTGTTTCAAAAAAAAAAATCATGTTCAATTTTTTGGGAAGATGAATTCTCCACTCCAATCACATTATGAACATTGCTTCATCTGTTTGTGGGGATTAATTGAAGCATAAAATCAGTTTGCTGAGTAAGAAATATAATATAATAGCAATTCAGAGGAAAATCTAAAACCAATTATGAAAATATGTGATAACTACAAATCATATTAATAATATATGAATATGTCAAACAAAAACAAGTACTTTCATTTAAAAGTATATACATGCATCAAAAGAAATAAAATCAGAGATTATCTAATTGTGCTTAATTTAAACTAAAAACAGTCATTTAATTGTAAAACAGCAGAAGCATGAAATGACTTTAGAGAGTAAAGGGAACAGACCTATCCTATAATAATAACAGTTATTATTATTATTATTATTATTTGAGATATGGATTTTCTTATTTTATTTCTATTAGTATTTATTTATTTATACAGACTTAAATTCTTATAGTTTTTTGAAATATATAAGCTTCTTAAAATCAAGAAACCATTATTTTGCGTGTGTACAATTATGTTTGAAGCAAAAAATATCAAATAAAAGGAATGTCAAAATTATATTGGTGGTGTACATCCACCCTTAGGAGAGTGGCGTATACCTACCCTTTCCTGATTGTGATTAGAACAATAAGATTGGATAATGCCATTTCACCACTGTGTTGCCACCATATGTGGGGAGAATTAAGTCAAATTAAAATTTTAGATTGTGGGATAACATAAGACTCTTTCCTGATTGTGATTAGAACAATAAGATTGGATAATGCCATTTCACCGCCCTGTCGCCGCCATATGTGGGGGGAATTAAGTCAAATTAAAATTTTAGTTTGTGGATAACATAAGACTTATAAAAGATTGTGGTTATATACATATATATATATATATTTTTTTTGAAATAGTTGTAGGTATAGATGACTGCATTTTTATAGTGAAGGAGCAGAGTTCAATTCCCCCACCCTCAATTCAAAAAGAAAGAAAAAACAAAAAGGAAAAAAGATTGAAAGATGAGTGGCCATATTTCCACTCCTAAAAAATTGTATGTACACCCCTTTAATAAATACACCATATTAAAATTTTGAAAACTCTCTAGTTTATAAATAAACCTCATCTAATACCAAAATTACCCATTCATTAATTTTGTTCTATTATGAACACCTCATCTACATCTATATTATAATCTATTTAACATTATTGGGATTAAAATTTTATGATAATGTCTCTGGACCACAATCCTCAAATTATAGCAAACTACAAAATAGAAATCATAATGCCATTTAAAAGATGGTTGTTTAATTTATTTTATTTTCAAATAAAATTTTTCTAATTATTGATCACTAAAAATATATTGAAATATTGACTCTTCTTTCACCCAATTGTTTTGTGGATGTACACGAGAATAATGAGGGGAAAAACTAGTGTGAAATATACAATGCACTTGAGTGTGAGCAAATTTGATATTGGGCAAAACTTCCAACATATGTGTATTACAATATTGCATATGAATATATACAGCCAAGGTTCATGCAAATAAGGAAAGAAAATATACAATGAGAGACTTAAGCAACTACACAAGGGTCCTATAGCATGTACAAGGTAACTAGAATAGTTGACCACATCATACTCTATCAATCATATATTATACTAAGGTAACTAGAATAGTTGACCATGTCATCCTATATCAATCATATATTCTCAACACTCCCCCTCAAGTTGGAGCGTGAAGATCTCGAATGCCCAACTTGTCAAGAAGACGAAGAAAAGTAGCTTTTCCTAAAGCTTTGGTAAGAAGGTCAGCTACTTGATGAGAAGAGGGAACATGGGTAGTGCATATTTCTTTGGTGAGCAACCGATCTCGAATAAAATGACAGTCAATCTCGATGTGTTTGGTGCGCTCATGAAAAACTGGGTTTGCAGCAATGTGAAGAGCAGCTTGATTATCACAGATTAAAGACATTGGACTAGAAAAGCGGACTTGCAAATCTACAAATAAGGATCGAAGCCATAACAATTCACTAGTTGCGTTAGCCATAGCACGATATTCAGCCTCTGCAGAAGAACGAGATACTATAGGTTGCTTCTTTGATTTCCAAGAAATGGGACTATGTCCAAGGAAAACAATATAACCTGTAGTGGACCTGCGCATCTTTGGACAACTAGCCCAATCAGAGTCGCTATATACAGTTAGTTGGAGAGAACTGGATGAGGACAAAAAAATTCCTTGACCCGGTGCACGTTTCAAGTACCTTAGGACACGATATGCAGCTTGTAAGTGCGATGTCCGAGGATTATGCATGAACTGGCTAAGTACCTGTACTAGATAAGTGATATCTGGTCTTGTGATGGTGAGATATAGTAACCGACCTACAAGCCGTCTATATTGACCTGCGTCTTTAATCGGTTCTCCTAGATCTTCCGTTAAATGGTGCTTGGATTCCATTGGGAAGTCTACGGGCTTGGCATCCAAGAGTCCTACTTCATCAAGCAAATCTAAAGTATATTTGCGTTGACTCATCACAATCCCTTCTTTATTCCTGGCTACTTCTAGGCCGAGAAAATATTTCAATATTCCCAAATCTTTGATACTGAAGACATTATTGAGGTGGTTTTTAACCTTTTGTATGGTGATTGGATCATTTCCTGCAATAACCACATCATCTACATAAACGAGAATAGCTGTAAAAAAGGTACCTCTCATAAGAGTAAAAAGGGATGTGTCGGTTTTGGACTGATGAAATCTGAGTTCCTGAAGAGCAGTGGCAAACTTTTGAAACCAATTTCGGGTTGCTTGTTTTAATCCATAGAGAGATTTCCGCAATCTACACACTCGATTGTCTCCAGGTTTTGCAAAACCTTGGGGGACTTTCATATATACTTCTTCTTCCAAGTCGCCATGTAAGAAGGCATTATTCACATCTAATTGATGTAATTCCCAATGACGTATTGCTGCTAGGGACAAAAGAACTCGCAAGGTTGTAATCTTCGCTACAGGTGCAAATGTATCGTGATAATCAATCCCTTCAATTTATGTGTAACCTTTTGCCACTAGACGTGCTTTGAAGCGCTCCACTGTACCATCTGACTTGTATTTTATCTTATAGACCCATTTTGAATCAATGGCTTTCTTCCCTAGTGGTAACTCTTCAAGACTCCATGTTTGGTTTTGCTCAAGTGCATTAATTTCTTGTTGCATAGTGTGTTTCCATCTTGGGTCTTGGACAGCTTGGTTGAAATTCCTGGGTTCATCTATGGAAGAAATAGAAGCTAGAAAAACTTTATGTGAATGTGCAAAACGAGAGTAAGATAAAGTTTGTGAAATGGGATAGACTTTACCCGAATTGGCTGTTGGTAAATGAGCTTCAAGAGATGGAACCAGAGAGGGCAATAGTTCATAGTCATAGCCTGTCAATTTGGTGGACACCTGTCGATTGCGATGTGGCCTGGTATTGGCTATATTGTTGGATGTGGATGAGTCAAGTTGATGCAAGGTAGTTTCTACTTGGCTTTCCTGGCTGGGCTGAGTGGTTGTTTGGGAAGGAACTTCTTCTTGCGGTTGTGTTTCTATTGTGCCTTGGTTGAAATTCCTGGGTTCATCTATGGAAGAAATAGAAGCTAGAAAAACTTTATGTGAATGTGCAAAACGAGAGTAAGATAAAGTTTGTGAAAAGGGATAGACTTTACCCGAATTGGTTGTTGCTAAAGGAGCTTCAAGAGATGGAACCAGAGAGGGCAATAGTTCATAGTCATAGCCTGTCAATTTGGTAGACACCTGTCGATTGCGATGTGGCCTGGTATTGGCTATATTGTTGGATGTGGATAAGTCAAGTTGATGCAAGGTAGTTTCTACTTGGCTTTCCTGGCTGGGCTGAGTGGTTGTTTGGGAAGGAACTTCTTCTTGCGGTTGTGTTTCTATTGTGCCTTGGTTGAAATTCCTGGGTTTATCTATGGAAGAAATAGAAGCTAGAAAAACTTTATGTGAATGTGCAAAACGAGAGTAAGATAAAGTTTGTGAAAGGGGATAGACTTTACCCGAATTGGTTGTTGCTAAAGGAGCTTCAAGAGATGGAACCAGAGAGGGCAATAGTTCATAGTCATAGCCTGTCAATTTGGTGGACACCTGTTGATTGCGATGTGGCCTGGTATTGGCTATATTGTTGGATGTGGATGAGTCAAGTTGATGCAAGGTAGTTTCTACTTGGCTTTCCTGGCTGGGCTGAGTGGTTGTTTGGGAAGGAACTTCTTCTTGCGGTTGTGTTTCTATTGTGCCTTGGTTGAAATTCCTGGGTTCATCTATGGAAGAAATAGAAGCTAGAAAAACTTTATGTGAATGTGCAAAACGAGAGTAAGATAAAGTTTGTGAAAGAGGATAGACTTTACCCGAATTGGCTGTTGGTAAAGGAGCTTCAAGAGATGGAACCAGAGAGGGCAATAGTTCATAGTCATAGCCTGTCAATTTGGTGGACACCTGTTGATTGCGATGTGGCCTGGTATTGGCTATATTGTTGGATGTGGATGAGTCAAGTTGATGCAAGGTAGTTTCTACTTGGCTTTCCTGGCTGGGCTGAGTGGTTGTTTGGGAAGGAACTTCTTCTTGCAGTTGTGTTTCTATTGTGGTGGGTACAGAGGACTGTTCAAGGTTTTCTGATAATGCTGGACTACTCATTGTGATGGGTTCTTGGACTGTTATTGAAGGTTTTGGCTGAAAAGGAAAATGATTTTCATAGAAAATAACATCTATTGATACAAACATTTTTCTTTTTTCTAAGTCATACACTTTAAAACCTTTCTTGCCATGTGGATATTCAAGGAAAATACATCTTGTAGAGCGAGGTGAAAATTTATCATGTGTTTTATTATGGACATAACACAAAGATCCAAATACTCTCAAATTTTCATATCTGGGTTTATTATCAAAAAGGACTTCATAGGGGCTTTTATTATCAAGAATCGATGTGGGCATCAAGTTAATGAGATAGGCAGCAGTTAAAACACACTCCCCCCAAAATTTCAAAGGTAAATAACCATGAAAACGTAATGCACGGGCTACCTCAAGTATATGGCGATACTTGCGTTCTACCCGACCATTTTGTTGTGGAGTACCAACGCAAGACGTGTGATGGTCAATACCATGTGATGCCAGGAAATTATTTAAGGACAAAAATTCCATACCATTATCACTACGAATAACATGTATCTTGGTATCAAATTGGGTTTCAACAAAATTATAGAACATGTGCATATAAGCACGAGTTTGAGATTTGAATTTCATAAGAAATACCCAAGTGCATCTAGAAAAGTCATCAACAATAGTTAAAAAATAATGTGCTCCGCTTAATGAGGGTTGATCATATCGACCCTAAATATCCACATGAACAAGAGCAAAAGGCTTAATAGTACGTGTATGACTTAAAGGGAAAGATAAACGAGTTTGCTTTGCCTTATGGCAAGCATCACATATGTTATCAACTTTATTGAGGAAAGAAAAATTTGGTAAACAATGCAACTTATTGTAAGGTATGTGGCCTAGGCGTTGATGCCACAGAATTGGATCAGATTGAAGTGTGCTTTGACTTGCAACTTGATGCCCTTTCTCTAGTTGATACACTCCATCTTGAAGCTTACCCAGACCAATCAGCCTCTTCGAATGTAGGTCCTGAAAAAAACAAAAATCAGGGAAAAAGGTTATAGAACAATTTTGGTCTTTGGTAACTTTGGATACGGATAGAAGATTGCAAGTAAAACCAGGTACATGCATCACATCCTTTAACTTGATGTTGGGTGTGACTGGAGTTTGTCCAATTTGTGATACTTCTAGTGTTGTACCATTGGATATTTTAACATGAGGGTAAGAGGAAACACGTTTAGCACTAACAAACAGTTTATCATCACCAACCATATGCCCTGAGGCTCCACTATCAATGATCCAATGGGAAGGTATAGAGGTACTTTTACCTGCGAAATTGGCCAATGTCTCATTACCATTGGTTTGCTGAGAATTCAACATTGCCATCAAGTTTGACATCTGCTCTGTTGTTAGTCCCAAATTTGAAACAGTGTTTCCCTGCAAGTTGGTGTTTTGCTGGTTGGCTACAGCAACTAGACTGTTGTTGTGTCTTTGCTTTTGCTGTATATTTTGACCAACCCCTGTGCGTTGCTTACTTGGACCTGCACCATGTCCATACTGATGTCCCCTTGGTCGGTTTGTCCTCCAATTTGGTAGATATCCTACAATTTCAAAACACTCCCTTTTAAAGTGGCCATTCTTTCCACAATGATCACATACCTTTTGATAATTATTTCCAATTTCTCTGGTTTGTCCCCTTGAGCGATCATTCTTTGTTGCAAAGGCTGCACCTTCGAATGTGGGCAGAGGCTGTTGTCTCTGTGTAATTGTTTGTTCTTCTTGTAAGGCCAAAGAAAAAATCTTGCTTAAGCTTGGTGTTGGCTCCATGGATAGGACGTTTGATCGAACACGATCAAAGTTGCTATTTAATCCCAACAAAAATTGATGTGCCTTTTCTATCTCTTGGGGCCGTTGATGATCTTTTGCGGCAGTGCAAGTGCAAGTTGGCATGGGATCACACATCTGCAATTCTTCCCATAAGGTTTTAAATTTGGTGAAATATTGAGTCAATGATTCCTCATCTCCTTGGACCAAATTCAAGAATTCCTTTCGAATTTTGTATAAGCGAGGGGCATTGCTTTGTCCATATCTCTCACAAAGCTCATTCCATATATCAAGAGCAGTCTCTGCATACAACACACTCTCTTGGATCTCTTTTCCCAAAGAGTTTCTAATCCACGCCCTCACCATCGCATCGTTTTTCTTCCATCGTTGGAAATCTACCGACGTATTCTCTGGTTGAGGCAAACTTCCATCAATGAAGCTGCCTTTGCCCTTTGCATATAAGGCTGTCTCCATGGAACTTTTCCATGTTGCAAAATTATCACCACTGTAGGGTGTCGATACAAAGATCAAGCCTGGATGATCTGAGGGATGGAGAAGATATGGAGAATCATCTATCTCATTCTTGGTTGCTGCCTCCTTCGTCATGTTGTTGTCTAAAGGTAGTGGTTTTTTATTTGTGTTTTTATGTAGAGTGTGGCTCTGATACCATGAGCAAATTTGATATTGGGCAAAACTTCCAACATATGTGTATTACAATATTGCATATGAATATATACAGCCAAGGTTCATGCAAATAAGGAAAGAAAATATACAATGAGAGACTTAAGCAACTAAACAAGGGTCCTATAGCATGTACAAGGTAACTAGAATAGTTGACCACATCATACTCTATCAATCATATATTATACTAAGGTAACTAGAATAGTTGACCATGTCATCCTATATCAATCATATATTCTCAACAGAGTGTTTAATTAATATATACTAAAGCACTTAAAAAAAAAAAAGATGATTTACATCGTTAAGCTTTCTGTTTTTTTTTTTTTTTAAAGAAAAATATTGAAAAGTTTTCTAGTCAATCCCTTGACTGTAATAGATGTGATGGCAGACAATAGATAGTAGCTCATTCATTTTTTTTTTTTTTGGTGTGATGAGAATTTGGAAGTTGATTGGCTTTTTTTTTTTTTTAATTTTTTGGAGTTATGCTTATTTATTTATTTATTTATATTTTTTGAAATCATGGGGTGTCACTTATAAATAAAATAAAAATTATTATTTAAATGAGGTGGGTATTTTGGATATTTGTCAAAAGTATCAATTATTTTTGTTTTTTTTGAGAGTAGACCCATTTATTTAGCCATAATTTAAATTTTGGATTATGTTATTAGACATAAATTTGATTACCCATTGTGAATGTTATCATTTAAGGTATATTAACTTCTAGTTGGGTTGGTTATATACTATTGTGACAATTTGTCATGATTCAAGTTTCACTTTAATTGATAATGTGAGAATGATCCATCGGATGGGTTTTTTTATTGATTAAATTGGGCTAGAGTTTTGAATGGTAAGTGTAATCTTATTTTTAATATTTTAAATTTTAATTGTTTGTTGATTTATTTAATTTTAAATTTTAAATCTTATATAGATACATTTGAAGAAAAAGAAATAGACTAGATACGACTCAATTAAACAATCTAGTTATGCCCAGTTCCATTCAAAATTAATTTTTACAGATTTGATCTAATTTGACTATCGATCAAAATTACTCACCGATTACTTATAGAATAATCGATAAATCGGTAATCGCTACCTCACTAATCGATTAGCAAATAATAATTTTTGAAGTCATGTTTAAAAGAGAAGTTAAAGGTATGAGATAATGAAAAGATTTTATTATATATATAAAAAAGTAATTAATATTTGTCAGTGCAGTTATAAATTATTTACTCTTTTTAGTAAATTTTATTTTAGAATAATATTAAATTTTTAAAAATAGACCATATTAAAATGTACTCACAATTATTTAAGGGTGTAAATATAGTTACTCTTGAAAGATAAAAACAACAATCGGATGGATGCCTCAAGATAGGGGTGGCAATTCGGGTTAATGGGTCAGGTTGGATACGACACAAACACAACACGGTAAGTAAACGGGTTAAACTCAGTCGACACGAACACGACACGATAATAAACGGGTCGACACGAAAACGACATGATTAACCCGTTTATTAACGGGTCATTTAGCTGACCCGTTTAATTGACTCGTTAAGCTGACCCGTTTATGAATTTAACCATATTTAATACATTTAATAATTTAAATTTTAATTCACATCTAATAAAAAATAACATTAAAAATTTAAAATACTCAAATTCAATCCAAAACCTAAAAATACAATCATCCATATTTCTAAAAAAAAAAAATACAATCATCCACAAATGCAATCCAAAACATAAAAATATAATCATCCACAAATATAATCCAAAACATTAAAATACAATCATCCATAAATACAATTCAAAACATAAAAATACAATCATTCACAAATACAATCTAAAACATTAAAATACATCCAAAACATAAAAACACAAACATCCACACAAATGAATATAAAAACATCGATGCAAATATCGTTCTTAATATTAGAAAAACAATATAAAAAATATATCCGCAAATATAGTTCTTCGTATTCAAAAACAACATCAACTGTTGATTGCAATTGTATCCACCAACTACAACCTGCGAAAAAATAATAACTAAAAGTTAGTTAATTAGTAAATTACACATTTATACATGAAAAGATATTATAACAAATATTTTATCAAAACCAATTAAATTTTAACTTCAGGGGATGGAACTAGATTCGGATAAGTCAGGCCCATGTTTTTTCTTGTTCATTTTAATCAAATTCTATAAGAACCTAGCCTATTTCAGGAGTCCAAGGTAAATGCAAGATTATTAGAGTAACAGGGTTTTGTGTTGGTGACAGTGACAGTTCAAGGAAGATTGGGATCTCGACCACAAGGATTTGGTTGGGTTCCCTCCCTCTCTTTCTCTCAAACACAAAAACACGCACACACATCCTAGTCAAAGTTGACAATCCCCATATAAAAGAAACCAACAATATATATTTTCTTGAAATATCTTTGCCTCTCAGCCTGATCAGGTGACTAATACTAACAAGTTTTTATCATATATTTGGGCTGGTTGAGTAAATGTAATGTTAGTGTATCAAGACTGACAACAATACACTTTCAACAACAATAATTGCATAGTAAACATCAACAATTTAAAAAAAAAAAAAAAAAAAGAAAGGGGGACAACAACCATTTTTAATATATTGGGATGGTGAACTTTGCACTTCCATCACATTGCTTCACCTGTTCGTGAAGATTAATTGAAGCATAAAATTAGTTTGTTAAAGAAGAAAATAATATAATAAAAATACAATGGAAAATCTAAAAACAATAATGAAAATATACTATAACTACACATAATATTAATAATATATAAATATGTATCAAAGGAAAACTAATACTTTTATTTAAAAGTACATACATGTGTAAAAATAAAATTTTAACAGATAAGTTAACGGCCATTCAGTTATGCCAAAAAAAAAAAAAAGTCATTAAAATGTAAAAGAACATAGACATATGAAGTCAAGATAAAGAAAGAGAGTAGAGGAACAGGAACAGACCTGTTATGATATAACTAAGAACTGGCTTCCTTTTCTGGTATTCTCTCAACTGACTTAGGCTGCAAATCCAATATATCTTCGACAGACATCCATATGCCTCCTCCTCCTTCTACATCCGTAAGGATGATAAAGACTTTCGGTATATGTTGAAGCTTCTCCGACGTCTCATGTGTAATACGAGACTGAAATTCCTTTGACATATCATAAAAGTGAAGCTTTTGAAGGTTTCTTAGATTCTCAATTCCAATTGGAATCTCCTTCACCAGTGGGCAGCTTGAAATCACTAACCATTCAAGAAGAGGCATGGCACCATCTTCTATCATAATAAATTCCACTCCTTTCAAGTCACCTAGAAACAACTCCCGGAGTTTCGGAAACCAACCTTGTTTGATATTCAATTGCACTCCATTGTATGCCTCCGCAAGAGAAAGCTCCAACAAATTAGGCAAGTTATGAAGGACTCTCATTGGATCCTCGATTAAGCCTGACCGAACTAGCATTAGTTTAAATAAATTTTGAAGCTGAGGAATCCAGTCTGGCAGTTTCCTCAGATTTGCCACCAAATATAAACGCTCGAGGCGTATGAGAGGAGAAGCCATGGATTCTATATCAACCATATCTTCTCTGTTTCTCAACTCTATGCCCAAAGATATGAGATCTTTCATATTTGAAATGGAAGACCATAGATCCTTCATATCATTTCCATTAACCAGTTGAATGCCCAACTTTCTCAACTGCCTTAGCTCTTTAACTGCTTTGGAGTCCAATTGTACTCCATCACCTAGATTTCGTAGATCCATTAAAGACCCAAACCCTTCCTGAATTTTTGTACCTTCTCCATAAGAGAAGTTAGGATGGTCTGAACGGTATATCACTAGGTAACGTAACTTTTTCAGATGCTTGATCTCAACTGGAAGCTCACTCACAAGAGTTTTCTTCAAATTCAAACTCTCCAAGTTGACAAGCTTACCTATAGTCTTAGGAAGAGTCTTTACTTTCGTATTTTCCAAGCTTAGGTACTGCAAGTGAAAAAGGTTTCCCACTGCTTCAGGAAGATCAGCTATTGGAGAATTTGTAAAATCTAGCACTTTCACTAACTTCAAATTGCCAACAAATGATGTACTCATAGGAAAATGCGATAGCTCAACTCCAGTAGAAAAAATAATAGAACGTACTTTTGAGTCTATAATCCTCTCCAGAACATTATCAATGCTTTTGTGTATGGTAAGGCGACGAACTTTCCTGCATTGATTCATATAAGACTCACTCAGGATTTGATTGAAACTCAATTGTTCAGTCTTTTTTAGGATAACCTCGTGCATTAGATCATGGACTCGGAGAGTTCTACCTCTTCCATCAACAAATGTATCTGAAACATGAACCAAATTTCTTTGCAAGAGTTCAGCAATATATTCTTGTCCAACTTCTTCAAGGCCATTGCAATTATAGTATTGATTTTGAACAAAACCCTCAGCCATCCATAAACGTATTAGTCTCCCACGACTAATTGAATAACCTTCTAGAAACAAACCAAAGTACAAAAGACAAGGCTTGAGGTGGGTTGGCAAATCATTAAAACCTTCAGATAAAACTCTATGGCAACTTGTTAGATAAGGATCACTTCCTAAATCTGAACCCAAATTATTAAGTAACTTTTCCCATTCTGTGACAATCTTATCCTTTTGTGATAGGAGGCCACTAACTGCTACTATTGCTAATGGTAGACCTCCACATTTTTCAAGGATTTTATTTGATAGTTCCTCTAACTCTGGTGGACAAGACCCATTGAAGGCTTTCTTACCAAAAAGTTGCCATGCCTTATCTGAAGGCAAACCTTCAAGCATAGAGATATGAACAACTGAGGTTGGTATGAAACGAGCAACACCCCTGTTTCGTGCTGTGATGATTAACCTGCTGCTTTTGTTGTTATCAAGTAAGGCATGCTCTATATTTGTCCAAAACTCATCTTTCCATACATCATCGAAAACAACCATGTAACTCTTATTCTCTAAATATTTTCGCAACATTTCAATCAATCCTATCTCGTTCATTGTTTCAATGTCCCTAGGAGCAGACTCCTCCATTGAACTATAAAATTTTTGTACCGTTCTTCTCAGTAGATCTTCCTTGATGTATGTTTCCCAACATAGATCCAAGCATGACAATTGAAGTGGCTTCTCACATCCTTGTTCTTGTAAGCACTAGCAGCAAGAGTTGTCTTGCCTAGCCCTCCTGCACCTACCAACGCAATCACTCTACGTTGGGGTATTCTGTTCACCAGCTGTTTATTAACTTCGTTTCTTATAAAGTCATAACCCACAATTTGATCTTTCTCTGTGTAATATGAACCAACTCCACAACCGTCTGGTTGCAAAATGTTTCGTCTTTCAGAGCTCGATCCTTGCTCTATGGAATCGAACCCATAGTGTTTTCTTCTCTCCTCTATTTTGACAAGATTTGATTGATATCTTGAATATCAGTTGCAATGTTGTGCCGTAGTTTCAACTTTTTTATTGAGCGACTGATTTTATGAAGAACACCAAATAGGCCCTTGCCATGAGGGAGTTAGGCCACAGTGAATGCAAACTCATCAATGACATCTTCGATGCAATAAGCCACTTCTCTCACTTGTTCCACCCATAGTTGGACACCTTCATCACTATTCTTTCCTAGTAATTTTTCTGCTGCCGCCCTGGCTTCCGCATCCTTGAGAAACCATGTTATGGTCTTCAGTTCGGTTTTGATATCTTCAATTTCTTTACGTACACCTCTCAGCAATTTGACTTCTTGGACAAGCAATGGAGCCAAGTTGTCAATGACAAGGTTCATCGCAATCTCAGCCATATTGATGTTCACCTCTTACTTGAGCTTTGTAAATTTACAACTAAATCTGCCTTCAAAGAAGATTTAGTGCAAATGTTAAAATTATCCTCATTAATTTTAACAAAAAGATATTTATATCCCAACCATAATCATATAGCATTATATTTATATCAAAAATAAATTAAACTATTTATTTTTATCTTTTACTTAGATATTTTATAAATTCATAGTAACCAGCATAAATTTATTCAACATATATATAGTAAATATAATCTTATAGAAATATATTTATGCCAAATATTTATTTTTATGTCTAATCCAGATATTTTATAAATTCATAGCAATAACATAAAATTTATGAAATGTATGTATACTGTTTTTGATGTTTATAACAATTTTAACAATAGAATTAACCAAATGCTAGTCTATTTTTTTTAGCATAGTGATTATTTTAAAAATTACGACAATACTAAATTGGTCCTTGATCAATTAGGCACTTTATTACCATGGTATAATATAGATCAAGAAAGTTTCTCTACTATTTTCATCCAGTTTATATAAGAAAATTAGTCTTAAATGAATCAGTAGAAATCAAATTATCTAATTTACAAATTATGTAAATCTCTCAAGTTAATTAACCTTATTTATCAAGTGTCTTTCATTGAAATAACAAAGCAAAAACATTCCCTTGATTGCATAATTATTCGATCAAATATAAACTTATGATTATTAGTCATTAAAAAACATACGCACATAGACATAAACAATAAAGAAATCCTTCCTATTCTAATATTTTTATTTGCCAATTTATATTAAATATATCAACCCTTTTGATTAGTGTAACAAATGGATGAGAATTTAAATTCAAGAGTGCAGTTTGAATAACCCAAGTACGGTCGATGCTGTATCTACCCAATTTCTTACTAATTGCTATCAAACCAATGGCTCTGATTCGGTTTCACGAATATATGCACATATTAATGTTCAATAAAAACATTTGTGGTTTTGCAAAATTTATAACATCAAGCTAGAGGGTGCAGTCATCTTACCTGCAAACTCGAAACCAATATCAATTGGGCAACACAGAATCCGAGATCTAGTATACCATAACTCTCCTATGCAAATTAAATTGAAAATTAGCTACAATTAGGATGGTAGATTATAGTAGAATAATTCTTTTTTTCAAGTACAAGTCTTCCAAAGTAAGAAAAGTATATATGATTGATGTATCAAATATACTTACATATATATACACTAACCACTATGACTTATGCATGTGTCAAATATACTTTTGAAACTACTAAAATAATGTTGATGATGGTTCAAAGGTATGCATAAGGTAATAATTTTATTCAATTCTTGAAGCTTCTCTTTACTTTCTAAGAAGAAAATTCTCTCTCAGTTGAATTTTATTTAGATTTATCCTTAACAAATAAATAAGATTCAATATTTTCAAAATAATAATAATAATAATAATAATAATAATAATATATCAATAGGATTCAAAGTATCTAAGTTCCCAAATTTTGTAATTAGAGTATTATTTCTTTCAAGTTGTTAACCCATATCATCATGTGTCTATCATTGCAACAATACAATAAGAATTCCCTCTTAACTGCTTTCTTGTTTGATCAAATATAAATTATAATTGATAACTTAAAAATAAAGATAAATTGTATAAATTTATAACAAGTATTGTCATAAAGACATGATATTCAACAGATGGCTTTAATTACTCGAATACTCGTTGAGACTAGTCGTCGGCGATTATATTGAACAATTGAATTAGAAAAGACCACCATCTGGTCGTCACTTATTTGCCTTGAGTTTTGGGTTGATTTAGTAGAAACACACCAAGAAGAGTTCTTAGTTATCAGATTTGCCTTGAGATTTTTGTAAACTAATATTTATGCCAAAAAGAAATTAAAAAATGAAACAAAAAACATAGAAAATTAAAACCTTGGATTGAACTGACCGGTTGAGTTCAGAGCAAGCAGAGGAGAGCAATCTACTCTTCTGAGTGCTTCATTCTGTCTAGAAGGAAACAACAAGAGTGTAACTCAAGCTCCGAATTCAGGAATCGCCTTTTTGTGCTTCGCTTTTCAGATACGAGGACGAATTTGAGAAGTGAAAATCAACTTAATCTCTCGTGTTGCCAGTTGCCATATAGCAAGATGGTAATTGAAGATGCGTATACTTCTCATAACATCCAATTCTGCTCATACATTTGACATATGTTATTGACTGGATAAGCTCTATGTCCTACTTCTACGAGGACACTATTAGTTAACGAATATGAGCAAGTGGAGTAAAGAAAAATGTCTGTAACATGCTAATCAATACCGTATCTTGTCTAGTGAAAGTTGGTGAAACATCCATGTCAATGAGCTGTCTTACAAAATATTATTAAAAGAAAAAGCTTAGTGGCTTGTCCGGTTGCAAATCATTTCATATGTCCCATCGTAACCGACGGATCCAAAAAATTTATTTAGGATATATAAATAAAGTAACGAAAAATCAAAAATTAAAAATTATTAAATATATAATAATTTTATAACAATATTTCATAACAAAATATAATTAAAATAAAATAAAATATACATAATAATTAAATAAAGTAAATAATGTCAAACTATTTTTAAAAAAATCAGATACTTAAAATTCATAATAAAATCATTAAAATAAATAAAAATATCATTAAAATATATATTATAAAGTTATAATTTTTCTCATCGAGATTTCATATTTTGAAATCATTTTATGATGATTTTCTATCAATTTTATTAAAAATATCTTTCTCCACATAGGAGAGAACATATATCTACTTTAAAAAAAATTTGAATAAAAAAATATTAATTAATTAGGAACAATAAAAAATATATTGAAAATAGAAAAATGAGATATAATAGAAGTAATAAAAAATAAGAAAGTTAATTATATTAAAATTAAGAAGAATAAATAATGTCAAAAAAATTAGGATGAATAAATAATAGTGTTAAAAAATAATAAATAATTGAAAAAAAAAAATGAAAACGAAAAGGGCACAGGCAACGGCATGAATATGCCAAATATTGATTTTTATGTCTAATTTAGATATTTTATAAATTCACAGCAATAACATAAAATTTATGAAACATATGTCTACTGTTTTTTATATTTATAACTGTTTTAACAATAGAATTAACCAAATGCTAGTCTATTTTTTTTTAGCATAGTGATTGTTTTAAAAAAACTATGACAATACTAAATTGGTCCTTGATCAATTAGGCACTTCGTTACCATGGTATAATATAGATCAAGAAAGTTTCTCTACTATTTCCATCCAATTTATATAAGAAAATTAGTCTTAAATTAATGAATCAGTAAGAATCGAATTGTCTAATTTACAAATTATGTAAATCTCTCAAGTTGATTAACATTAATTATCATGTGTCTTTTGTTGAAATAACAAAGCAAAAGCATTCTCTTGATTGTATAGTTATTCGATCAAATGTAAACTTATGATAATAAGTCGTTAAAAAACATAAAAAGACCGACATAAATAACAAAGAAATCCTTCCTATTCTAATATTTTTGTTTGCCAGTTTATATTAAATATGTCAACCCTTCTGATTAGTATAATAAATGGATGAGAATTTAAATTCAAGAGTGCAGTTTGAATAACCCAAGTACGGTTGATGCTGTATTTAACCAATTTCTTACTAATTTCTATCAAACCAATGGCTCTGATTTGGTTTCATGAATATATATGTACTTATTAATGTTGCATGAAAACATTTGTGGTGTTGCAAAATTTATAACATAAAGCAAGAGGGTGCAGTCATCTTACCTGCAAACTTGAAACCAATATCAGTTGGGCGAGACAGAACCCGAGATGTAGTAGACCATAACCCTCGTATGCAAAGTAAATTGAAAATTAGCTACAATTAGGAGATATATTTGTTATATAAGAATCTTTAATAATGCAGAAGAAAGCAGCTCTTGGATGGTAGATTATAGACTACAAAATAGGGCTTTATTTATAGGCTACAACGGAGAATCAAATTTTCTAAATAGGAATGAGAATGAAATTTCCTAAACAAGAAACATGAGAGAATATAATATAGAAATAATATAAATAGAAAATAATATAAACAGGACAGAATATGATATGGAAATAAGAATCTGAGTAATATGGTAACAAGTCTTCAACTACAAGTCTTCCAAAGAATAAAATTAAAGAAGACTTTTTAAAAAGTAACAAAGAAAGAGAAGTATATATGAGGGATGAAAACAAAGAATCTTGTAGACTTATCCTCACATTCTTGCGTACATTGTAAGTCCTTCGTTTGAAAAGCAACCAAAATGTAAGAACTAAATTTAAAAGAATAATTGCTTCTTTTTGCTTAAAAAGCAAAGGAACCAATTTAAAAACCCTCAACCACGAATTGTATTTAGGAGATTTATATAATTGTTAAAAATATAATTTGCAGGGTAGTAGTGTATATTAATTTAAAAAAGAAAAACACATGTGATTGTGAACTAGGTGGTACATGTATATATATAAACACTAACAACTATGACTACTGTTGTAACAGGCAGCAGCAAGTGCATGCGTATTGTTTGTATTACACAATGAGAAACAGCTAACATCATAATACTAATAATTAAAAAAAGAAAAAGAAAAACATAAAAGAAATCTATTTAGTCATAATAATTAAGTTCATTCATGGCGCCAGCATGTCATAATTTCAATTCAAATCTTAGTTGAACCAGCTTGCCCTTTCCTATAATGTTTACAAGTTACAGCAAGATTTGTGTTGTTCTTTGGTTAAATTCATTCCACATTTAATCAGGGGCTCTAGGAGCATTGCTTAGTTGTCACAAGTTCAATTCTCTAGTATATCACTGCAAAATATTGTTTATTTGACCCAAGTTTTAAATTCATTCAACATTTAATTAGGGGCTCTAGGAGCATTGCTTAGTTGTCACAAGTTCAATTCTCTAGTATATCACTGCAAAATATTGTTTATTTGACCCAAGTTTTAAATATTGCTTACTATGATTGACTTATTTCAATAAGCCCATATGAAAATTAGCCATAATTAGGAGAAATCTTTGTTATATAAGAATCTTTAGTAATGTAGATGAAATCACTTCTTAGATGGTAGATAGAATAATTTTAATTCAGTAGGATTTATAATTTACAAAATAAAGCCTATTTATAGACTACAAAAGAGAATGAAATCTTTTAAACAGGAAAGAGAATCAAATCTTCTAAACAAGAAAGAGAATAAACTCTCCTAAACAGAAAACAAGAAAGAATATGATTTAGAAATAATATAAATAGGAAATAATACGATATGAAAATGATAGGGGAAACTTTATTTTAGTCCTTGAGGTTTCAAAAATATTAAGTTTTTAAAACTCTCTTGGAAATAGCTCTTTTCATCCCTAAATTTTTCAAAATTCTTCAAAAAAGTCCAAATCATTAGTCAACTAACAATCAAATCAAACATAAAAAATTAAAAAGACTCAGTTGCCCCTTACCACCTAAAATGACTATTTTGCCCCTAATAAAATAAAAATATTACATATCATTTGACCAATAAAAAAATGACATATGTAGAATAATTTGATTATTTTTTTAAAAAATTATTGTTTTTTTTTTAAATTAAACATAATCAAAAAATTAATATATATTTTTTAAATTTCAATCCAGATAAAATTTCATTTAGAAAAAATCAAACGTAGATGAAGTTCAGCACAAACCCAGAACAACCACCCCCCCCCCCCCCCCCCCCCCCCCCCCCCAATCCATCTGCCATCAACAACAACCTATTCATCATCAACATTCATTTTTACACAAAGCCACAACCTCTCCCCCCCCTCCCCCCCCCCCCCCCCAATGCATCTGCCATCAACAACAACCTATTCATCATCAACATTCATTTTTACACAAAGCCACAACACCCCCCCCCCCCCCCCCCCCCCCCCCCCCCCCAACTTCCTCTACCCGTACTCGCCGTCAACGACAGCCTATTCATCATCAGCATTCATTTTTGCACAAAACCATAAACCAAAACAACCCCCCTATTTCACCCACCCACCCATCCTCTATCAACAATAGCCTTTTCATCATTAACATTCATTTTTACACAAAGCCACAAACCCAGAAAACAACCCCTCCCCCCACCTATCCGCTATCAACGACAACCTATTTATCATCAGCATTCATTTTTGCACAAAGCCACAAACCTAGAACAACACCCCTACTTCCCCTACCTACCCGTCGTCAACAACAGCCATTCATCATCATCAGCAACAACGGTAGTGAGTTGTGATTGAAGCAGGGATATGACCGCAGTTAAAGCAAGGATGTGGTGGGTTATTCTGGCGATGATCTGGACCGAACAAGATCTAGTACCCTTGTGTGTATTTTTTAGTGCCGCCCACTTCAGCAACCACTGCCACCACCCTTGAAAACTAACAAAATCTAGTTTTAGTTCACACCTACCGTTGTTGCCTTTGTTGCTGTAGTTGTGGAGTTGCTTTCAAGCCAGATGTTCTAGGTTCACCCACCGTTGTTGTTGCTCTTATTGTCACTGAGGAGTTGGTTTTTGGCTTACTATGTGTTTTTTTTTTTTTTTTTGGGGATTTAGAGGCTTAAAATTCATATGGGTATTTTGTTTTAGTGTAAAATGTTTGGTTTTTTATGTGGGTTTTTGATTTGGAGTTCACATTTGGTTATGTTTGTGTAGATTTAGTTGTTGCAAGTGTTGGTGATGTTAAGAAGTTATCTTCATT
The DNA here is from genome assembly GCA_021234005.1 of Nephelium lappaceum. NCBI lineage: Eukaryota > Viridiplantae > Streptophyta > Magnoliopsida > Sapindales > Sapindaceae > Nephelium > Nephelium lappaceum. The sequence goes on from CM038009.1 coordinate 14,049,183, forward strand.
GAGGAAAAAAAGGGCAGAGCATGGGGACAATTGTAGATCTTGGATCTTCATCTAGTTATTTCAATTTTTTTTTTTTTTTTGTTATTTGTTTTTTAAAAATTGTTTTTGCCCAGATTTTCAAACTGTTAAAGATCTAGATTGTCATTTTGAAGCTGGTTTTTTTTTTCTTTTTTTTTTTTTCATAATTAATTTTAATCTTTACTTTTCATTTCTAAGATGGACGGTGGAGATTTTTTATATTTTTAGTTTTAATTAATTGATTAATTAATCAATTTTTTTAATTAATTAATTGTTTATTTTTAACTTTTATTTAAATATATATATATTCATTTTAATCATGGTCGTACATGTGTCGTACTCTCAGCTCTTTTTAGGAAATATCAAAAATACCTTTATTACCCAAACTTTCTATTATTGTTGATCGTCAGCTAACTGATGGTTTAAAAATTTTTGGAGTTTTGGAAAAGTTAAGGATGAAAAGAGTTGTTTTCAAAAGAGCTTTAAAATTTTAATATTTTTCGAAACCTCAAGGATCAAAATAAAGTTTTTCCAAAATAATATAAACATGAAATAATGTGATATAGAAATAAGAATATGATTAATATGGTAACATCCCCCGCAAACTCAAGTTGGTAAGATGGATACAAGCTTGAGTTTGAAAACCAAGTCATGAAAACGTCCCAAATTATGAGTTTTTGTGAAAATATCAGCAGGTTGATCAGGGAAAGAAATCAAGCAAAGTTTAATTGTACCCAATCTGACCATCGACAAGTGAAACAATAGCGGAGCAATCAAGATGCCACCATATGAAGAGAATAAAGCATGGTGTAGTATGGTGTAGCGAACCAAATAGTATCAACACGACCAACAAATAACTTTTGATATGATAAAACAAGCTCACAAGCAATGGTTGGAAACAAGGATTGAGACCACGATAGCATAATAGAGACTGCACATAATGCGATAGCAGAACAGAGACTGCACGTAGTGAGACAGAGACTGCGACAGCAAAACAGAGATGGCATGCAATGCAACAATAGAACAGAGACTACATGTAATGAGATAAAAACCACTGCTAAGAGCAAAGGCAATAGAGCGGTTGAGAACATACGTAGCAGAGTGGAACAAAGGTAGCGGTTGAACAGGACAATGAAAAGAAAAACTTATAGAACTATAGACTCTAATACCATGATAAATATGAATAAATTGTATATTTCATTGCGATTTACAATGCACAAAATAGAACCTATCTATAGGCTACAAAAGATAATCAAATCTTCTAAACAAGAAAGAATATGATAATTCTTCAAAAAAAAAAAATGATATGGAAATAAGAATTTGATTAATATGGTAACAAGTCTTCAACTACAAGTCTTCCAAATAATAAAATTAAAGAAGACTTTTAAAAAGTAACAAAGAAAGAAATTAAAGTATATATGAGGGATGAAAACGAAGAATCGTGTAGACTTATCCTCACATTCTTGCGTACATTGCAAATCCTTTGTTTCAAAAGTGACCAACATGGGAGAATGAATCATTAAATTTAAAAGAATAATTGCTTCTTTTTGCTTAAAAAGCAGAGGAACCAATTTAAAAACCCTCAAACCACGAATTGTAATTAGGAGATTTATATAATTGTTAAAAATATAATTTGCAGAGTAGTAGAATTAAAAAAAATGAAAAACACATGTGATTGTGAACTAGGTGGTACATACATTTATAAACACAAACAACTATGACTACTGTTGTAACAGGCCGCAAATACACAATGCAAAAGAGCCAACATAATAATAATAATAATAACAATAATAATAAAAGAAATCCATTTAGTCATAATAATTAAGTTCATTCATGGCGCCAACATGTCATAATTTCAACTCAAATCTTAGTAGAACCAGCTTGCCCTTTCCTAAAATGTTTGCAAGTTACTAACAGGACCCAATCCGAATCTTACCGTGCTTACATCTGGAGGACCCTATCTGACACCCTAACGAATCCCTCCTAAACCCTACTAGACAAGCTAAGAGAAATGCGCGGAGCGAACCCTTAAAATTTTTTCTTACTTTGCAAAAACTAGAATGGGTTGGATTTATTTTTTTTTCCAAAACTAAAGTTTCGTTTCAGCATTTTTAAATTAAGTCATTTTGTAAAATAAATTCTAGTAGCATAACGGCTGCGTTTATAACTTAACCCAAAATAACCTGCAAAGGAAAATACACTTCAAAATGGTTTCATTTTTCAACCCAACTTCTTCCACAAACATACTTATAACGGCATAAATCAAATTTTCATTTCGTTAATAATCAAAAACACAAAATCATAAATCAAATACTTTGAAATCTCATACCATAGTTCGAAACTTAAAATTTTCATATCTTAGTTAAATCTGGATCACTTATTTAATATTAAACATATATATTTACATATGATTTTCTTCACATACAAAATATGAAAAAAATGTATTTATGCAGGAACACTGTCGCGTCATTGCCCAACTTACTCTTCTGGAGGAGCCTTCTAATCTCAGTTACCTACATGGATACTTGAGGAGCTTTTTATTATAAAAACAGAAAACAGTGAGCTTTGGGAGCTCAGTGAGTGCTTAATTTCTTTTTAACTTAAAATGTTTTATTTCTTAAAAATACCTTCTTTAAAATACTTTTCCGTGTCTTAAAATTTCTCAAGAATTTCAAAACTTATTTCGTTGTAAAGTGTTAGTGCTAAATTTATAAAATACTTACGTATATAAAATCTCATATATAGGTTATAAAACTATAAAATCCATAAGGGTATCAAAATGTATATAAAACTTATATATATACAAAAAGATCTCATATAACATAAAATTTCTTAAGTATAAATTTTTTATTTAAATCGCAAAGCATATGTACATGAAAATTATAATCGTGTAAGTACATAAAGGTCCATATAGGACTTATAAATTGCATATCAACTTGAACTCATTCGTATAAAAAGCCTCATACAGACATAAAAAAATTCAATTTAACTTAGAACTTATAAAGTTCAAATCTTATTTAAGATACAATCATACCTATGAAAATTACAACTCATTGATGCATAAAATTCATATAAAGCTTAAAAAAATAAATACCATTTGAACTTACATATACATAAAGATTCACATAGAGCTTGTAGTTTATAATCGTATAAAATTTAAATTAATTTCAGAGCATAACTTAAAATGAGAAATCCGTAAAACTTAAATATATTTATCAAACTTCACAGGAAACTTATAACTTATAAAACGTATAAAATGAATTCTCATTTCTTAAATTCTTTCAAAGCTTAAATCATATTTAGTTGTGAAAACATACTTTAAGCATATAAAATACTTTTCGTTACTTTTAACAGTTAAAATACTTAATTTTCGAAAAGCATCATTCATACCCCATAATACTTACAACCACGCGATAACTATAATAACGTTAATCGACATGGAGTCACGTGACGCTTTTAATAGACACCAACCGTGACGCTTACTTACTTACAAAAACATCTCGTAGTTATGGGCGGAATGTTATATCGCTAACCATAACACGAGATAATATCCCACAAAAGTATAGGTGACACGACAGATTTAATTTTCCCCCAAGTTAATGATGCATCCCCCCAGGACTTGTCATACTAATGTGGGATATACCGACCGGGTCTAAACTTACTTATAGAGTTGGGTATACTTATGGTCTTTGAAAATTCATTTTATTTTCTTATTTAGTGTAAAAGCACAAAATATCGTTTTATACTTAATCATACTTGAAACCTTATATATATATATATATATATAACTTCATATGGAAAATTAGATTTTAATAGACATATACAAAATAGCTTAATAAACTTCATATAAATCATATATATATCAATGCAAAATGTACGTAAAAATCCATAAAAATAAATTTTCATATTTGCATATAAACCATACAATTTGCGAAACTTATAATTTACTAAACACTTAAAATTTCTTATAGGGACATAAAAAAATTGCTTTTCTTTGCTTATCATAAAACATAGCTTCATTTATAAAATAGAAGGCTTAAAACTTAAAACTTAAAACTTAACTTTCGTTTCATAACGAATGCATACTTATGAAATCATAAACACCTATTCTTCATACAAAATATCATATAATCAAAATACTTCCTTAAACACTAAAATGGTAAATATATTACAAAATACTTAAACACTAAAAATAAGCATATCCTTATACATAGAAATTCTTTAACATTCTCCATAAAATTTTCTTATACATTTTCAAAACAATTGAAAATATTTCAAATTCAAGGATAGCACTCACAATAAAAATTCTTATTATAACTTTCAAATCTCATTTCAATTACTTAAAAATAAAGCGTAACACTCACTTAATTCAAACTTGACGTTAGGAGCTTCAATTGCCCTTCGCACGATCCGCTTATTTGTCCTTCACCTACACATCACATATTCGCTTAGTATAAGCTAATTTTAATTCCATTAAACTTATAACATAGCTTATAACCCACTTAATTCATTTAAACACTATTTTTCCTACAAACTTCTGAGTTCGGTTTCAACTTAACCGAGACTTTAAAATTTCCCTTTTTTTTTGCACAAATCCTACTTATTCTTACCTAGGAACACCCCCATACACACGAAACCATTATTCGAAGCTTGGAATGAAAAGTCACAAAATCACGCCCCCTTTGGCCGAATGCATCACCCAGCCCAATCCACTGGTTTTCTTTCCTCAATTCTTGCTCCACACATCTTCTTGACTCGCATTTAGATTACATTGTAAAACAGCTCTGAAAAATTCCAACGAACGAGTGACGAAACCTAGGAAAAATCCCATTTTTCACTACTTTTTCCATGTCATATTTACATTTTACATTCTAAAATCTTAATTCTACTTTTCTTAATGCCATACATACTTAAATATACTCACCTAATGCATTAAAATACATTCATGGAGTGATATTTCATAATTTTCATCAATACCCTTCACCTAAAGCCATAAACTATAGGTTGTCTTAATTGATTCTCAACATATTCCTAAACTGATCTTAGGTTTTCTTAGCATGAATTCAACATGGAATCATGCTTAATAACACCAAATAACCTTGGTTCCATACTTCCTTCAATATGCTCTTACATGGCCCATCACATAAACAAGCCATTTCATTCATTTTTACATTTTTCTTCATTTAGGCATTTTATCAAACACTTGGTATGCACCAAATTCACTTAAAACTAATTCAATCAAACTTAGTGTTTATTCCAACAAAACCCTTACACATCAAACCTAATGATTTCCAAGTAGTTTACACTTACTTTTTGTCTCATAAAATTCTACTTTAATCACACATAAAAACCCAATCAAGAATCCAACCAAATCACCAACAACAACATGATGAAGATGGTTCAAAAAGTGATAAACTAACCTTTCTTTTAGCTTTGATCTTGCTTCTAACTTGTTTTTCTTGCTTAACTTGGCTTGAGATCTTGATTGGAGACTTAAAAATGAATTGCACTAGCTTGGTTTCCCACTTCTCCCTTTGGCCGAACACACCCTCCATCTCTCCCTCTTGCTCTCGGCTTTGAATGTGTTCTTGTGTGTGTTTGGCGTGAAAAATGGGTGGAAATGGCTAAGTGTTGATATATATACTAATCTTTTTCAAAAATGACAAGTATGTCCCTTAATTAATTGACTTTGACCCTTAATTCTTGCTTATTCCACCTTGGCCTATGTCATGTAAACTTATCTCCATTTGATCCTTACTTCACTTTCTCTTAATCTCACTTTGACCCCAAGTAGGAAAACTTATTTCATTTTAGTCCCTTCTCATACTTACTATTTACTTAATACCATTTACAATTCGTTCCAAAATAAATTCCAAATTAATTCTATGATCATCCATTCATCAAATCGACTTTACAGTACTCTAATTAGATACCTTAGGACTCAATCCATAGCTTCGAAAACAATTCAAACGGAGTTTAGGTCAACGGTATTGACAATCTTATCCATAAGGGCGTTTTCGTTAGGTAACTTTTGGAACCTTCAGAAACTACCCAAACGGACTCATTTTTCCTCCATTTCAGTTTTTTTGGGTCCTACTAATTATTTTAAATATTTTCGATTTTCTAGCTTCCGTCTCAAAATTTCACTATTCATCAGATATTATTCACTCGGAGACACTATTTACCCGTAAATATTACTATTCATCCGTAAATTCACTGTTAATCATAAAATGAAAATTTGGGGTCCTACAATTATAACAAGATTTTTGTTGTTGTTCTTTGGTTAAATTCATTCAACATTTAATTAAGGGCTCTAGGAGCATTGTTCAGTTGTCACTTGTCACAAGTTCAATTCTCTAGCATATCGTTGTAAAATATTGTTTATTTGACCCCAAGTATTAAGTATTGCTTACTATGATTGACTTATTTCAATAAGCCCATATGAAATTCAAGAATCCTCTTTGGCACCTAAATGCGCTAGGGTATCAACTTTTACATACCTAAGTGAAATTTACTTTTCCATCAACTAGCTTTTCTTGTATTATATAATGAAATCGTAAAAGAAAAAAAATATATGACAATACTTTTGACTTTTGATTATGTATTTAATTATAATTTTTGTTTTAAAATAATTATGTATAGAGGGATTCCACCACACAAGAAAGTGGTGCACAAACACCCGTTTCTCAATCTAAAGAGGATGGAGGAGATAAATATTTTTTGAATGCTTCAAGGTTGTTTTCCTAACTCATATAGTCAGTTTCCGTGTACTTTTATTTATGTATCATGCTATAAATAATATGCTAGTTAAAAAAATTGAAATAAATTCATAATTGTATTTGAATTTTAGGGCAAACATGAACACCTTATATGATTCACTATACATACAAGGACATTGATCTACCTGATCCCCATTTGCCGTGTTTCTAGAATAAATTGACTACAACTCTCAAGTGGTTTGACGTATTGGTTAAAGCCCAATCTACCCGCTTTCACAAGCATTGATAGGGTGAGTATCATGTCTACGACACGTGGATAATCACCTCTTAGCTCACTTATGTATAAGCAAATTACTGTTAAGTTTCTCCAGTTGAAGAATAATTTTTCCACCCTCTCTTCTGGCTATTAGAAAGTAGAGTAAATTAAAGTTGAGTTTCATATCGCACTATAGAGTTCATATTAAGGTGGTTCCAGTATTATAAATGTAATAGTAATATTTAAAAAAAGAGAAAAAAGAATAAATTGACTACAAGGTAACATATTATTTCTTCCATTATTTGTACAACTAGTTATGCATATAAATATGCTGTGAATTATATAAAAATCGAATCTGATGTTTGGTTGGGTAAATTTGCAGGTATCTACAAAGAGAGGTAGATTGTGGCTTCGAAAAGTACTACTCTAAGCACTGGAAGGTTTTTGTTTCAACTTCTTATGTAGATCTTGAATATAAGAAAGTGATGGGTTTACTTTAGCACATTGGAGATATGTATCAACTGAGGAATTATTTATTAGGTGTTTAAATCCATCTATTCAAACTAAGAATTGTGTTAGACTTTGGACATTTAAATGAAGTTTCTTAGTATTACGTTTATAAATTATTCGTATAATTAGTTTATTAATGACTCCATTTGTGAATGAATATAAATTGAGATTTTTTTTTCATGGATATGATTTTCATAACGCGTTGGGTTGCTAGCAATATTTTCACCCCTCCAAAATTGTATGTACACCCCAAATCATTTTTTTTTTTAAATTCCAATATTACCCTTAAAAAATTAATGATTTGGGGTGCACAGATAATGTCAAATTGCTACTCAATTATGCTTTCTTTCCATGAATGAAGCAGATTGGAATGATTCAAGGGTCTGGTGAGGTTGCTATTGATAATGGTGAGGTGGGGTCTAACTGTTCTTGTTGTGGTGTGAGCTTTGAAGATCTACAGAGAAGGAAGTTGTATTCTCCATATGTGTTGATTCAACCTTCTTGGGAGGTTTTGGATTATACCCAGAAAGGAATTTTGATCAAAGAAGACGGTGGTGATGATCATTCTGATTATAGATCATAAGAGTTGGTGGAAGATGTATAGATGATTAAGCAGAGGAGAATTGTTCCTTATCTATTTCCAATTCTGATTGCAACGAAATGCCGCTGTCTAATAAAGATGAGATGGCAGAGAAAGAAGAAGAGCCTGTCAAGCAAGATGGTGACTTAAAACGTGTAAATTTGATTTTGTGGGTGGGTGTACATACAAATTATTTACCCTTTTAATAATTTTATTCAAAATAATATTAGATATTTTTAAAAACCTTGATGATAGGTTTCAATGTACCACCTTTGTGGGTTACTTTTTTTCTTTAATTAATGTAATTTTAATTATTCAAAAATCAAAGAATATAATATATAAAATTATTTATAAACTCAACTTAAAAATTTATAGTAATTTTAATTCATTAAAAAATATAATTTTTAAAAGTAATTATAATAAATTTTAAATACATTTTATTTTTATTTTATAAAAAAATATTTTAACCATTTTTGCCCAATTCATATAATAATTTATTTAAATTTTATCTTTTTTTCTTCAATCCAATCACAAGATGCACCAAACACAAAACAGTATTATATCCAACTCAATCTAGTATAGTATACTGAATAGAGTCTAAGAGTATATTCAATTAGAATTTTTAATGATTTTAAAGGACTTTCATGAAATTAAAAAGTTATTCTCCAAAGTGAAAAAATGTCATAAAGTCTTCTTGCTCACATAAAATGAATAATTAAATAAGTCAATTTCTTAAAACTTATTTCTAAATATGTCTTGTTTTTAATTTTAACTAAAACCGTCCCTAAATTGTTTTATACTACAATTTAGCTTTTGAATTTCAAAATAATAATAATAATAAAAAAGTCTATTATTGCTACTAAATCCCTTATTTGTTTTTAACTTGATTGTTTTTTTGCTAATAAAATATAGTAAATCATTTTCAAAATTTCTCTCTCCTAGTCAATGTGTCTTAACTTTTAAAATTGATAGGACCACTAATCAAATTCATTCACTGTATTTGAATTGATTAGAAGAGAGAAATTTGTATAGGAGAGTGAATGTAATTGATGAATTTGATTGATGATTCTAACAAAATATATATACATATACATATATATATATAATTTCTATGATTAGTGCTTCCTAACTTTAAAAAATTAGGAGGAACCAATCAAATTTGTCTATTGTATTGAATTGAATATAAAAGAGAATTTGTTTATTTGATTGATTTGTCATAACTTTTTAAAATTAAGAGATATTAATAGTAAAATCACACACACACACACACACACACACACACACACACACACACATATATATATATATATATATTACATTCTAATGTATACTTCGGTATCGATACACTTGACAACTATAAATGAGTGATTACATTATAAAATTACTAATTGTATTTTATTATTGTTGATTACAATTAAATGAGTCGAATTACATTTATAACAATTGAACAAGTTTAATTGTAATTAGATAAGTTTAGTTATTATTAGATATAATAAAATACAATTAATAATTTTATAATGTAATTAGTTTAGGTGTATTAATATCCAAGTGTATTGTAGATGACCCCATATACGAGTATGTATGTATATATGTATGTATATATGTATGTATATATATGACCCGTGTATTGTAGATGACCCCATATACAAGTATGTATGTATGTATGTATGTATGTATATATATGACCCTCTTGAGTGCACTTGAGTATCGATACACCTTTAAAAATTTTACTAATTTTACTTGCTAGTAGTCTACTAACTTGCTAAACCGGTTTTGAAAATTCAAAATCCTTTAATTAATGTAAACTATGATGAATGTCAACTGCAGTCACGTTTTCCAAATTCCAAGTCCATCATGTGGCCATCGGTTTGCTTAATGAATAAGTGGTTGCATTCAAGAATATGCAAATTGAAATTGTTTGGGAAAATAAATTTAGCTAGTAACTTTCCAATCATAAACTCAAATCTCTTTTGCAAATTCTCTATTCGTTCTTTAACTGTAATCTCTTTTGTAACCATCATTCTAACACTCATAAACTGAAACCTCTTCTCTCATCTTTTTCTTTTCTAACCTTGATCCCTAACCTTTTATCTAACCATCAATCATAATCTCCTCTCTAACCGAGTCACCATAGCTAAACCATCACTTGTTTTTCTTCAAGAAATCATCATCAATCTTCATTTTGGCAATTTAGAGATATTCGTGAAGTAATGTCTGATGTTAAAATTCTTGATGATATAAAATTGCAGAACATGTGCCATCTAGGAAAGTTCTATAGACTTGTTTTAGCTTTGACCGATGCACAAAAGCAAAGCATCAGGGAAATGGGTTTTGGGTTGTTATTGAAAATCTCATGCTTGAAATTCCAGTTATGAAGAATGTTGCTTCAAAGTATTGATCCTACAACTCATAAAATCTTGTTGCACTAAAAGTGCATTCGTATCAATAATTGGTTTCAATCAAAATTCTTGTTGGGTCCGACTTGGTTTGTTTGGGTTATTTTGGGTGGACTAGACCTAAATAACAATGAAGCCTAACAATTAGTTTTTTCAAGAATTTTTAAGTAAAACTTGATGTTTTGGTTAATAAAGGAAGTTCTATTCTATCATCCAATCATTATAAATAAGATCAAACAACAATATGCAAATGGTTTATACATTGTTTCCATAATCATTAATTTTCCAAACATATCAACTTCATCTGTGTGTAATTTTCATTGTATTCTGAACATTCATTATAATCCATTGTAATAGCAATTTCCAAGTCACATGCATGCCTTCTCCAACTTTGGCTTCATTGTCTGTTCGCAATTACCATGAGATTTTTCTCTTTTGTTCCATTCTACACTTGTAGGTAGGGGTGGGCAATTCCATGTTCGTACAGGAATTGAATTGAATTGATTTTTTTTTTTTTTTTTTTTTGGTTCTCAATCTTTAGAACCAAACATGGAAATTTTGAGGTGAAACCGACCTTAATTGAATGCAATTGATTCCGTTTAGTCTAGGTTGATTATGGAAATCAACCATGCAACATCACAACAAACTCAAACAAGAAGAATTTAGAAGAAGAAATGAACAAAAAACCAAAACAAAGCAAACACAGATAATACAAAAATACAACAACAAAACAAACATATAATAAAAACACAAAAAATAAAAATACAACACAAATGCAAGTTAATCAAACAAAACACTAATGCATATAACACAAAAAAAAAAAAAAAAAACAAAATAAAAATATGTTCTTAACAAAAAAAAAATAACATAACACAAACTCAAATTAAACACAACAAATATAATAAAAAACAACACAAACCTGAACTGATTAATGAAGAAGATGAAAGAAATAGGGATGTTGGCATCTTTGTGAAGAAGAAAGAAAGAGGAAAATGGAGGGGTGTCAATGAAACTAGAAGAAAGAAAGAAGAAAATGGATGAAAATGAAGAAGAAGAAAGAATCAAAGAAGACATAAAGAAGGAAGAGAGAAGAAAGAAAAAGAAAATGGCATCTTTGATTTATGAAGAACAGAGAGGAAAGAGAATGAAAAAAATGCATTGGAATGATGACCAGTCAAGTTCGATTTAGGGTTATTAGTATCAAGATTACAAGTGCCCTCAAGGTTATTGAGAAATTTTGATTAACCCAAAGGCCACATGCGTAATTTCACTATATAACAAATTTTTAAAAATTAATGCCGGTTTTCAACTTAGTTCGGTTCATATCTTGTCACCCAGACTCGAACTGAATCGAAATTTTATCGGTTCTACACATGAAGAACCAAACACCTTTGCTATTTTTACATGACCGAAACCAAACACTTGAAATCACTTCAGTTTTGAGTTTGTTTGGTTGGGTCATATTTTTGTGCCCACACCTACTTATAGAAGACCATATATATAACAAGTTTTGGAGCTATTAGGCAGATATTTTGGTACATTGGTTGAAGACAATATAGTTTTGGATTGGTGAAGGGTATACATTCTTAATCACTATGCAAATTAAGTTAAATTGTTAGTGAAAGCAATAAACAACATTTGTTGTTATATCAAAACAGTAATTAAAAACAAACCGTTTTCGCCCTGACGTCCCTGAAAACAGAGTTGTTCAACCAGTTAGAACTGATCACCAATAGATTGGAACCAAATTCTTTGATCACAGCGTAAAGTGCCATTTGCACAACCTTTTTTCTCTATTCTTTTGAATGTCTCTGTATGTTGCTTAAAACATAAAACTAAAATTATGTGTTTTTAAATTGCCAACCAAGAGGCAGTTATCATCGCCAATCCAGATTCTTGTCGGGTCAAACTTGGTTTGTTTGGGTTTATGTGGACCGGACCCAAATAACAGTGAAGCCCAACAGTTTGTTTGTTTAAGAATTTTAAGTAAAACCTGATGCTAGGAAGTTCCATTCCATTTTCTAGTCGTTACAAATAAGATCAAACAACAATGTCAAATGGTGTATAAATTGTTTCCATGGTCATTAATTTTCCAAACAAATAAATTTCTTTTGTGCGCAATTTTCACCGTCTTCTCAATTTTGATTATAATCCATTATAATAGCAATTTCCAAGCCACATGCATGCCCTCTCAAACTTTGGCTTCGTTGTCCGTGCACAATCACTGTGTGACCTTTCTCTGTGTTCCATTCTATACTTGTAGGAGACCAAAAATGCATGAACTTCTTCATCTTTAATTCCTATTCATTATAAATCTTTTGATGGCCAAAGAAACACAGTGCTATACTGCTATTGAACATCAAGAGGGGCCTTCTTCTATAAATATAAAAAACTGAAGTTGACGACAACAGTAACAGCATATGATGTACTGCTCTGTATTTCGGACCAATCAATTAACGGCTTTATGACACTGCTTCCTATTAAAAACTAAAGCAACAAAGCTCCATTAGCAAAATGATTTATATATAAAGAGAGATAATACAGGTTACAACTTACAACTATAATACTAAAACCTTCTTCAGCAACGACATTTAGATTTAGTGATACATTAAAATTTTAAAAAGTTAGACAATTTGATATCTGCCCATATAAAAGCCCAAAATCTGTAATGGATAGAAACCAAACAACCATTTGGCAAGTTTTGCTGAGCTAGATATCGGTGGTTAAAGTCCAGAGTGGCGTTGTTAGCACCCTTGAAAAGTTGTATCTGCACCCCTCCTTGTTTGTGCACCCCATTAATTTTTCAAAAAAATAAGCTTTGTTAAGCACACCCCACCCTATATCAAATACGTCCTTTCTATTAATTTAATATATATATTATAAAATTCGTTTTTAAATTGTTCGGGAATTGTTTTTTTAACAAGAAGTAGATGCTCCATCTGAGGCAACGAGTAGATCATCATCGAGGGACTTGAATAATCAACAATTACAGTGATTAGCAGTGTTGGAACTGGCTAAGTCGGCATTCAATGGGGTTCAGATCTTTCAGCAACGTGGATAGGAATGCTGCGAAAGGCTGTTTTTCACTTCTTTATTTTTTTCTCTATTGAGGATATTGATCTTGCCCTTTCTGGTTAGGGAGAATAAAAGACTTTCAGATGGGTGAGAAAGTGAGTGGTGGAGAGAAGAAAGAGTGAAGGAGGAGGAGGAGGAGGAAGAGAAGAGAGAGTGGAGGAGGAGGAGGAGGAAGAAGAGGAGTTTGAAGGTGGTGGTGGGGTTTAGTTTTGAAGGTGGGAAGTTATTGCCATTTTATTAAAAAATTATGTTAATTTAATTATAATATTAATAATTTGATTTAAGAAGCACCGTTGTCTTCCAGAGCTTCTCTTTCTAGACCTCTCAAGACAGAGAAAGCCTTAGAACTGTTTTTAAGCTTGTTCTCCTGGTGAATTCGTTTGTTTTTCATCCAATTTCCAACCAAAGTTTGCTCATTTTCTTCTTCTTCTCCTTGCCTTCTTTCTGACTGGGGGTTTTCAACGGGTGAACCTAGAGTTTTTCTGGATCTATCCTTTGAAAATCTCACTGTTATATAGTCTCAGTCCACCATGGAGTCTTGGTCCCCTCCTCCATTTCTGATAAGGGTTTTTCGGGTTTGGCTTTGTTGGTTCAACGGCCGTTGACTGGCGGTTTTTGGTGTAGATCGACATTCAAATCAAGTTTCCTTATTGATTAGAAGAAGTGGAGTGTCTTGGATACCCTCTTGTCACTATAGAGGTGTAGCTAGCGGTCTTTAAGGATGATGTATTGTTGTAGGAGTTCTGGTTGTTTAAAGGAAGGTTTCTTTCGTTTCGTCGAGGTTAGGGTCTAGGAGGTAGTTGAAGAAGATGACTTCATTTTGGTGTAAAGAAGCTGTTACGTATAGTCTATTTTCTATGTTGCTATCGATCTTTCCTTTGTTTTATGTGTTTGTTTATTGTGTTTAATTGATTTGTGGACAGACTGAATATAGAAATGTCAAGCATTTTCTTGGTTAGGGAAACGCTTAGTAATCCATCTAACCATCCTGGTTTTTTCTTTCTTGTGGAGGGATCTGGTTCTGTTTATGAGCTTAGTTGGTCTTTTTCTAAATTTGTATAAGCGTTCATTGTTTGTAATTTGTTATTCCTGAATTTGGGAGAGTAATGAAGTTAATTTCCAGCATTTCAATAATAATAATAATAATAATAATAATAATAATTTGATTTAAGGGTAATATTGAAACTTTAAAATATACTTAAGTTTGGGGTGTATATACGATTTTAAAGGGGCGGTAATATCGTCACTCTAAAGTCCATCTGTCTTGCCACATCAAGTTGAAGTTGACCAAACAAAAACCTTCATATTTTTTAACTGTGCACCTACACTTGACAATGGAAGCCTTACGTGATTATGTTAGCTTGAAACAGTAAGTATACCAGCCTATATATTTTATGAACACAGATACGAGAGAATCTTGATCTGTGAATTGAACCTATATTTGATTTACCTGTGTTGTCTAATTGAGATTTTATTTTACTTCCCCCCATAAAATGAAAAAATATATATATATATATATATGGTCTAATATGCAAATTAAAATATAAAATTTATCTACTTTGGGTGAAGAGCTTTTATAATGAGGTATACCTGATTTTAAAAAGTAAGGATCAACCAATCAAATTCATTTATTTTATTTGAATTAAATAAGAAAGAGAATTTGTTTTAAGAAAGAAAATGCAATAGATGGATTTGATTGGTTGGTCTTTACTTTTTAAAATCAGATATATCTTATTATAAAATCTCTCTTTATAGTGAACCACAAAATATACGAATATAAATAGTGCTAATATCCACACAACAACAAACACACATTTATAAAATATGTATTACACATTGAAGTTTATGACAAATACATTAGCAACAACAATATTACAAAGTCGCAATTGACAATAAATAAAATATCATAATTGATTAAAACATTAAAATCACTTTGTTAATAAGAAAAGATAGTATCAACAAGGTTGAGATAATAATTTAAGAAAATTATAAAAACAAGTTAAGTCTATCATATCATCAAATGAAAACAAACTTTTGATATAAAAATATGTATATACTCAGTAGAAGACAAATTTAAGAGTCATCTAACTGTGAAACAACTTTAAACATGAAACTAGAAGAGAGAGCTGAGAGAAACCGACCTATTATTTAACCGGCAGTACTCTTGAGTCTTGACCACACTTATCCGGCAATTAATGCCTTGCCAGATTTAAGCTACCTATACAAGATATCTTCGACAGACATAACTAATAGTCCTCCATCCACTTCAGCACTGGCATTGACTTTGAAGTTTGAATACATGTAAATTTTGCAAGATGGATCTCATTGTTTGGATTTAAAACAATTCAAAATGAAAAGTCCTAATAAATAGTTGCAACTTTTTATGAAATAGTACAAAGCGGATTATAAATAAGCCACCCATTTCATTTATTTCTTGTAGAAAAAATTTGACCAATTTGAAGAGTTAGGTTAAAGTGTTATCTCCCTCATTTTCTCACTTACATAACACATTTTATCATATTGATTTCTTTCATAAACAAGTCAGTGTTCTATCAATTGCAATGATGGAATACTGTATCGATAGACTTATCATCAAAAGTATTCGTGATTTAAATCATTAGTGCACAATAATGTTAAACACCCGGCTTCATTGTATCTTGCAGGCATATTTGCTTAACTCAGTGCATCACTCAATTAGTGGGGGCAAATAGTATCTTAAGGAAAGTGACATTTGTAATGTGCCTTGAAGTTACAAAACTAGCGCTGCAATAATATTCATTTTGTAGGTATTTCACTGGATGCAAACGAAAGTACAATGAAGAATATTTCAGTTACACTTGGCAACTCTCAATCTAAGGTACACATGATTCTTGAATTTTTCTCCACCACCTCCATCCACTTCAACATTGGCATTGACTTTGGGTACATGTTTAAGATTCTCCCATGTCTCATGTGTTACCAACAAAGTTTAACATATTGCGAAGAAAAGCAGCTTCTGATTTCTTAGATTCTCAATGCCACTTGGAATCTCCTTCAACACTGGACACGCTGTAATTAGTAGGTTTTCAAAAAGGGGCGCATGTCTTCTACAGCAATAATGTTGAATTGATTCAACAAGGAGGTTCTCTGAATACGACAGGTAGTGTCTACAAGGCAAGTTCAGGATCATAATATGAATTCTCCGCCAGCACAACTGAAAAGGCCATTCTTTCTTGGACAGTCCAGGAACTGAACATGGATGTGGAGGAATTGAAGCAGAGCTGTTTCATTCTCAAAGTTGAAGCTTTCAATTCACAAAAGAAACGGAGCGTGCATTTTAATGAGGAAGAATGCAGATAACACAATCCACGTGCACTGGAAAGGAGCGACAGAGATGGTTCGAGCAATGTGTTCCAGTTACTATGATGCTTTTGGAATCAAAACACAAATGGACAATGGGGAAAGGGAGAAAATTGGGCAAATTATTCAAGGTATGGCAGCCTTCGATGCATTGCCTTTGCATTATCACTGTTACTGTTAATCAGAGTAATCAATCTGATTATAGAGGCCATGAATGCTAATCTAACTTATATGTATAATATCAATGTGTCCATTTCCTTTTATGTGCAGTGACACTAAAATTGCTTCAACTATTGTAAGTTCCTTGATATTGCGTAGAAGCTGTTTTGTTGATTGACATGGTCTTAAGAACTCAAATTTTCCTTGAGCACAGGCCTGTAAGAGCTTGTATTTGGAGGACACGTCTCCACTGAATTTGGTGGAAACGTTAGCGATGCGTCGAATGATCAGGTACTGCTCTTGCACTTCACAAATGATAAAAATATTTGAAGTCTAAGAAGCAGAATGATTTGGCTTGTTTATAATATGATAGAATTTCTTATCGTTTTAACTCACCTTTCTAAGAAAATGAAAGACTTTTACTGCTAAGCAATTGCAAAATCGCTAACAAGTTTTAACTTTCGTCGTTGCAGATACGAAAAAGAGAACAAACAACTTAAATATATAGTTGTATGCTAATATTGCTTGATGACCAAGTTGAAATTTAACAGGTTTATCATTGCTTTCTTGCTGTTTGAATTTGTTCCACAATAACATTATTGTTATTAGCAAGATCTAGTTATATCGAAACAAGATGAGACCACCCAAAGAATTAAAATTGATAATTAAGAAAACTGGACAATATTACTCTTTATTACAGATATTATTTTAAATAAGAAACAGAAAAGATTGTATATAATAGTCACAAAAACATGCTGCTAAGTATGTACAGAAAATCAAAGGAATTGTTAATCCTAGCACTTCTTCCACTTGAGATAGCTAAAAAATGGTTTCCTTGGAACAGGTATGCACTTGACGACCCAACCAATTGGCCAAGAAGCTGCTGCAAATGCAATGCACACAACCCATTGGCCCCAGTTCAGCCTTTCTGTACTTGCAAACTTCTTCAGAAATTCCACCATCACTACTTGAAGAACAATGGTTATCCCTATAATTCCCAGAAACAACTTGTTCTGATGGATCCCCTTGAACACATTTTTCTTTTCAAGCTTTCTTGCGTTGAATTCATTGAAGACTTGGCAGAGCACAAACGTGTTGAAAATCAAGGTGTTGTTTACCTTCTCATTGACACCAAAGATGGATTCACCTTTGAATTGTAAGGTCAAGAGGACAGCTATCTGATACATAGCTTGAGCCAGAAGATTCCTCCACATGATGTTGGTGATAAGTGGTTCAGTGCGACCCACAGGTGGTTTGTCCATGAGATCCTTGGTGGGCTTTTCTGTAGCGAGAGCCAGAGCACCCAGCGTGTCCATGATAAGGTTCACCCACAATAACTGGACTGCACTTAAAGGGACTTCCCCGGCAGAAACTGCAGCAACAAAGTTGATCACGAGAGCAGCTACATTTACCGTAAGCTGGAACTGAATGAATTTCTGGATGTTGGTATAGACACATCTTCCCCATCTTAGGACTGTGGCTACAGAAGAAAAGTTGTCATCCAGGATGACAATATCTGAGCTCTCCTTGGCCACTTCAGTGCCTTGAATTCCCATAGATAGTCCTATATCTGCCTCCTTCAGAGCTGGTGAATCATTTGTGCCATCCCCAGTGACTGCAACCACCTGACCTTTCTGTTTCAGGCATTGTACCATAAGTAGTTTGTCAAAAGGAGAGGATCTTGCCATCACATATATTTTGTCAACCTTCTCCATCCTCTCTTCATGTGTGTAGTTTCTGAATTCCTCTCCCTCCACCACTGCTCCACTGGACAGGTCCTGATTGGGCCTGAGTATTCCACATTCAGTGGCTATGGCTTTTGCAGTGAAAATATTATCACCAGTAATCATCTTGATTTTCACTCCAGCAAGTTGGCAATCTTCAACTGCTTTCTTTGCCCCTGGACGGCATGGATCCTTTATGCCCACCAGCCCTAACAAGCTCAAATTACCCTCATCTAGCTTTTTCATATCATCCTTGTCATCATGCTCGTCTTCTGAAACTTGTTTATGTGCAAAAGCAATGCATCGAAGGCTGCTAGCTGCCATACCTTGAATAATTTGAGCAAATTTTTCCCTTTCTTCATCGTCCAGTTGTTTCTTGATTCCAGAAGCATCGTAGTAACTGGAACACATTGCTAAAATCATCTCTGCTGCTCCTTTCCAGTGCACGTGAATTGTGTTGTCTGTATTCTTCCTCATCAAAACCCCACTTCTTTTCTTTTGTGAATTGAAAGCTTCCACTTTGAGAATGATACAGCTCTGCTTCAATTCCTCCATGTCCATGTTGAGTTCCTGGACAGCCCAAGAAAGAATTGCCTTTTCAGTTGGACTGCCTGAGAACTCATATTCTGATCCTGAACTTGTCTTGTAGACACTACCAGTCGTATTCAGAGCAACTCCTTGTTGGAACAATTCAACAACCCGCGGAGAAATTGAACAAGCAACACCCTCTCTTACAAGTTCTTTACCGAGCCAAAACATGGTCACTTTCATCTGGTTCAGGGTGAGAGTGCCAGTTTTATCAGTACAGATAGTTGTTGCAGAGCCCATGGTCTCACAGGCTGAGAGCTTCCTCACCATAGCTTGATCAGACATCATTCTCTTCATGGAATAAGCAAGAGTAAGTGTAACAGCCAATGGAAGACCTTCAGGGATGGCAACCACAACAATTGTAACTGCATCAGCCACGATCCGCACAACAGCATTCACTACGTTGTCTGTCTTTGTTCTGCTTCCATTAAATTCTCGATTTCCATTCTCGTCTGTCGTATTCCCTGTGAAATAGCGAACCAACAAGACTATAAGGACTAAGAAAGCAACTGCCAATCCAACCTTGCCTACTGATGAAGTTAGTGTGTTGAGCCGAGCCTGTAAAGGTGTTTGTTCGCTGGTGTCATGACTGATTTGGCTCATCATTTGGCCCCATGTTGTGTTCATGCCGACTGACGTGGCAAGCATACAAGCATAGCCATCAACCACCTTGGTGCCAGAGAACAAGAATGGATTTTGGCTGCTGTTTACTTCCACATGATCACTTTCCCCTGTCATGCTTGATTCGTCCACCTGTAACGAATACCCTTGTAGGAACAAGCCATCCGCGGGAATTTGATCTCCAATTTTCAAGCATATAACATCGCCAACAACAATTTCAGAGATTGAAATTTGTTGCCGCCGACCTTTTCTGATGACTTCAGTTTGGATATTATTACTGACGTTTGATAATTTATCAAACTGTCTATTTTGCCTGTAATTGCTTACAGCCGAGACAGTGATGACCAGAAAGATGGCAACGAATATGCTTCCACCATCATACCAGCCATCTTTCAGGCCATGCTCTTTGATGCCAAAACCAAGAGAGAGTGCTGCACACCCTAAAAGAATCAAAATAGTTAGATCTTTAAAAGCCTCCACCACAAAGTGAAAGAAGCTCTTTGTTGGCGGTTTTTTATAGGTGTTAGAACCAAATGCCTCTTTTCTGCGAGCAACATCTTCTTCACTACTAATGATTCCAGCATTGATGTCGGTTTCAAGCTGCAGAAACCACACCAGAAGTCCCGCCAAACCAGTCGAAGTTGGTCGAGATTTTTCTCCTTCACAAGCTCAAGAAGACTTGTCTGATCAATCTGGAATGATGTATTATCTGCAAGATGTCCAAGACAAACAACAGTATAAGATGGAGAGCGTGAAACCTTGTGATACTTGTGTGTGGATGCAGTATTTTTGGCTAGAGAAAACAGAGTTCTGGAACAGTAGATTTTAGCAAAAGCAGAGTGCCACTTTTTGTTGGGTTTACTAAGGGTGGCAGGAACATCGATTAGAAACTCAATGCCAATATTTGCATGGAAAACACTAGTCATTGTATTGTTTCCAAACAAGCAACAAGAAAAATAAAAATGAAACAAACGTGAATTGGGTCGGTCTGCTGCTGTGAAGACAAAGAAAACAAGGAGTGGTTCTGGGAAGAGATTTGTGACAACTTCGATCGTCCTAGGATTCTTATATAAGACGAGTTGGTTTATACAACACGTCCACGGCGTCGGATCACCAACAGCATGTGTACGAGGAAAATGTTGAAGTTTCGTTAAATTTACTTCGATCGTCCTAGGATGCTGTTTTCACGCGTTGCACAGTCAATTTTGCTCTTCATACGGTTGCTTATAATTTGAGTCAAGCCCATTGAATGATGAGGCGCAGGGGACTTTCCCTTGAAAGTAACATCACACTGAATTTATTTTATAATTTTTTAAGTTAGATTTTTTTAAAATAATTTATACAACTATCCCAAATTTAGGAACCATAACATTACAGCCCTAAAACCAGTCAAATTTGGGGCTACCATAAAAGCACAAAAACATTAGAGCTTGTTCTCTTTGATGGATCAAGCAGAGAAGGCCAGTAGGAATACCGGATGGTTCCCATACACAGGAATAGCCAAGCAACACTGGATCCAGCCACCCATAAACTTCAAACCACAATTTAAATAAAGAACAATATAAGAACGAAAATCAATAGCACCCAAAATAAACTTATACAGGATAACCTCCAGAATCCAAAAGGCAGCAACAAAAGATGACTATAAGGAGAAAAAGCATGGTGTACCACACGGGAATCCCCTACAGTAATCAGATCGTCTTTGTGAACTTGAAAAAATTTCCTTGAAGCACCATGAGATCTTTGATTATAGCGCCAAACTCCAGTTGAAGATCTCCAAGAACCATTACTACCTTGAATCACCAAGGAGGTATGCACCCACTTATTTTCAACCACCACTTGAAAAATATACAAACAAAACAAAAGCAATCGGGTTTTTAGAGCCGAATCCAATTATCAACTGGATCCAACCCTAAAAGCCCCCAAAACCAAAGGGACACCGACAAGAAACCAGAACAAGAAGAAAGCAACGAAGATCAGAGGAGGGGAGAAACAAGAAAACACTAAGATTCTACCCGGATCTAGCTGGAAAAGGCTTCCACGAAAGCTTTATCTCTCTAAGGGTGGGAGAGCTTTTTTCTCTCTCTAAAGGGAGGGCTTTCGAGAAGTACGGTCAGTTTTTTAAGTTAGTTAATATTAAGATACATTATCAAGATTAATCGTTTTGCAGCTTATGTATGATAACTATGATGTTGTAGTAATTGAGACTATCCAACATTTTGATTTAGTTTATATAGTGCAAATTTGAGCTTACAAAGTTATATTTAGAAGTAGGATATTCAACAACACGTGCGATATTGGTATAATTATATTGGAGTTGTAAATATTATTGGAGATGTTTTGTAGTGATTTTATTTTATTTTTTATTGCGGTTATTTTGTTTTAAATGCTATCTATGATGTAAGCTAAATAAATTAACCTTTTTTTACAACAAATCACATAAAACAATAATTTCTTAATGCGGTTATTATAGACATAAACCTTTAAGTTGAAATTCTAAATGTCATTATGTGTCTTTCATATCAAGACAAGATTTTTATGTTTATCATTCTATTTAGTTTTATGTAGCTTATCAGAGTCTTAAAAAAAGGGCAAGAAAAAAAAAATAGCCATCTAGTTGTTCTTCAACATTAAATAAAATAAATTTTAAGATTTTTTTGTTTAAAGAAAATAAGTTTTAAGAAATTTATTTTAACATTTTATTAGCCTAGCTAATTGTTTTCAAGAATACTTTACTCAAACACTTTTTATTTCCTAGTAAATTACTAAACAGAAAATAGACTTTTCACTTCAATTCAAAAGCTAAGCATGGATACGCAATAAAGAATCAAACGACTTTTGACTTCAAAAGAAAATAGAAGTAAAGCAAAAGGCACGGCAACCGGTGACAAATACTAGACAAGTTACACAATTCAGGACAATGTTTTTTACTCTTTTATATTGATATTGTCTTTTCTATAGAATGCATTGTGATTCTTCATGAGCAATAGAGAGAAAAAGGGTTCCAAACGAATGAGTAAGATTCAATTCAATGCAGTTCTTTTTCTATGAAGTCTTAACACAGTGACTTTAAACAATTAAATTCTAAAACTTGTGAGACAGCACATGTATGGAAAAATAAATTCAACTTTAAATAAATAAAAGAATGTAAAAGTTTTTTTTTTCTTGAAACAAAGAATGTATTGCAACCAATAATACAATTAATTTAATCTTTTCAATTGTGATACAATTATCTATGTATTACGAGTGATTGAAATACAAATTATTCGAGAATTTTAAGTGGTCCATTAGCATTTTTCAGATAGATTATCAAGTAATATACAGTCAAGTTCTTAATTATACATTTCACTTTTTGGGAAATCTTTCTTTATAGTTTCATTTACTTTTCCTTATCAAAGTCATGGGAGAAATGAACTTTTTCCTTGTAGTTTCTTCTTTTCACTCTGAAAGTTTTTTTGTAAGGGTATAATCATAAAATCCAAATTATTCATTATCATTGGTATTTGCAGAGACATTTCGAAGATATATCGCCCTTACATAAAACTTTATAAGAAAGAATAATATATGGGAAGTGTAAATTAACTCATTTAGGTAGAGAATATATGTTGGAGAAGCCTTAAGCGGTTAGTCATTAGGAATTTTGATGACATCAGCAACATAATTCGTTTCAAAAAAAATAAAATGGTTGTATCAAGGTATGTATGTACATATTCGGGGCGGAGCTACAATCAGCCCAGGCTGGTTTTTTAGAAAAAGAAAAATTATTTTTTCTTTATAATATATAAAATTTGTCTATTTTACATTTGTAGCAAATTAACCTCACTAACAAAGTGATCATGCTTGTAACTTTTTTTTTGACATCCAAATACATCTCCAACAATTCATTTAGTAAATAAAATAGACTAATTTAAAATTCGTAACTTTATTTTTTTAAATACTAAGATTATCGGGACCCATCGAGATCAATTATTGGTAATACAATCTAGATGACTACTTTTACAACCGAGAGATAACTACTCTACAAAAGTAGACTTACACCCACAACTTGTGTTTTAATAGAACAATAGTGGGACTCCATCTCTTGACTTCTTAGGGTTAAAGAAGATACTCAATCACTGCAAACTAAGGAGTGATGTGTTAAGATACTCAAACACTACAAACCAAGGGGTGATGTGTTAAATTTGTAACCTTAGAATATAGCAAAGCTTGAAAAAAATATATTTTCTTGTTTTCTTTGTTTAGTATTAGATAGTTTTTTGTCCCTTTCTAATTTTTGGGTAAAATCTATTCATTTTTATCATATCTAGGTGCATAACTTTTGAATAATAAAATTTGATTGTCGTGTATAAATTCACCTAATATAATTATATTTAATTTAATCTATCCAAACATTAATCCTAGCCAAGCCTCTATAAATATTAATGATTAAAAAAGTGAATAAAAAATATATTTATTCTTTAAATATATTAAAAAATATATCTTAATATTTTAAAAGAATAAATAAAGATTTTATAATGAATTTTTGAATTATTAGTGTATGTTTTAAAGATACTTTAAAACAATCTTAATTAATAAAAAAGGGAAGGTAAACAATTTTGATAGAAATTGTTGATGTCACGCTCAAAACTTTGAAAGTTAAAGATGTGAACACCAATTTGATAAATACCTATGTGAAGTTCATATTGATCCAAAATAAATTGAAGTTGACGAAGAATGCTTGTGTGAAATCTAATATAGTTGAACCAATTGAATTAATCGGGAATCTGTATGATTAAAACAATTTTAAGCATAGAATTTTATGACTTCTATATTATCTTTTAATTAGTCTTCCATTTCTTTTTGCAAAAAATTTAAAAAGGTAACAAATGAGAATATTTATGTTGGTCCAATATTCGCTACACGATATATGAAGGCATATGAATCAGATTCTGTAAGGAAATTTCTGATCTAAGAATAAAGAGCTAAATATTCTTTTCTTGTTGGAAAATGAAGCATCTGGGAAATGCATAAGCAAAATCCTATGCATTTTTTTTTTAAAATAAAATTATTAGGTGTAAATGCTTTTAAGACTAAATTAGCCAGCAATAATTCTCTGTCAATATTAAGATGATGTTAATATTTTTTATGAGAGAAATTTAAATTTGAATAATGTACGAGAGAAAAAAAATCAAATAATCTTGACTATTAAGTTTTTTAAATGTTAATATGTCATTAGATTATAAAAAGATTAACAAATTGCTTTAAATTAACAGCACTAGATCACGAGAATATCGACTATTTCAAAAAAAAAAAAAAAAACACAAAACAAAATAAAATCATGAAGTAGGCTTGGCCAGCGGTTTGCTAATTCGTTGTGCTTTTCATATGGTCGCCAGCTCATGGAATTGCATAAAACACTCTTTCTTGTCACAATCATAGGCCATATAATGCAAATTAACTGATGCATCCTTCATGTTTCTTATATTTGAAGATGTGGATGCAAATGAAGGGCTATTAGATAGGTTTCTATTGGAAGCTTGGTCAAGCTTAGCAACCATCAAAAACCACTTTCTAGTAGCTTTCCATGACAGTTCATGTCTTTGTACAACAGTCGCCAGTCAGTTGAGTGGACTCTTCGGTGATTATACATCCTACCTTATATCGCAATTTTGATCCCAACTTATATTTATTAATTGATGAATAGATATTCATTAATGATTATTTATTTTACATGAAAAATGTATCAATATATCAATTGATATATTATGAATTGGTATCAAGTTGGGATATAAAAGATTGAATATCTAACATTATTATTGCTGATTTTTTTATAGCGCAATGAAAACCATTATTAGTATTGTATTCTAGATACTCTTTGTCTACATCGACACATATTAAATACCATTTAAACAATCTGCATCCAGAGTGCAATCTATAAATGTTCAACATCAAATCAAAGCCATGAACAACCTGAAGGCCTTCATTACATTGCAGGTAGCTGGCCAATGTGGGATCAGAATTCACAGCAATAACAAAGTGAAAATCACTTTTAATAATTATTTTCAATCTCTGCTGTTGCCAATAGATAAAAAATAAACATGATGAATATGGAAAGAGATGCTTTGGCAGTGGCATTCAATTTGCCAGCAAAGATAGGTTGAGGCGATACTAGATAGTCACTAACAGAACAGGATAAAAGTACCGTCCCCTGATCTAAAATTATATAGCTAGACTTTATGATATTCTTTAAGAACACTATCAATGCCTTTGTTGGTTGACCTTGAATTCTCTTCATACTCTACAAGATTCAATTAATTTGACAAACGTCATACAAATTTTGGTTGCTCTTCTAATAAGATTATGGAAAAGAAAGAAAATGAATAAATCCCAACTTGGTATATATTGAAATAAGCAAATTATGGAAGGCTTAGCAAATACGTTCTTATTGAAAACTTATGAAATAAGTGATTATGAACTTATTTCATAAGTAGAAGTAATTCCAAATGCACTCGACATCATGTTACAAAACATTTCAACTTTAAATATAACTATAATGGTAATAAAGACATCACAATAGGTGATATTAAAAATGTTCCTATCAATCATGCTTCGGATACTAGAATTGCTTTTCCTTCCAACTAATTTGGGTTCAATAATGTTATGTGCGGGTCTCATATTAAACACAATTTATTATTTACCTCTTAATTTCATGTTCAAAAGAATAACTCTATTGATTTTTTTTTTCTCCTGATTTCTATCTTGTGAAGGGTCGAAAAACAGGGCAGCCTTGGCCTACGACGAGAGTAGTTGAAATATCTATACGTAAGTGGCCTTTGGTGCAACAAGCGTCATAAAACTCAGTCACCCAAACTCCCCAAACTCCTCAAACCTCAGTTACCGCGTTCTCCGCCATATCTACATTCTCAACCTCACCAAACTTCTGGCAACACCTTGTTGTCTCAATCTTTTATTGACTAGTCTCATTTAAATCTCTCATGGTATTGGAGCCTTATCCAAGAGTACTATATATATATATATTTTTTTTATTTATACTGAAACCTCGGCTCAATCATTTGCTCATTTATCCTTGTAGGGTTTTGATCTTTTTGCTAGGTAAGTAGTGTCTTGAGGTTTGAAAGTGTCTTTTGGGTGTAAACTTCCTATCACCAAGGCACGTTTGTATTGAAACCTCAGTCCAATCCTTTACTGATTTATCCCATAAGGTCTTGACTAGGTAGAGTTTTGAGATTTGAACTGAGATCTTAAGTGTCTATTTGGGTACAAATCTCCTACTACCAAGGCAAACATCCGTACGAAGAAGAGGGTCGTCCGAAGGTATCTAGATCCTTCGTAGGACAATTCAGGCTGCAACACTTAAATTAGAAGATTAATTACTTCAAGAAACCTGCATGCATGTTCCTTTTCAAAGGACGGTAATGATCTTATTTTTGCCATGTTCCACATCAATTTGTATATTCTGTTATTTGACGGTGATAATGTTTCATATCTTATTGACTATTGTTCATACTTGAAGTTACATAATCACTACTAATGTTACAAGCAAGGCCCCCAATTATAATGTTAAAAAAGTAGCTATGTAATGTTAAATTAGCATTTTTTCCGATATAACTAAATTTGAGATTCCGATCCAACAAGAGCTAATGTGCAAGTTATAGAAGTTGTTTCAACTTATATGTAAAAATCAGTGTATCCACGTTTTTTATGTGCAGAGACAGTACAATTGCTTCAACTATTATATGTTTCTTGATATTGCCTAGTTGCTGTTTGTTGATTACTCACATAGTCTTAAGAGCTCGAATTTGGAGGAGACTATAGAAGCGTTAGTGATCTGTAAGATGGTCATGTACTACTCTTTCAATTTACAAAAGCTAGCATATTACAAGTGTAAAAACCAGAATGATTTGACACAGTTATATGGCAGACTTCCGGATTTTTAAAACTCACTTTTTGAAGAAGCTGAGCAATGCAAAATAGAAAGGTTGTTTTAAGTTTCAATGTAGCGGATACGAAAAAGAATTCAAACATCTAACTCTTGAGTATATACTTGTTTGACAATGCTGCATAATTACCAAGTAGAGATTTTACAGGTTTATCATATCTTTTTGCTGCTTTAATTTGAATCCAAAATGACGGTTGTTTTATATTTGCAAGCTTTAGTTAACTTAACCAATGATAAGACCACCCAGAAAAGTAAAATAAAAACTTAATCAGAAAATATCACTCTTTGTTCTTAGTAAACAAAAAGAAACAAAAAATATTGTGTAATACGTTGCATTATAAAAAAAATATGGTCCAGCAAAATACTCACAAAAAAATTATTAATCTAGCAGAGTGAGTGGATATATATACAATCAAAGAATTTGTAAGTCCTAGTACTTCTTCCACTTGAGATAGCTGAAAAATGGTTTCTTTGGAACAGGTATGCACTTGACAACCCAACCATTTGGCCAAGAAGCTGCTGCAAATGCGATGCAAACACCCCATTGGCCCCAGTTCAGCCTTTCTGTGCTTTCAAACTTCTTCAGAAATTCCACCATCACTACTTGAAGAAAAATGGTTATCCTGATAATTCCCAAGAACAACTTGTTCTTATGGATCCCCTCGAACACATATTCTTTTCGAGCTTCCTTGCTTGTAATTCGTTGAAGACTTGGCAAAGCACAAACGTGTTGAATATCAAGGTGTCATTTACCTTCTCATTGACACCAAAGATGGATTCACCTCTGAATTGTAAGGTCAAGAGGACAGCTATCTGATACATATAGCTTGACCCAGAAGATTCCTCCACATGATGTTGGTAATAAGTGGTTCGGTGTGACCAACAGGTGGTTTGTCCATGAGCTCCTTGGGGGGCTTCTCTGTAGCGAGAGCCAGAGCACCTAGTGTGTCCATAATAAGGTTCACCCACAATAACTGGACTGCACTTAAAGGGACTTCCCCAGCAGAAACTGCAGCAACAAAGTTGTCCACGAGAGCAGCTACATTTACTGTGAGCTGGAACTGAATGAATTTCCGGATTTTGGTATAGACACATCTTCCCCATCTTAGGACTGTGGCTACAGATGAAAAGTTGTCATCCAAGATGACAATATCTGAACTCTCCTTGGCCACTTCAGTGCCTTGAATTCCTATAGACAGTCCGATATCTGCATCATTTGTGCCATCGCCGGTGACTGCAACCACATGACCTTTCTGTTTCAAGCATTGTACCATGAGCAGCTTGTCAAAAGGAGAGGATCTTGCCATCACACATATTTTGTCAATCTTCTCCATCCACTCTTCAAGTTTGTAGTTTATGAATTCCTCTCCCTCCACTGCTCTACTGGACAGGTCCTGATTGGGCCTGAATATTCCACATTTAGTGGCTATGGCTTTTGCAGTGAAAATATTATCATCTTGATTTTCACTCCAGCAAGTTGGCAATCTGTTAATTTTTTTGAATGCTTTACTTGTCTTGAGACCTTTGAATATATAGCAGCCATACAACATGATTCTCTCCTAATTACAATGAGATTTCTCTCAATTCCACTAATTTCTACCAAGATAATCTCTCAATTACTACAAAGTTATTCTGTCAATCTTCTAAATTTGGAAAGCTAAATATACAACTAGCAAATCTGTCAATTACTATTAACATCCCCCCTCAAATTGATGCGGATGGATCAAAAAGCATCAATTTGTCAATCATGAACAGATGTCGGTGCCGACTAAGAGCTTTTGTGAACACATCAGCAGTCTGAAGATCAGTAGAAATATGAGGAAGAGTAATCACACCACTATCGAAAGCTTCACGTATGGAATGACAATCTACTTCAATGTGCTTGGTCCGCTCATGAAAGACCGGGTTAGCAGCAATCTGAATAGCACTTGTGTTGTCAGCATGAAGTGGAGTAGGCTGATGCTGAGGAAAACCAAGTTCTGCCAACAACCCACGAAGCCACACAATCTCAGAACAGGCAGAAGACATAGCACGATATTCGGACTCAGTAGATGATTTGGAAACGCGAGGTTGTTTCTTACTTTTCCAAGAAATAAGAGCATTTCCGAGAAACATACACCACCCTGTGACAGAACGACGTGTGTCTGCACATCCTGCCCAATCTGCATCATTATAAGCTGCCAACAGAATAGGAGATCTCACTGGAAAGAATAACCCACGTCGAGAAGTCCCCTTAAGATAACGAATTATACGTCGAACAGCTGCAAGATGAAGGTGGCGAGGTGTCTGCATAAACTGACTAACCTGTTGGACAGCAAAGGAAATATCAAGTCTAGTTATCGTTAAGTAGTTTAAGCTTCCAACCAATTTCCGGTAGAAAGATGGATCGGAAAGAAGTTCCCCGTCTTCTTGTTTTAATTTCGAATTCACCTCCAAAGGGGTAAGAACCGAATTTCCATCCTGAAGACCAGCCAAAGTAATCACCTCCTGTGTATACTTGTGTTGATGCAAATATGTCCCTGCTGGTGTAGACTGAACCTCAAGACCGAGAAAATATTGTAGACGACCCAAATCTTTCATATGAAAAGAAGCCTTGAGGTGTTGTTGTAATTCGGTAATCAATTGTAAGTTTGTGTCAGTAATCACGATATCATCCACATATACCAAAAGCAAAACAATCCCACCAGTAGTCTTTCGAAGAAAGAGAGATGAATCAAAATTACTTTGAACAAAATTGAAATCAAGAAGAGTGGAACGAAACATATCAAACCAAGCACGCGGTGCCTGCTTTAATCCATACAATGACCGTTTCTGGCGACAAACATCTGAAGATGGTGTAGAAAATAGACCTTGAGGAGGAGTCATATAGATTTCCTCCTTGAGATCTCCACGTAGAAAAGCATTCTTAACGTCCATTTGCCAGAGAATCCAGCCTTCAGAGGCAGCAATGGCCAAAACTGTACTGTAGTCATCTTAGCAACAGGCACAAACGTCTCCTCATAATCTATGCCATACTCCTGACGATTTCCAAGGGCCACGAGTCGTGCCTTGTATCTTTCTAATGAGCCATCCGAGCGGAATTTAACCGAGTAAACCCATTTACACCCAATAGGTTTCACACCTGTTGGACAAGACACAATGTCCCAAGTGTGATTTTCTTGTAGTGCTTGAAGCTCTTCTTCCATAGCTTGCTGCCAACACGCGTGCTGAGATGCTTGAGAATAAGAATGAGGTACTGCAATAGTATCCGTAGTAGCAGTGAAGGACATTTCAGGAAAACCATACCTATCTGGTGGTCGAATAACTCTGCTAGATCTTTGAAGTTCAATATCTATAGGATCAGGTGGGGAATCAGTGTCTGGAAGGGGCGTTGCTTGCTGTGGATGACGTCTCTGGTACACAAGACCTGGCTTAAAACGTTCATTCTGTGACACATCATCAAAATTGGGAAGTATGACAAGATCAGGTGACGAGGAAATGTGCGATTGGAAGAAATATTGATTCTCAAAGAAAATCACATTTCTGGATTCTCGAATTTTATTAGCAGTAGTATCAAAACAAACAAAACCTTTTTGAGCAGTATTGTATCCTAAAAAAACACATTGAACAGATTGAGCAGCAAGTTTGTGACGTTCTGTAGGTGGTAGATGAACAAAACAAACACACCCAAAAGTATGAAGAGACTGATACTCAGGATGACTTCCAAACAGACGAAGATAAGAAGAGTCATATTGCAAGGTTTGTGTAGGCAAGCGATTGATCAAGTAAACGACAGTTGACAAGGCTTCGACCTAAAATTTAGATGGAACAGAAGATTCAATTAACAGAGTGCGAACAATATCCAAGAGATGACGATTTTTACGCTTAGCCACCCCATTTTGTTGTGGGGTGTAAGGACAAGATCGTTGAGAAATAATACCCTTCTATTGTAAGTATTTCTGAAAATTGTGAGACATATATTCCCCCCCAGAGTCAGAACGTAATACTTTAATACACGTAGAAAATTGTGTTTCAATAAGAGCAATAAAGTTCTGAAACACTGAGAATACATCGGCCTTAGATCGAAGGAAAAACACCCAAGTAAAACGACTATAATCGTCGATGAAAGTCACAAAATACTTGTACTGAGCATGTGAAATGATTAGACTAATACCCCAAACATCAGAATGAACGATTTCAAAACATTTGGTAGCACGGCTGCCATGTTTAGGAAAAGGTAAAATCTTGCTTTTGCCAAGTTTACAAGAAGTACAATCTAAACACAAAATTAGAGACGAAAACTGATATTTATTCCCCAAATGACCATGTTTTATTAAATGTTGCAAAACTACAGAATTTGGATGGCCTAATCTTTTATGCCATATTTCACTTGCATTACCTACTGCAGTACAGGTCAAAGACATTACACTAGGATTAGAAAAATGGAGAGGAAATAAACATCCCACTTTAGGCCCCTTCGCGATCACTTTCCCAGATATCTGATCCTGCACAATACAACCATCACGAGAAAAATTAACATTACAATTAGTATCCACCAATTGACCGATAGAAATCAAATTCGTAGACAATCCCGGTGACACAAAAACGTTACTGAAACTATGTCCCAAATTACCAATAGTAGTAATAGGAAGCGTACTTCCATTGGCAATTTGGATGTGTTGAGTACCCTCATACTTACGAATATCATGTAACATATCTGTGTATCCAGTCATATGGTTTGAGGCCCCCGAATCCACAAACCAAGAAGGTGTGAGTTTGAGACCCTTACCTTGAAGTCCAAGAGCAGAGAAAGCTGAAATAATCATTTGTTGTACCATCTCAGGTGTCATTGCAAGTTGAGTAACACCAGCTGATCCAGTCGAAGTGGTTGCAGCATTTTGTGAAAGATCTGATGCCTTTTGTGAGGTTTGAAGAGCTGTATGAAATGCCTGTGTCTGCTTGTTTTGAGGTCGTATTGCACATTCTTTAATGAAATGACCATTCTTTTTGCAATAATTACAGAATTTCTTGCTATAATTTCGTGCAATATGCCCAAATTCCTTACAGCTGTAGCATTGAATCTGTGATTGGTTTCTTCCTTTTCCTTGAGCGGCATAAGCCACATTTACCACCTCGGAATGAATCTTATCTTGTTTCATTCCAAGTTGAGTGGCCAGTCGCTGCTCCTCTCTTAATAGTTCACCAAGACAAACATCCAATGAAGGGACGGGATCAAGATTTAACAAACCTGCCCGTGTAGCCTCACATTTTGATCTCAACATCATCAAAAACTGATCTCTTTGACTTGATGTGTGTACATCTTGAAGTGCACCAAGTGCTTCTTTAGGAATCTTGGCATGAACAATGCCCGAATACTCACTCCATAAAGTAAGAAACCCACCATAGAATTGTTCAATGGACATATTACCTTGGCGGTAGTTTGCGATCTCCAACTCCAACTGAAACCTTCGAGCATTGTTATCTTGATTGTAGATACGCTTCAGATACTCCCACATCTCTTTAGCCGTTGTGAAAGAACGCAGATTATTCACCATGTGAGGCTCAATAGATCCCAACAACCAAGATACAATTCTTGCATCTTTGCTTTCCCATTGATCAAGATCCGTTCCATTGGTAGGAGCTTTACTCGTGCCATCTATATGGCTCCACAGCCCTTTCCCTTTCACATACATCTTAAATTGAAACTCCCAAGCCAAGTAATTTTTTCCATTAAAACGCACAATAGTGTTTTTGTCTTCTTTGGACATCATGAAACTATAGAAAGAATTCAAGCAATTTGCAACCCACAAAATTACCTGAACTCCAAAACAGAAAGCTACAAAATAGCCTTCTAAAATCTTCCAAGAAAGCCTACCACCAAGAGCCAAAGAACCCAGAAAAACGAAACCAAAAAAAATATGAAACCAAGAAACTATGAGACCCAGCAAAATAGATTTGGTTCAGAAGAAAGCTCTGATACCATGTCAATTTTTTTGAATGCTTTACTTGTCTTGAGACCTTTGAATATATAGCAGCCATACAACATGATTCTCTCCTAATTACAATGAGATTTCTCTCAATTCCACTAATTTCTACCAAGATAATCTCTCAATTACTACAAAGTTATTCTGTCAATCTTCTAAATTTGGAAAGCTAAATATACAACTAGCAAATCTGTCAATTACTATTAACACAATCTTCCACTGCTTTCTTTGCCCCTGGACGGCATGGATCCATTATGCCCACCGCCCCTAACAAGCTCAACTTACCCTCATCTAGCTCTTTCATATAATCCATGTCATCATGCTCGTCTTCAGAAACTTGTTTATGTGCAAAAGCAATGCATTGAAGGCTGCTAGCTGCCATACCTTGAATAATTAAAGGAAATTTCACCTTTTCTCCATCGTCCAGTTGTTTCTTGATTCCAGAACCATCATAGTAACTGGAACACATTGCTCAACCATCTCTGCTGCTCCTTTCCAGCGCACG
Organism: Nephelium lappaceum; assembly: GCA_021234005.1. NCBI lineage: Eukaryota > Viridiplantae > Streptophyta > Magnoliopsida > Sapindales > Sapindaceae > Nephelium > Nephelium lappaceum. Next base: position 14,083,575 of record CM038009.1, read on the forward strand.
TGAATTGTGTTCTCTGTGGTCTTCCTCATCCAAACCCCACTCCTTTTTTTTTCTGAATTCAAAGCTTCCACTTTGAGACTGATACAGCTCTGCTTCAATTCCTCCATGTCCATGTTGAGTTCCTGGACAGCCCAACAAAGAATAGCCTTTTCAGTTGGACTGCCTGAGAACTCAAATTCTGATCCTGAACTTGTCTTGTAGACACTACCAGTCCTATTCAGAGCAAATCCTTGTTGGAACAATTCAACAACCCCCGGAGAAATTGAAGAAGCAGCACCCTCTCTTACGAGTTCTTTGCCGAGCCAAACCATGGTCACTTTCATCTGGTTCAGAATCAGAGTGCCAGTTTTGTCAGTACAAATAGTTGTTGCAGAGCCCATGGTCTCACAGGCTGAGAGCTTCCTCTCCATGGCTTGATCAGACATCATTCTCTTCATGGAATAAGCAAGAGTAAGTGTAACAGCTAGCAGAAGACCTTCAGGGATGGCAGCCACAACAATTGTAACCACAGCAGCCACAATCCGCACAACAGCATTCACTATGTTGTCTATCTTTGTTCTGCTTCCATTAAATTCCTGATTTCCATTCTCGTCTGTTGTATTCCATGTGAAATAGCGAATCAACAAGACTATAAGAACTAAGAAAGCAACTGCCAATCCAAACTTGCCTGTTGATGAAGTTAGCGTGTTGAGCTAAGCTTGTAAAGGTGTTTGTTTGCTGGTGTCACGACTGATTTGGCTCATCATTTGGCCCCATGTTGTGTTCTTGCTGACTGATGTAGCAAGCATACAAGCATAGCTGCTGTTTACTTCCACATGATCACTCTCCCCTGTCATGCTTGATTCGTCCACCTGTATCGAATGCCCTTGTAGGAACAAGCCATCCGCAGGAATTTGATCTCCAATTTTCAAGCATATAACATCGCCGACAACAATTTCAAAGATTGAAATTTGTTGCCGCCGACCTTTTCTGATGACCTTCAATTTGGATATCATTACTGAAGTTTGATAATTTATTGAACTGCCTATTTTGCCTGTAATTGCTTGCAGCCGAGACAGCAATGACCATTACTGGTATGAAGCTTCCAACATCATACCAGCCATCTTTCAGGCCATGCTCTTTAATGCCAAAACCAAGAGAGAGTGCTGCACACCCTAAAAGAATAAAAATAAGTTAGATCTTTCAAAGCCTCCACAGCAAAGTGAAAGAAGCTCTTTGTTGGCGGTTTTTTAGAGGTGTTAGAACCAGATGCCTGTTTTCTGCAAGCAACGTCTTCTTCACTACTAATGATTCCAGCATTGATGTCAGTTTCAAGAGCAGAAACCACACCAGAAGTCCTGTCAAACCGTCGAAGTTGGACGAGATTTTTCTCCTTCACAAGCTCATGAAGACTTGTCTGATCAATCTGGAATGATATATTATCTGCAGGAGGTTCTAGATAAACAACAGTATAAGATGGAGAGCGTAAAACCTTATCATATTTGTGTGGTGCGGGTGCAGTATTTTTGGCTACAGAAAACAGAGTTCTGGAACAGTAGATCTTCCCAAAAGCAGAGTGCCATTTTTTGTTGGGTTTATTAAGGGTGGCAGGAACCATTCAAGTTTTTGAGAAACAACACTCGGAGTTTCAGAAACCAATCCTGTTTTATATGCAATTAATTCCTCACCATTGTATGTCTCCATAAAGTAAAGTGCTAACAAATTAGGCAGGTTATGAAGGATGGGATCCTCGGTTAAGCCTGACTGAACTAAATACAGTCTGACTAAATATTGAAGGTTAGAAATCTAGTTCGAGCGACAGCTTCTTCAGATTTGCCTTCAAATAGAGCTGCTCAAGGCATATGGATTCTAAATCGAGAATAACTTCTCTGTTTATCAACTCTATGGTTAATGATAGGAGATATTTCATATCTGCAAGGGAAGAGTACAGAACCTTCTGATCATTTCCATTGACCAGTTGAATGCCTAACTTTCTCAACTGCCTTAGCTTTTTGAGCTCTTCAAGTGCTTTAGAGTTCACTCGCACACCACTTAGCTTTCGCAGATCTATTAAAGACCCGCACCCTTGCTGAATTTTTGCACATTCTCCATAAGAGAAATAAGGACAGTCTGAACGGCAAACCCATAGGTAACACAGCTTTTTCAAATACTTGATCTCAACTGGAAGCTCACTCACATGAGTATACTTCAAATCCAAAGTCTCTAAGTTGATAAGCTTATCTATTGTCTTAGAAAGTACTATTACTTCTGTATTTCTCAAGCTTTGATAGTGCAAGGGAAAAAGGTATGCCACTCCTTTAGGAAGATAATCTATTACAGCATATTCAAAATCTGGAATTTCCATTAGCTTAAAGTTGGAAACAAAAATTAATTTCTTAATCAAAGATTGTGGTAGGTTCATTTGATCGAAAAAAATTATGGAACGAACATTTGAATCGCTAATTTTCTCCAAAATAGTGTCGAAATTTTTATGTATGATAAGAAGTCGAACTTTTCCAGATTGACTCATATCATATTCGTTAAAGACTTGACCAAAACCCAATTGCTTTATCTTCTTAAGGATGATTTCATGCATTAGATCATGGACTCGAAATCCTTTAGCTTCAATGATATCTTTTGAGGAACTTGAACCAAGCTTCTATGAGAGAGCTCGGCTATGTATTCTTCTCCAATTTCTTAAGGTTCCCTACTATTACTGTCTTGAAATTGAATAAATCTCTCAACTATCCACAGACAAATTAGTCTTCTGTAGCTAATGGAATAGCTTTCTAGAAACAAGCCAAAGTACAAAAGATAAGGTTTGAGGTGATGAGGAAGATCATTGTAACCTTCAGATAAAACTTTGTTACAATTTTTAAGATGAGGATCGCTTACTAACTCTGAACCTAAATTATCAAGTTACTTTTGCCATTCGGTTGTAGTCTTGCTCTTCTTTGATAGCAGACTACCTACAGCTATAATTGCTAGTGGTAGACCTCCACATTTTTCAAAGATTTTATTTAACAATTCCTCTAATTTTATGGGCAAAACCCATCAGAGTTAAAGGTCTTCTTGCAAAAAAGTTGTCATGCCTTAACCGTAGGCAAGCCTTCAAGGATAGGGATTCGAACAGTTAAGGCTGGTATAAAATGAGCAACACCTCTATTCAACGTTGTGACAATTAATCTGTTGCTTTTGGTGTTATCAAGTAAAGCATGCTCTATGGTTAAGCCCAAAATATTACCTTCGGCTAAACAGTTATCGTAATATAGCTTAAAGGTATCGATCCCACAGAGAAAGTTAAATAACAAAAAGAATTTAAAACAGTGAGCTTTTACAAATAATTAATAGAGAAAAATTAAAAAAAGAATTGTTTGAGAATTTTAAATGAAGAATGAGTCAAAAACAATAATAAAACAACCAATAGAGAAAATAGCAAGGCTTTGAGGGTCACTTAATTGTTTATTTTACTATTATTAAGTTTGATTTCTATTTGTTACTCAATTGCATGTTTCACATCCCAAACAGACAATTGGAAAATATAGATTTGGAGATCAAATAAAAAAATACCAATAGCATTTGTAAAATTCTTTGAATTTGAAAGCAAACTTGGATATAATTTTAAGTTACCTAAGAACGACAATATATCAATTCGATAATATTACAGTCGAAAATCAACTTATAATTATATCAAACCAGAAATTATAATTTTAACGTAAATCACATAAAGAAAGCATGACTGAATTTATATGAAATTGCAAAATATAATCTCTGAAATTAGAATTTCAAAAAGAATTCAACATAAACATTTAAGAACTTGGAAGAAATCAAACTTGAATAACAATATCCTTACAATTAAGATCACCCCTCAGCCTTACTCTAACTTTAGCCTAACTTGCTCATTATTTCACACATTCTACAAAGAAAGTATGAAAATAATTCAGCAAGATGCTTTCTTTCTGAAACACTGATTTTCTCTCTGAAAATTGGTTCCCTTGTTGTGCTGTCAGATGCCCTATTTATAGAAGTAAGAAGTTGACTCTCTAGAGAATCTTCTTTTCACCCGAAAGGAAAGCTTTCAATTTCAAAATCTTTCCATAATCATCACCACAACTTATTTGGTCATTTTTCAAATTTTGATATTCAAATCAAATATTAACTCATCTCCACAAATCACTCAATCTTTCTTCAAATTGAGAAACAAATCAAGTGTCAATCAATCACCACAAATTGCTCAATCATTTTGAAATTTGAAAATGATTTGTTGGTGGAAGTGTATGAGCCTTGAGACATTTAGGGTCTGACTTATTTTATCTGATGATCCTTGATAACATTTGGGTCTTATGCACTTGAGCTAAGATCCTTTAAATTGGGTCTCTTGATTCTGTTTCTGAAAAACATCACAAACCCAAAATAAGTACCCATAAATTATGTCAAGATTATCAGTTTTATGAGCATAAAAATACGTTAAATCAAATGATCAAACCAATTGGATTCGTAAAAATAATCAAATAAAAATGTTTAATTAAATAACATATTTTGACAAATGCAATCAATTTTCTAATATTAAAATCGTATTTTTGTGCTTTAATCACAACCCCCAACCAGCTTATTGCTAGTCCCTTAGCAATTCAAGCGTAAACAATAAACAAAACATGAACTAAGCCATAACCTTCTTACCACAAACCCCAATACATATAGCCATTGAAAAATTCGAACATGTGAAAGCCTCAACTCCATATTCTCACAGGTAAAAATATCAATTTAAATGGAGGGGATTTCACTCATGGAGTTGGAAAAATAGAGAAACACTCAATTGGATGGGCAATTTTTTGGACAAACAAATGAATGAACATTGATCAATTGATAGAAAAATTAACTATTCAAAATTATTCATTCTTTCTGTAGTGTTGCTTCAAGATTTAAATGGTCAACCTAAATAGAGCCTGCTGAGAAACAAGAGAAAAGAAATATTCCTTAAAAGAAGAATTGTCTTCTAAGTTAATGGAAGACTTTATTAGAATTGAATCAACAACCTTTTTTTTTTATTTTTTCATCAATTTTTTTTTCTTTTTTTGTGTGTTTTTTTTTTTTTTTCGTTTTTAGAATAAGCACAAAAATACAGAACTTCTTACATAATATAAAGTTTCTCACACCAAGGAGTAGACACGATTTCTAAAGGCTCAATAGTTATTATTATTTTTTTTAACCACTATCTCTTAAAGCATATTCAATAAATCAAGAAAGACAATCTAAACAGCAACTTAATCAGTTCAAAAGATCAATGAAAGTTCATAAGTTGTTTTCTCAATCTCTCCACTCACTCACAAAAAATATGTGAGATTAGAAAAATATGCACTTAAACATGTGATTTTTTCTTGGCTATATGCATTGAACATCCATCTTACCATAAGGCTTCGCACATGAAATGTAAACTAGTTTAAACAAGAATTACAATAGAAACAGACAATCAACTAGTTTTTTTTTTTTTTTTTTTTTTGACAACATGAAAATGCACAAACCACCACCCGCAACCTAAATCTGATAGTGTCCTCACTATCACAAAAGAATAAGGAAATGAAAAAAAAAAAAAAATAGAGGACACCTTAATGACATTTTAATGAGAGACAATCAAATTAAAGGAAGATTAAGGATGAGGGAAAAAAAATAAAAATAAAAATAAACTAGAGAAAACAAAAATAAATAAAACAAACTAAACCAAAGAAAAACAAAGCAACTAAAAATAAATAAAAAGTAGGAAAAAAGAGTACAAAAAGATATAACCTGATCAGTTATGGTAGACAGGGGACACTAATGTGAGCTCCTTAGGCTGGGCTATTCTCTCCACAAAATGTTTTAACCGTTGTCCATTCACTTTGAGAATTCGCCCATCAGTTGGGTCTTGAACCTCAACAACACTATTGGGAAAAACATGTTTCACCATATAGGGACCGGTCCTATCTAGATCGTAGCTTTCCAAGGTGAAGATGCAATCGGGAGTCATAAAGATGTACCTGTTGGTTTGGCTCAAAATTCTTTCTCAGGATTTGTTTGTCATGAGCTGCTTTCAATTTTGCTTTGTAAATCCTAGAGTTATCATATGCATCGTTCCTCAATTCTTTTATCTCTGTTAATTGTAGCTTCCTTTGAAGACCTGCAGCATTCAAATCAAAGTTAAGGGCCTTAACAACCCAATAAGCCTTATGCTTCAGCTCCACAGGTAAATGATAAGTTTTTCCAAAGACAAGTCGATATGGAGACATTCCAAGGATCGTCTTGTAAGCAGTCCTGTATGCCCAAAGTGCATAAGAAAGACGTAAAGACCAATCTTTACGATTAGGATTGATTGTCTTTTCTAGAATTTGCTTGACCTCTCGATTTGCTAACTCAGCTTGTCCATTGGTTTGAGGATGATATGCAGTTGAAACTTTGTGAAGAACACCATACCTGTGCATTAAAGCTTCAAAAGAACGGTTACAGAAATGTGTTCCTTGGTCATTAATGATGACACGTGGTGTACCATACCTAGATAACACATTTTCTTTTAAAAATTTGACAACAACAGTGTTATCATTAGTATGACAAGGCACGGCCTCGACCCATTTAGACACATAATCAACAGCAAGAAGAATATAAAGATAACCAAAGGAAGATGGGAAAGGACCCATAAAATCAATACCCCAACAATCAAATATCTCAATAACAAGTATAGGGTTAAGAGGCATCATATGCCGATGGGTCAATGCACCTAGCTTTTGGCATCTTTCACAAGAACGACAAAAATTATTCGTGTATTTGAATAAAATGGGTCGATAAAGACCACACTGCAAAATCTTTGCAGCAGTTTTTTTTATGGAAAAATGACCTCCACATGCCTCAGAATGACAAAAGTTCAAAATGCTATTTACCTCAGTTTCTGGAATGCATCTTCTCATGATTTGGTCTGGGCAATACTTATACAAATAAGGGTCATCCCAATAGAAATTTCTTACCTCAACCAAAAACTTACGTTTGTCTTGTGCACTCCAAAGTGTCGGAACTTCACCAGTAACCAAGTAATTGACAATGTGTGCATACCAAGGTACTTGGTTTACGACAAATAATTGTTCATCAGGGAAGTCATCTCGAATGGGTAGAGCATCGGTTGCATCATTGAACTCCAAACGAGACAAATGATTAGCCACAACATTTTCAATACCCTTCTTATCCTTGATTATCAGATCAAATTTCTGTAAAAGAAGAATCCACCTAATCAAACGTGCCTTAGCATCCTTCTTAGAAAGAAGATACTTAAGGGTTGCATGGTCAGTAAAAACAGTAATAGGTGAACCAATCAAATAAGCACGAAATTTATCTAATGCAAAAACAACAGCTAGCAGTTCTTTTTCAATCGTAGAATAATTCCTTTGAGCACTGTTTAAGGTTCTACTAGCATAATAAACAACAAAGGGCTTCCCCTCCCTTCGCTGACCCAAGACAGCTCCTACAGCGTAATCACTGGCATCACACATAATTTCAAATGATAAGTTCCAATCAGGTGGCTGTATGATAGGAGCAGTAGTGAGCTTGGTAACGAGTGTTTTAAATGCTTCATCACACTCTGAAGTCCAATTGAACTCAACTTCTTTGACCAAGAGATTACACAATGGTTGAGGTATGGCAGAAAAGTTCTGTATAAATCTCCTGTAAAATCCAGCATGTCCAAGAAATGATTGAACATCTTTTACCGTTTCTAAGGATAGGTAATTTAGAGATCACCTCTATTTTGGACTTGTCAACCTCTATCCCTCTTTCAGACACGATGTGCCCCAAAACAATCCCTGAAGACACCATGAAATGACATTTCTCCCAGTTGAGCATAAGGTCTTTTTCTTCACATCTACTCAAAACAGCTTCCAGGTTAAGCAAACTTGAATCAAAAGTATCACAAAAAACAGTCAAATCATCCATAAAAACTTCCATGCATTTTTCAACCATATCAGAAAATATGCTCATCATGCAACGCTGAAAACTAGTTGGTGCATTACATAAACCAAAAGGCATTCAACGAAAAGCAAAAGTGCCAAAAGGGCATGTAAATGTTGTCTTATCCTGATATTCTATAGCTATCTCTATTTGATAATATCCAGAATAACCATCAAGAAAGCAATAGAAAGGATAACCAGCTACACGTTCTAAAATTTGGTCTATAAATGGCAGTGGAAAATGGTCTTTTTCGGGTGGCTGAATTCAATTTTTTGTAATCTATACACATACGCCACCCAGTCACTACCTTTGTAGGGATAAAAACTCCCTCATTATTTTTTATCACTGTTACCCCAGATTTTTTTGGCACTACTTGCGTAGGACTAACCCATTTACTGTCAGAGATAGGATATATGATTCCTGCATCTAACAGTTTTAAGACCTCTTTTTTAACAACTTTTTTCATTGTGGGGTTCAATCTTCTTTGAGGGTCTCTACATGGGTTACTATTTTCCTCTAGATGGATCCTATGAGAACAAATAAATGGGCTAATACCTTTTATGTCAGCTATGGTCCAACCTAGTGCAGATTTATGTTTTCTCAATAAATTGATCAATTTTTCTTCTTGTTCAACAATAAGTTTGGAAGAAAGAATAATAGGAAAGGTATCACCTAGACCCAAGAATGCATGTTTCAATCCTCCAGGTAGTGAGGACAACTCAACTTTTGGTGTCTCTGAAGCAGATGGCTTCGGTTTTTCTCTCTCACTTGGCAATTCCTCGAAGCATGGTTGCCAAAATCCCTTTTGCTTATCCTGTGTATCATCAAAAATAGCAAAAACATTACAAACCTTATCAGGTTATTGCAAAGATTGAAAATTAAAGTCATGGAAGAGATATTCTAAAGAATCAGAGTCTTCCCTTATATGTGCTTCCTCCGATATGAGTGAGTCTATCATATAGGTATGATAGCATTCGTCATCTTCTTGTGGTTGTTTTCCAACATGAAAAATGTTCACCTCTAGAGTCATATTCCCAAATGATAGCTTCATAAGACCATTCCTACAGTTGATAAGGGCATTGGCTGTCGCAAGGAAAAGTCTTCCTAAAATCAATGGGATTTGAGACTCCATGTTAACCACAGACTGAGTATCAAGGACCAGAAAATCTACAGGATAGTAGAATTTATCGATTTGGAGCAAGACATCTTCTATTATCCCTCTTGTTCTTCGCACAGATCGAACGGCTAACTATAGTACAATAGATGTAGGCTTCATCTCTGTTAACCCCAAACGTAAGTAGATGGAATAGGGCATTAGATTGACGCTAGCACCCAAGTCAAGTAAAGTCTGACCAAACTCATGTGTCCCAATCTGACAACTGATTGTGGGACATCCTGGATCTTTATATTTGGGCAGTGTCTTTTGATCAATCACTGCACTTACCTGTTCCGTCAAGAATGCAGTCTTCTTAACGTGGTGCTTCTTCTTCACAGTACATAGATCTTTGATCACCTTAGCATAAGCTGGTACCTGTTTGATCACATGTAACAAAGGCGGGTTAACTTTAACTTGTTTAAGGTGTTCAAGAATCTCACCTCGATTTTCTGGTATTTTTCCTGTTCGAAGAGCTTAGGGAAATGACACTTGCACTAGGAATTTTCTTTTCAGGCTCTTGCTGAGAGGCATCTTCAGAACTACTTGGAGTGGTGGTAGGGCTTTTATCGTCCAGTGGACTTGGCAAAGTTGGTTCGCCCAATATCTTACCACTACGAGTGACAATAGCATTTACTTCTTTGATGCTTTGAGCATTTGAAGTTTGTGCCATATGTTGCCCATTTGGATTTGATTGAGGTTGAGATGAAAACTTTCCTTGCTCATGTTTTGTTCAGAGAACTGGTGAGTTTTGTGATTTGACTTTTAATTTCTTTGTTCTCTTCTACCACCTGTGTAAGAACAGCTTCAAACTTCTGGTTTGTCTTATTTTGTGCCTCCATAAATGCTTGCAGGGTTCCTTCTAAAGAGGATCTTTGCGGTGGACCATTGTATTGAGGTGGATAAGACCTTTGGGGTGCTGCTTCAGGTTTCCATTGGTTGGTAGATGATGTGGGCTGGTTGCTTTCAGATATCCAACTGAAATTTAGGTGATTTCGCCAACCAGGATTGTATGTATTGGAGTAAGGCGAGTATGATTTTTGAAACATCCCAAGAGCATTGCACTGCTCCTCGTATACCCCTCGCATCTCTCCATAGGTAGGACAATCCTATGCAAAATGATCGACTCCTCCACAGACAAAACAAGCATTTTGAGAATTTACGTTAGCAACTGTTAGAGCATCAAGTTTTTTTGTGACAGTTTCTAATTGAGCCTTAAGGTTGTCCTCTTCTCTCAAATGGTAAATTCCACTAGTTTTCGACTTATTACTACTATCAGTAGCACTAGGTCCAGTCCATGTGTGAGCTTTCTCAGTAAGTTCATCTAAAAACTCGATTGCTTCATCCGGTTCTTTAAGGAGAAAATCTCCATTACACATTGTCTCAACAAATTTTCGCTCTCTACCAGTAAGTCCATCATAAAAGTAGCTAACCAGGCGCCAACTCTCATACCTATGGTGTGGGTACAAATTCTGTAATTCTTTAAACCTCTCCCAAGCTTGATATAGAGTTTCATTATCTTTTTGAGAAAATGTGGAGATCTGTCACTTAAGGTTATTGGTCTTATGGTTCGGAAAATATTTGTTGAAGAAAGCTTGTGTCATTTCCGCCCATGTGTCTATGGATCTCGGTCTCAAAGAGTATAGCCAACTCTTTGCTTTATCTTTTAGGGAGAAAGGAAAAAATTTCAACTTAACTGATTCAGTTGCATTAGGTTGGTAATGGAAAGTGGCCACTACCTCTTCAAATTCCCTAATATGCACGTATGGATTTTCACTATCTAAACCATTAAAGGTAGGCAATAGTTGAATCATTCCAGGTTTGAAATCTATTCATGGCATATTTGGCGGGAATATTATGCATGATGGTGTGGCAATGCGGGTAGGGTGCAAGTAGTCTTTAAAGGACTTAGCAGGGATTTCCTCGTTTTCACTCATATTTGTGGAACTAGAGGATATATCAAATTCAGAAGCAGTTTCGCTAGCTAAATCAGATGGAAGCTCTAATTCAATTCTTCTAAAAAACTTTTCTCGTTCCTCTCTAGTTTGATTCATTCACCGTATGCACTTTTTTTTTTATAATTTTTTTTTTGATTTTTTTTTTTAAGGTCTTAAAAGAAAAGAAAAAGAAAGAATAAAAATACAATCCTAAAAATAAATTGTATGCAAAGGGAGAATAAAAAATAATAATAATAACAAAAAAATAATAAAAATAAATAAATATTCACAAAATTAAAATAAACAAAACTAATAAACAAAAATAAAAACGTACCGTTTCGAACCCTTTTGTTGATTTTACCTTCCCCGACAATGGCGCCAAATTTGGTTAAGCCCAAAATATCACCTTCGGCTAAACAGTTATCATAATATAGCTTAAAGGTATCGATCCTATAGAGAAGTTAAATAACAAAAAGAATTCAAAACAGTGAGGTTTTACAAATAATTAATAGAAAAAAATTAAAAGAAGAATTGTTTGAGAATTTTAAATGAAGAATGAGTCAAAAACAATAATAAAACAACCAATAGAGAAAATAGCAAGGCTTTGAGGGTCACTGAATTGTTTATTTTACTGTTATTAAGTTTGATTTCTATTTGTTACTCAATTGCATGTTTCACATCGCAAACAGACAATTGGAAAATATAAATTTGGAGATCAAATAAAAAAATACCAATAGCATTTGTAAAATTCTTTGAATTTGAGAACAAACTTGGATATAATTTTAAGTTATCTAAGAACGACAATATACCAATTCGATAATATTGCAGTCGAAAATCAACTTATAATTATATCAAACCAGAAATTATAATTTTAAAGTAAATCATATAAAGAAAGCATGATTGAATTTATATGAAATTGCAAAATATAATCTCTGAAATTAGAACTTAAAAAAGAATTCAACATAAACATGTAAGAACTTGAAAGAAATCAAACTTGAATAACAATATCCTTACAATTAAGATCACCCCTCAACCTCACTCTAACTTTAGCCTAACTTGCTCATTATTTCACACATTCTACAAAGAAAGTATGAAAATAATTCAGCAAGATGCTTTCTTTCTGAAACACTTATTTTCTCTCTGAAAATTGGTTCCCTTGTTGTGCTGTCAGACGCCCTATTTATAAAAGTAAGAAGTTGACTCTCCAGAGAATCTTCTTTTCACCCAAAAGGAAAGCTTTCAATTTCAAAATCTTTCCATAATCATCACCACAACTTATTTGATCATTTTTCAAAATTTGAAATTCAAATCAAATATTAACTCATCTCCACAAATCACTCAACCTTTCTTCAAATTGAGAAACAAATCAAATGTCAATCAATCACCACAAATTGCTCAATCATTTTGAAATTTGAAAATGATTTGTTGGTGGAAATGTATGAGCCTTGAGACATTTAGGGTCTGACTTATTTTATCTAATGATCATTGATAACATTTGGGTCTTGTGCAATTGAGCTGATATCCTTTAAATTGGGTCTCTTGATTATGTTTTTGAAAAACATCACAAACCCAAAATAAGTACCCATAAATTATGTCAAAATTATAAGTTTTATGAGCATAAAAATACGTTAAATCAAATGATCAAACTAACTGCATTCGTAAAAATAATCAAATAAAAATGTTTAATTAAATAACATATTTTGACAAATGCAATCAATTTTCTAACATTAAAATCGTATTTTTGTGCTCTAATCACTCTACATCTTCCCATAACTCATCTTGCCAAACATTGTCAAACACAACCATGTAACTCTTGTTCTCCAAGTATTTTCGTAACATGCCAATCAATTCCATCTCATCCATTGTCTCCATGTTCCTGGGAGCTGACTCATCCATTGAACTACAAATTTTTTGCGTCATTCTACTCAGTAGATCTTCCTTGTTGTATGCTTTCCCAACTTGGATCCAAGCAAGACAATTGAAATGGCTTTTCACTTGCTTGTTCTTGTAAACACTAGCAGCAAGAGTTGTCTTGCCTAGTCCTTCCAGCTCCAGGCAACACAATTACTTTGTGCTTGGGTTTTCTAGTCCACCATCCAATCCTTAAGTTCTTTTCTTGTAGATTCATAACCCACAATTTGATCTTCCTCCTTGTAAAATGAACCAACTTCATATCCACCATTTTGAGAAATATTTTTGGTTTCATGGTTAATTTGATCTTTCGTCCAAGGAATTTTAACCATAATGTTTTCTTCTCTCATCTATTTTGACAACTAATGATTTGATATCTTGAATATCATTGGCAATATTATGGTGCAGTTTCAGCTTTTTTATAGAGCAATTGATTTTTTGGAGAACACCAATGAGGCCCATGCCATGAGGAAGTTAGGCAACGGTAAATACAAACGCATCAATAATATCTTCAATGCAATAAGCCATTTCTCTGACTTGTTCCACCCACAGTTGGACACCTTTGTTGCTCTTCTTTCCTTGTAATTCTTCAGTTGTTGCCTTCACTTTGGCATACTTGAGAAAGCATCTTATGCTCTTTAGTTCGGTTTCAATGTCTTTAATTTCTTTACGTACACCTCTCAGCAATTTGATTTCTTGGACGAGCAACGGACCCAACTTGTCACTAACAAGGCTCATTGCAATTGTTGCCATATTGATCTTCACTTCTTATTCTTGAGCTCTATAACCAACCATATCTAAAATTTGCGGAGGAAGAATTGCATAAACAGAGGAATCATAATTTTATGGACAGTGACGGACCCAAATATGTATATTAGAAGGGATACTTTTTAACAAAGTAAAATAAAATAAAAATTAATGATAAAACAATTATAGCTCATATAAGTTTTCTTATTTATGAATTTTATCATGTAAAACAATTTATGTACAACAAAAATAATTTATACCAATAATCATGATAAACCGAGACCTATTAAGATTAAACAACATTATACGTTTTTTTTTTTTTTTTTTTTATGATGCAACATTATATATATATGTATTTTTATGATACAACATTATACATTTCACTCTTATAATACTAGTAAATATCTACTCCTACAATAACGAAAGAGAAAACTCTCTCTATATATATTTGTGAATACACATGATAGAATTCAAACTCATTACGAATGTGAGAGAAGAGTGTACTATTTATATAGTTAACAATTATTGTTCATAGTCTATGATAGGATATAAAAGCTTCCATAGTCAATGCCAAATTTAAGATCAGCTTGGTTGGTAAGTAGTTGGACTATTTCTTTTAAAATCATGGTTTGAACCACAAACACACGTTTTCATTATTATTATTTATAAAAGAAGAAAAATAAAGTGAAAAAGCAAATGTGAGGATCGACCTGTGATTGTGATGAAAAGAAAAGAAAGCCCCATACCACTAATACGAATCAACTTTTTGTGAAATTATTCACTTCGTAAACTATATTATATATTTAAATATTTAATGACTAATATTATAAATTTAATAATTTTTCATAAAATTCCTGAACAGACACAAACCCTTTCTGCACCTAAGTTAGGTCCACCTTGTAGTCATCTATATATACTTAGTATTTTTTTACTTTTTGTATCATTAATCTTCTCTATATATATTAGTAAATACACATGATGAAACTCAGATTTTTGTTACGAATATGAAAGAAGAGTGTACTAACTATTTAAACTATAAATAGAGGTGTAATTCCCACATAATTAAACATATTCTTACTTCTAAAATTTAGCCATGATAGACGTGATATAGTTTGAGATAAAATATAGTTTGTACTAATTATGCAATTAGTAATAATTGTTCATAGTGCATGATAGGATATAAAAGGTTTGAAAGTCAAAATGTGTCAAATTTAAGATAAGTTTGGTTGGTAAGTAGTCGCGCTACCTCTTTCCAAAGTATGGTTCGAATCCAAACAACTGTTTTTTTTTTTTTTTTAATGAAAAAAGAAAAAGCAAAAGCAAATGCACAAGGATCGAATCATGGTTGTGGTGGAAAAAAATGGAAGCCTAATACCACTGATACCAACAATTTTTTGTGAGATTAATTACTTCGTAAACTATATATAGTATTTATTTAAATATTTAAATATTTGATGGCTAACATTATAAACTTAATAATTTTTCATAAAATTCCAGGAGCAGCATGTGTCTCAGTTTGGACCTAAGCTAGGTCTGTCCCTGTATTTGTCTATCATGATAAATTTTAGTCCTCAAATTCGAAGAGGTACAACAATTAGAGTTTTTGTATCCAACCTTTTTTGATATAAATTTGCTGTCAATCAAATGTCTCCACAAGCCAAAGCTCTGACAAGTTAGGCAGGGTACAACTCTTTCCCATTTCCTTTAACTAGAAAAATACCCAACGTTCTCAACTGGCTTAGCTTCTTGTGCTCTTTAAGTGCTTCAGAATTCAATTGTACATAACTCAACTTTATCAAATCCATTAAGGACCCAAATCCATTCTGGATTTTTGTTCCTCCTCCACAAGAGATGAACGGTCCAAATAGTAAACCAGAAGGTAATACAATGTTTTCAGATGCTTAATATCAACTGAAAGCTCTCTCACAAGAGTTTTATCCGAGTTCAAAGTCTCTTAAGTTGACAAGCTTAAGTAGTGCACATGAAAAACGTTTCTTATTGCTTCGGAAAGATAATCTATAAAAGAGCATCTTCAAAGTCTAGTATTTTTCTTTTCTTTCTTTTTTTGATAGACACAGTCTAGAAAACTTTCATAAGCTTGAAATGCGTAACAAATAAACTACTTACAAAGACTGTGGTAGCTCAATTGTATTGGAAAGAAAAATGGAAGGAATCTTTGAATAGTTAATCCTCTTAAAAACATTATCACTATTTTCGTGTATGGTAAGACGCCATGTGTTTTTCCATTAACTCATAAAACGTCCATTCAGGACTAGAATAAAACCCAATTTTTTCCTCTTCTTAGGAATGATCTTGTGCATCAGATCATGGACTGAACAATATATAGCTCTTCCATCAACTTTACTCCAAATGTAATAATTCATTACCTGCACTGCAGCCTAGCATCAGCAGCACAATTGGAACAAAAAGAAACCTATATCATGTATAGACCATAACCTCCACTAAATTTACTAGTTATCAAAAATGAAATTGAATCCATAAATAGCTAGGTAATCTCTGCTTTCTAAATACAAGATTTGGCAAGTAAAGCAAAGGGAATCAATGGTACCCTCTCAAGGCCACTTGTATTAAGGCGATTGGCATCTAGAATATTATTAGATTAAATGAGTTTTTTCTATCATCAAATCATGTGTTCTTTCTGTCATCAAATTGTATGGAACAATGGTTGCTTTCTATGCTTTTTAATTTACATATTAACACTTACTAGAAATAACACCTAGAGAATCAGTTGAATCGATTACCAAGAAAAAATACTTTTAAGTTAGCCAAGAAAGAAAATACTATAACAATAGCAATCACATCACATGGTAGATATTCACAATCAATAATAAATAAATAAAAGATAACAATCATGTTTAATTATTGCATAAAAAAAAAAAAAGAAAAAAATTCATATTCAATTTTTGGGAAGATGAAATCTCCACTCCAATCACGCTATGAACATTGCTTCATCTATTCATGAGCATTAATTGAAACATAAAATCAGTTTGTTGAATAAGAAATGTAATATAATAGCAATTAAGAGGAAAATCTAAAAACAATTATGAAAATATGTGATAACTACAAATCATATTAATAATATATGAATATATAAAACAAAAACAAGTACTTTCATTTAAAAGTATATACATACATCAAAAGAAAAATTCAGAGGTATCTAGTTGTGCTTTAAATAAAAAAAACAGTCATTTAATTGTGAAACAGTATTCTTAAAAAAAAAAAAAATTGTAAAACAGTAGAAGCATGAAATGAATTTAAAGAGAGTAACGGGAACAGACCTACCCTTTTATTATTATTATTATTATTATTTTAGATATAATTTTTTTTTTTTTTTTACACAGACTTTTCTTGTAAGTTTTCTTAAACATATAAGCTTCTTAAACTCAAGAAATCATTATTTTGCATACGTACAATTATGTTTGAAGCAACAATTATCAAACAAGAGGAATGTCAAAATTATATTGGTGGAGTACATCCACCCTTACAGCACAGTGGTGTATACGTACCCTTTCATGTTTGTATTAGAACTATAAGAATCGATAATGCCATTTCACCACCATGTCACCACCATATGTGGGGAGAATCAAGTAAAATTAGAGTTTTAGATTATGGATAACATACAAGACTTACTTATACATACATATATATATATATATAGTTGTAGGTATAGTTTCATGATAACTGCATTTCTATAGTGAAGCTGTTGAGTTCAATCCCCTCACCCTCAATTCAAAAAGAATTAAAAAAACAAAAAGTGAAAAAGATCGAAAGCTAAAAACAAAATCGGATGGATGCCCCCAGAGCCCAAAAGCTATCACTTGACAATGGGGACTGAAGAAACCCAAAAGAACATCAAAGCCCAAACTTACACTTAGATTAGCAGCCTAGTAAATCTCAATAAATGTCAAAGCTTGTACCTGGACATCCAAATTCAATAAATTTAGTGATTCACTAGATGAATTTAGTAATTTGAATAAGAAATTATGCAATCAACTTCTCATGATATTAGCTTTGATAAAACAAGGTAAAGGTCTTAAATTCAAATCCTATTTCCCTCAAATCCAAAAAGAAAAAAAAAAATTAACTTCACATTCAATCCTAAGTTATAGTACCATAATTTATTGAGAGATATAGGTAGTGACAATACATAATACAAGCTAAAATTGGCCAAAAATAATACAGTTTAACAACTGATAATTGCATAGTAGACATCAACAATTCAAAAAAAAAAAAAAAAAAAGAAGGAAGAAAAGATAAGGACAACAACCATTTTCAATGTATTGGGAAGGTGAACTTTGTACTTCGATCACGTTGCTTCATCTGTTGAGGATTAATGAAAGCATAAAATTAGTTTGTTAAATAAGAAAAATAAATATAATATAAATACAAAGGAAATTCTAAAATAAGTATGAAAATATACGATAACTACACATCATATTAATAATATATAAATATGTATCAAAGGAAAACCGATGCTTTTATTTAAAAGTATATACATGTGTAAATAGAAAATTTTAATAGATATGTAACAGTTATCTAATTGTGCTTTCAAAAAAACAAAAAAGTCATCTAATTGTAAAAGAACATAGACATGTAGTTAAGAAAAAGAGAGTAGAGGAACAGGAACAGACCTGTTATAATATTAAATTAATATTTGTTAGTATAGTTATAAATTATTTACTCTTTTTAGTAAATTTTATTTAAGAATAATATTAAATTTTTAGAAGTAGACTATGTTAAAATGTACTTACAATTATTTAGGGGTGTAGATATCGTTACTCTTAAAAGATAAAAACAACAGTAGGATGGATGCCTCAAGAGCCCAAAAGCTATCACTTGCATAGTAATTGACCAAGAAGAATACACTTTTAACAACAATAATTGCATAGTAAACATCAACAATTCGAAAAAAAAAAAAAAAAAAAGGGGACAACAACCATTTTTAATATATTGGGATGGTGAATTTTGCACTTCCATCACATTGCTTCGCCTGTTCGTGAAGATTAATTGAAGCATAAAATTAGTTTGTTAAATAAGAAAATAATATAATAAAAATACAATGAAAAATCCAAAAACAATTATGAAAATATACTATAACTACACATCATATTAATAATATATAAATATGTATCAAAGGAAAACTAATACTTTTATTTAAAAGTACATACATTTGTAAAAAGAAAATTTTAACAGATAATTAAACGGCCATTTAGTTGTGCCAAAAAAAAAAGTCATTAAAATGGAAAAGAACATAGACATATGAAGTTAAGATAAAGAAAGAGAGTAGAGGAATAGGAACAGACCTAGTTATAATATAACAAAGAACTGGCTTCCTTTTCTCGTATTCTCTCAACTGACTTAGGCTGCAAATCCAATATATCTTCGAAAGACATCCATATGTCTCCCCCTTCTTCATCCTCAAGGATGACAATGACTTCTGGTATACGTTGAAGCCTCTCCAACGTCTTATGTGTTATACGAGACTGAAGTTCCTTTGATATATAACGAAAGAGAAGCATTTGAAGGTTTCTTAGATTCTCAATTCCAATTGGAATCTCATTCAACAGTGGGCATCCTGAAATCCCTAAGCGTTCAAGAAAAGGCATGGCACCATCTTCTATAATAATAGATTTCAATACTTTCAAGTCACCCAGATACAACTCCCGGAGTTTCAGAAACCAACGTCGTTTGATATACAATAGCATTCCATTGTATGCCTCCTTAAGAACAAGCTCCAACAAATTAGGCAGGTTATAAAGGACTATCATCGGATCCATGATTAAGCCTGACCGAACTAACTTCAGTCTAACTAAATTTTGAAGTTCAGGAATCCAGGCCGGCAGCTTCGTCAGATTTGCGAACAAATATAAACGCTCGAGGCGTATGGGAGGAGAAGCCATGGACTCTATATCAACCATATCTTCTTTGTTTATCAACTCTATGCCCAAAGATATGAGATCTTTCATATTTGAAATGGAAGACCACAGATCCTTCATATCATTTCCATTAACCAGTTGAATGCCCAACTTTCTCAACTGCCTTAGCTCTTTTAGCTCTTTAACTGCTTTGGAGTCCAATTGTACTCCATCACCTAGATTTCGTAGATCCATTAAAGACCCAAACCCTTCCTGAATTTTTGTACCTTCTCCATAAGATAACTCAGGACAGTACAAATGGGTTACCGCTAGGTAACGTAACTTTTTCAGATGTTTGATCTCAACTGGAAGCTCACTCACAAGAGTTTTCTTCAAATTCAAAGTCTCCAAGTTGACAAGCTTACCTATAGTCTTAGGAAGAGTCTTTACTTTCGTATTTTCTAGGCTTAAGTACTGCAAGTGAAAAAGGTTTCCCACTCCTTTAGGAAGATCAATTATTGAAGAATCTTTAAAATCTAGCACTCTCACTAGCCTCAAATTGCCAACAAATGATGTATTCATAGGAGACTGCGATAGCTCAACTACAGTAGAAAAAATAATAGAACGTACTTTTGAGTCTATAATCCTCTCCAGAACATTATCCATGCTTGTGTGTATGGTAAGGCGACGAACTTTCCTGCATTGATTCATATAAGACTCACTCAAGATTTGACTGAAACTCAGTTGTTCAGTCTTTTTTAGGATAATCTCGTGCATTAGATCATGGACTCGAAAAGTTTTACCTCTTCCATCAACATATGTATCAGAAACATGAACCAAATTTCTTTGAACGAGTTCAACAATATATTCTTGTCCAACTTCTTCAGGGCCATTGCAATTATAGTATTGATTTTGAACAAAACCCTCAGCCATCCACAAACGTATTAGTCTCCCACGACTAATTGAATAGCTTTCTGGAAACAGACCAAAGTACAAAAGACAAGGCTTAAGGTGGGCTGGCAAATCATTAAAACCTTCAGATAAAACTCTATGGCAACTTGCTAGATAAGGATCACTTCCTAAATCTGAACCCAAATTATTAAGTAACTTTTCCCATTCTATGACAATCTTATTCTTTTGTGATAGGACACCACCAACTGCTACTATTGCTAATGGTAGACCTCCACATTTTTCAAGGATTTTATTTGACAGTTCCTCTAACTCTGGTGGACAAGACCCATTGAAGGCTTTCTTACAAAAAAGTTGCCATGCCTTATCTGAAGGCAAACCTTCAAGCATAAAGATATGAACAACTGAGGTTGGTATGAAACGAGTAACACTCCTGCTTCGTGCTGTGATGATTAAACTATTGCTTTTGTTGTTATCAGGTAAAGCATGCTCTATATCTGTCCAAAACTCATCTTTCCATACATCATCGAAGACAACCATGTAACTCTTATTCTCTAAATATTTTCGCAACATGTCAATCAGTCCTATCTCGTCCATTATTTCAATGTCCCTAGGAGCAGACTCCTCCATTGAACTATAAAATTTTTGTACCGTTGTTCTCAGTAGATCTTCCTTGACGTATGTTTTCCCAACATAGATCCAAGCATGACAATTGAAGTGGCTTCTCACATCATTGCTCTTGTAAGCACTGGCAGCAAGAGTTGTCTTGCCTAGTCCTCCTGCACCTACCAACGCGATCACTCTACGTTGGGGTATTCTGTTCACCAGCTGTATATTAACTTCGTTTCTTATAAAGTCATAACCCACAATTTGATCTTCCTCTGTGTAATATGAACCAACTCCACAGCCGCCTGGTTGCAAAAATGTTTCTTCTTTCAAAGCTCGATCCTTGCTCTATGGAATCGAACCCATAGCGTTTTCTTCTCTCCTCTATTTTGACAAGTTTTGATTTGATATCTTGAATATCATTTGCAATGTTGTGCCGTAGTTTCAACTTTTTTATCGAGCGACTGCTTTTATGAAGAACACCAAATAGGCCCTTGCCATGAGGGAGTTGGGCCACAGTGAATGCAAACTCATCAATGACATCTTCGATGCAATAAGCCACTTCTCTCACTTGTTCCACCCATAGTTGGACACCTTCATTACTATTCTTTCCTTGTAATTTTTCTACTGCCGCCTTGGCTTCCGCATCCTTGAGAAACCATTTTATGGTCTGCAGTTCGGTTTTGATATCTTCAATTTCTTTACGTACACCTCTCAGCAATTTGACTTCTTGGACAAGCAATAGAGCCCAGTTGTCAATGACAAGGTTCACCGCAATCTCAGCCATATCGATGTTCACCTCTTACTTGAGCTTTTTAAATTTACAGCCAAATCTGTCTTCAAAGAGGATTTAGTAAAAATGTTAAAACCATCCTCATTAATTTTAACAAAAAGATATTTATATCTCAACCATAATCATATAGCATCATATTTATATCAATAGTAAATTAAAGTATTTATTTTTATTTTTTACTTAGATATTTTATAAATTCATAGTAACCAGCATAAATTTATACAACGTATATATGATAAATATAATTTTATAGAATTATATTTATGCCAAATATTTATTTTATGTCTAATTTAGATATTTTATAAATTCACAGCAATAACACAAAATTTATTAAACGTATGTATATTGTTTTTTATGTTTATAACAATTTTAACAATAGAATTAATCAAATCCTAGTCTGTTTCTTTTTTAGCACAGTGATTATTTTTAAAACTATGACAATACTAAACTGGTCGTTGATCAAATTAGCCACTTTGTTACCATGGTATAATATAGATCACGAAAGTTTCTCTACTATTTCCATCCGATTTATATAAGAAACTTAGTCTTAAACAAATCAATAGGAATCAAACTATCTAATTTACAAAATATCTAAATCTCTCAAGTTAGTTGACCTTAATTATCATGTGCGTTACGTTGAAATAACAAAGCAAGAACACTCTCTTGATTGCATAATTATTCGATCAGATATAAACTTATGATTATTAGTCCTAAAAAAACATACGCACATAGACATAAATATTAAAGAAATCCTTCCTATTCTAATATTTTTATTTGCCAATTTATATTAAATATATCAACCCTTTTGATTAGTGTAACGGATGAGAATTTAAATTCAAGAGTGCTGTTTGAATAACCCAAGTACGGTTGATGCTGTATCTACCCAATTTCTTACTAATTGCTATCAAACCAATGGCTCTGATTCGGTTTCACGAATATATGTACATATTAATGTTCCATAAAAACATTTGTGGTTTTGCAAAATTTATAACATCAAGCTAGAGGGTGCAGTCATCATACCTGCAAACTCGAAACCAATATCAGTTGGGCAACACAGAATCCGAGATCCAGTAGACCATAACCCTCCTATGCAAATTAAATTGAAAATTAGCTACAAGTAAGATCATTCTTTTTTTCAACTGCAGTCTTTCAAAGAACAAAATTAAAGAAGACTTATTAAAAAAGTAACAAAGAAAGAAAAGTATATATGAGGGATGAAAACAAAGAAACTTGTAGACTTGTCCTTACATTTTTGCCTATATTGCCAGTCCTTTGTTTGAAAAGCAACCAAAATGGAAGAATGAAGTATTGTCATATAGAAAATTAAAACCTTGGATTGAACTGATCGGTTGAGTTCAGAGGAAGCAGAGGAGAGCAACCTACTCTTCTTTGTGCATCGTTTTGTCTAGAAGGAAACAACAATAGTGTAACTCAAGTCCCGAATTCAGAAATCGACTTTTTGCGCTCGCTTTTTCAGATACGAGGACGAATTTGAGAAGTTAAAATCAACTTGATCTCTCGTCTTGCCAGTTGCCATATAGCAAGATGGTAATTGAAGATGCATATACTTCTCACAGCATCCAATTCTTCTCATACATTTGACATATGTTAATTGACTGGATAAGCTCTATGAGACATTATTAGTCAACGAATATGAGCCTGTAACATTCTAATCAATACTGTATCTTACTTAGTGGTAGTTGGTGAAACATCATTATCAATGACCTGTCTTACAAGATACTATCAAAAGGATAAGTGGAGTGGCTTGTGTGGTGAAACATCCTAATCAATGAGCTGTTTTACATGATATTATTAAGAGGAAAATCGGAGTGTCCGGTTGTAAGTTATTTTCCATCCATCCGATCAACGATGATGAACCTAAAAAATTTGCTAGAGGATACAAAAATTAAAAATATATTAAATATATAATATTTTTATATAGAATGATATTCGATTGTATTATATAATTTAAATATAATTAAATAAAATAAATAATTTTATACTAATTTTTTAAAAATTAATAAATTATATTTAAAATAATAATAAAATTATTAAAACAAATAAAAATAAAAATAATAAAACATAAATTGCATAAAATTATAGTTTTTCTCGTCGAGATTTCATATCTTAAAATCCGTTTGTCATAATATTTCTATCAATTTTATCAAAATATAGTTCTCCATATAGAAGTGAATATATATCTAACTAAAAAGAAAAAATTGAATAAAAATAAAATATTAATTAATTGAGAATAAAAAAGTATTAAAAATTAAAAAAAAATGATATAATAGAAGTATTAAAAAATAAGAAAGTTAATTATATTAAAATTAAAAAGAATAAATAATGTCAGAAAAAAATAGGATGAGTAAATAACAGTATTAGAAAATAAAAAAACAATTATAAAAAAAGGTTGCGGCATGAATACATTTTAAAAGTAAGGATATAGATGTAATTTTATAAAAATACTTTTTAAAGCAAATGCATACTTGTTTACTTCTCATAGAGTGAATTGCACAACACCCTCCCAATGTTTGCCTAAAAACATCCAGAAACATATTTATCCTTTTATTACACAACACCCTCATTCCGTTAGTCAAAAACCGTTAAGGTTAGTCAAAATCATCTAATTTAAGGGTATTTTAGATTTTTACTATTTTTTTAATTTTCTTTTTCAATTTAAATTATAGAAAATGAAAAAACAATTAAAAATTAATAAAAATTAAGGAAAAAAAAAAGGTATTTTAAAGTTCAATTAATAAAAATTATGAAAAAAAAAGGTATTTTAAAGTTCTGGGCAGATCTTCAACTTGAAGATCTACCCAGAACTTCAACTTTTTTTTTTTTTTTTTTAAAGATTTGGATTAAAATCGTTCCCTGTAACAACCTAGATCTTTTTTATCAACATCACACCTGCAAAAACTCATGTTTTCAACACATCATCAAGAACCAGAAAATCAATATAATTTTATAAAAACATTTGAATCAACACATCTTGCAAACCAACCAAAACCAGGAAATCAACATCAACACATCTTCAACAACATTTCAAAACTAGGAAATCAACATCAACATATCTTCATCAACATTTCAAATCCAGCAAATTAAGGCAACCAAAATCTCAAAAGAAAAAAAAAAACCCAAACATTTTCGAAAAATTTTGAAAAAAAAAAATCCCCGTCGCCGGTTCAACTTATCTAGAGTCAACCTCCACCGTCAATTCAATCTCAGTATACGACGACAAAGTTGGAGGATCGGGAAGAAGAGAGACCGGCTAAAAAAAGAAGGAGAAAGGGAAGATGATGCGACCCGACTCGGATACTTCTAACTCTAATCCGATAGGTCACGCCGAGCACTCCAACAGATCCCTCTCCGACCCGACTCGTCGGGCTAAGCGAAACCCGTGGAGCAAACCTTAAATCTTTGATACTTTCTAAAACATCATTGGATTGGTTTTATTTAAAAACTAAAAACGCAGTAGAAATTTTTTTTTTTTTTAAATTCATTTTCAAAACTCATTTTTCTAACAAAATTCCGACAGCATAACGACTGCATTTTTTATGTTCCTAAAAAAACTTGTTTACAGAAAAATAACACTTCGACTAAAATTTATCACCAACCCAACTTCTGGGTGCTCGTAGGCCTCAATAATACATTTGTTTTTCAAATCAACTCAATAAAATCCAAACACAATTTAATAAAACACATTTAATCAAAAACAATTTAAAAACATTTACAAGCGAATAATTACAAATCATTTATACACTTTTAAAAGATATTTACATGAAAATATAATTGATGAAACAAAATGGGCTGTTCAAATGATGTCGTGTCGTGCTGGCTCGCCCGCTGGAGGTGATGTTGCTTCTCGGCTAACTGCTGAGAGTACCTGAGGAGGTTTTTATATAAAACAGAAAATAATGAGCTAGAAGCTTAGTGAGTGATAATTTATCTTTTCTTTGAAAATCTGATTTTCAAAACTTCATTCTTTGAAAACATTTGAAAACTATTCTTTATTTCTAAAGCGTTTCAAACTTAAATCTCTTAAAACTCAATTTAAACAAGAGAATTTATATATAAACATAGGCTTGTTTTTAAATTTAAAACTTGTAACTGTAAATCATAAATAACTGGAATAACAATTTTAAAACTTTTTTTCTCTCAAATCTATTTTTCTTTTTAAAGCTGTTTCTTGATATCTTTCAAAATTACCATAGTATCCCTAAATCTGGGGTCTCTCAAATCTAGCGGCTATGTACGAAATTTCTCAGTGCTAACCATAGCTCGCTTGCTCTGAGACATCTCGTGGCCATGTGCGGAATTTCTCAACGCTAACCATAGCACACTGAAACACTACCCCATATCAGTAATGGCGACTCGACTGACAGACTCTGACACTTGTCCCCCCATGGTAGTGACTTATCCCTCCCCAGGACTGTGCCAACTGATGTGAGATAGACTGGCCGGATCTAAACTGATCTGGAATCTCTGAAATCTCTGACGGTATACTTACGGTTTTGAAAACACTTTTTCTTTTCTGCTTTAACTTTCTGGTGCAAAAGCACAAATATCTTTTCTAGGTGCACTAAGCACCAAAATCTGATTTCTGAGTGCAATAAGCACTAAAACTCGTTTTCTGAGTGCATTAAACAATAAATACCTTTAATAAATGCAAAAGCACAAAATAGCATCATTTCAAGCTCTAAATTCATGCTCATATCAGTACATTTAAAATAAACTCAAACAGTTACTTATTAAATCAAATTTAATAATTTGAAATACTTTAAAATATTTAAATAAAACTCACTCACAAAACTGATGACTGAAAATGGCGCGTGCGGAGCCCATACTCCTCTCGCCTCGATCCTCGAGTGTCCTAGTCACCTATACAACATATGGAAATGTAAATTTACGTTCGCGTCAACTTCTGGAAACTCGAAATTACACAATCGCCTTTATATGACCCTTTTTACGCGCAACTCTCTATTTTCTGTTTCTAACTTTAATCTTTCGCTTTTAATAGCTTCAATACTCCTAATTAAACTTATTAGGATCATCCGAACACTCAACGAATGTCATAAGGGTCAATTTACGGAATCGCTTTATAAACTAGCTTGTCACGCGATTCGATTTCTCTTTAAATTTTCACTATTCTCTTAGTTTCCTAAGCTCCCCCAATAGGCATTAATTCACTTCTTTCTCAACTTATTTTTCACTCAATATCAATCAATAACGAATCGTAACAAACTCCGCTTCGAAATCAACTTAACCGTTAAAAAAATCTTCAATGAAAACACTTTTGAAAACTTGAACGCTTACCTTTTCGCGTTGAGCTCAATTCGGGGCTGTTTTGGATGCGTAAATGGACTGATTCGGGCTAGGCTAGAGCTGGATCTCCTCTCTCTTTCTTCTCCTCCGCGCAAGCTCCTCTTCCATCGTCGGATTCTCTCTTTTTCTTCTTCGATTTGCCACCTCTGATCTGGTTCAGCTTCGATCATGCTTCATCATTGTTCCCGCGCGTTTTGGTCACATTTTGTAGCTGATTTCAGGTCAGGTTCGAGTTGGTTGCACTGGTCTTCTCCTCCTCCTCCTCTTTTCTTCCTCTCTCGCTCTCTCCCTAGCTCGATTTACCTCGATCTACTCCTGACCTGGGGGTCTGTCTCGGTCCTGCCGTTTCTGGTTCGCTTCGGTTTGTCTTGGTCAGCGAGGTTGATTGCATCGAGTTCGTCTTCAGGTCTGCTTGGTTCGGCGAGCTCCTCGATCGGCCGGCTAAGCTGATGGTTGGCGTCGTCGTCTGGTTCGTCTGTTCTGCGCACGCGTGCGTCCAGCTTCTGTCGTCGATCTGCTTAGCTTCGGGCCGTCTTCGCTGTGTGGTTCTGGTCGGTCAACAGCGACTGGTCGGACGACAACTTCTTCTTCTCTCTTCTTCCCTTCTTTTCTTCTCTTCTTCTTTTTCTTCTCTTCTTCTTTTCCAGTTCGTGGAACTAACTTGGTCTGCTCATTGTTTTGCTTTGTAAGTCAACTTAACCTTTTTGGCTTTTATTTTCTTCCACAATCAATTCCTATAATACCAATTTCGTCCCTTAAAATTTTCATTCTCATACCTTAAATTTTAGCTATATTTCAGTTTAACCACAAAAATCAAAACTTATCTTCAATTTAGTCCCTTATCACATTAAATAATCACTCGATTTATCACTCGATTTCGTTCACCATTTTATCATTCTGCTTAATCTCCGATCGAGTCTAAATCGATCTCTAAGGGTTCCCTATACCCTTAGGCGCTTCTATGAACCATTTAGGATATCTAATCAGTTACTTAGGGACTATTTCCGAAAAGATCCGTAAAATTACGTTTGAGGGCTTACAGAAGATCCACCCAGATCTGCGACGACTCTTGGACACAATCGGTAAAGGTAGCGACGGCATCTGGATATCGTCTGTGAAGGCTGGGCCGACGACGGGAAAGATGGCGAGAATTAGCGGTAAGAGAAGAGGGAGACGGAAGAGGTGACAGTTTGATCTGTGACGGCTTCTGGACACCATCCGTAAGGTGACGACGACACTTGAAATCGTCCGTGAAGGCGGGGCCGACGATGGGAAAGATGGCGAGAACACGTGGTGAGAGAAGAGGGAGACATGGGTGAAGGAAAAATAGAGAGAGAGAGAGAGCGTATGAAGAAGAAGAAGAAGATTTTTATTTTTAAGTTATTTTATTTTATTTATTTTAATTTTTAATAATTTAATTATTTTTAAGTTATTTTATTTTATTTTTTAATATTTTAATTATTTTTTATCTTATTAATGGGTAAAATAGTCTTTTGATCTAAATTTTTAGTTAATAGTTAAAGTTGACTTTCAGTATAGGGGTTTGGTGTAATAAAATGATAAATATGTTTTTGGGTGTTTTTAGCCAAACCTCGGGAGGGTGTTGTGCAATTCCTTCATTCTCATATTTCAAAAACGACGACAACGACGACGACGATGACGATGACAACGACTTCTTCTCGTGCAAGTTGAGAAACGATTGAACTTGCATCAGAAGTGATTGAACTTGCCTGAGAACGACTACTCTAGATCTAAAAAGAGGGGACCACTACAAAGAAATAAATGTCCCCACTACAAACGTTATAGCTAACGTCAAATAAAAAACAAAGCATGACTTGTGGAAACTATGGAATTGGACTATTTTTTCCCTTTCTATCAAAAACTAATGTATTAGCTCTTACACATAAAGAACAATAAAACTTAATTATTTACTTTAAGAAGAAAAAAAAGAACCATTTCTTTTTTCTTTTATATATATATAATTTTTAAAAACACCCGTATCTTCTCCAACACGTAAAATGGTTAGATTTCTTTCTTACTTCATATTCATGTCAAAAGTACATTTAATAGCATAATTCTTATCTAAATATATATATATATATAGTATAATTCTATTTTTAATTTGAATATAATTATTAGTGTACGCTATTGCTTCTGCCCAACAATAGGAGAACACGTGAAACCAAGAAAAAGATGACACGTGTCAATGGATTAGCTACTAATAAGACCTTCACAACTAAAAAAGAGAAGCAAAAGAAGGAATCAGGGGATAAAAATAGTAACCCACTAAGCATTGCTTTCCAATGACAAAACGACAGATGTGAGACATGCACCGGATAAAGAAATTGTAAGGCTCAAATCCTAATGGATCTAGAAAATTAATTGAAATCTAAGATTTAAGTAGGTCGAAATCAATTTAAGTGAATCCAATTGAAAAAAAAAAAATTGATGAGTGGGCCAAGTGTCCACTAATTCAGTGGATGTTGAGTCATTAATTATAATTATTTTATACTCATTTTACCTATCATTTATGGTATATTTTTTAGTAGAATTGATATTTTTAATTTGTTTCGTGTTTTTATATTTAATCTTAGGTTATGAGAAAAATGGAATGGAATTGATGATTTTTCGAAATTAATTGCAGCACAAGAAAATCAGAGATCTGGACCGAAGAAAGCTCGAAAAATGAAAATCAAAATAGAGGTTAAATTATAAAGATTCAGAATTATTTAAGCTTAAGTGAAAATTGAAGAAGTGAGGGACCCAAATGCAATTTACCAGCTCATAGTGCATGAAACGATAGCTGAGCGTGCGTTTCGGGGTGGAGTCGCTATTTCGGGTCGCACTTGCAAGTTGGATCTCTTGGCTGGTCAAGTCATGTTGGATCTAGACGTTTTTGTCTCTGTAATTGATCGTTGTTCCGAGTTAACCCAGTAAGGTGACGGGTCGCCCTGACCCGCATGTTTTTGTATCACCGTTGTGGGTTGAAGTCGGGTCGAGTCACGTGCAAGATCCTCACTTTTCTAATTTTTGTGCTTTAAATTGTCATTTCAGGTACCCAAGAGAGGATCCACGTGTTTCTGACTTTCTTGCTCATCACGAAACCTATTTTGGCTGACTTAAGCATTCTATAAATAGGTGTTTTTACCATTCAGTTGACATACACAACAAAGAAAGAGAGACTAGAGGCTTAGGGTTGTAGCAGCTACTTTTGGGTTTATTCTTCTCTATTTTTTTAAAAAATTTTATTTTTTCTATTAGAGCCATATGTGACTAATTTTCTTATTAGTTAGGGCTAACTTGAAGCCCTGAATATGAATTCAATTTATTATTATTTTTAATAAAGTGTTTTATTTTTGCATGATGAAATTAATTGTCTTTGTTTAAATTGTATTATATTTATTTTGTTTCTTTAGCTGGCCATCTTAGGAGCATAATTTTAGGATTGTGTTGTAAGAATATAAACCACACATCATACGGAAATATTCTTAATTTGCAATAATAAATTACTTACGAATCAATTGAGAGACATTAATTCATAGATATCTAGAACAGACATTATATTCTAGGATTTGTGTAGCATTCATATTCTTCTAAGGCTTAATGGATTCTTGTTATTTAACCTGAGTAGACATCATGTAAGATTATAATTAGGAATACAAGCATCTACATAGATATCATGCGATTTGCATACTATCTAAGGAAGAATCGATACAACTTGAGTTAATCATACCTTATCGTGAATGTCTTCATCATGCATTAATATTATTATGCTTCATTTATTTATTCATAAATTGAATGATTGTTTAGTGGTGGATAGGATATCCTAGTTAAGTTTTCTCTTATTGATTTTCCTTATTACATTTTACTTTCTTACTGCAATTAGCTTTTTAAACTCAATTCTGAATTTTTTTTCCCATTTAATTTAATTGTTTAAATAAATTTGGAATTTAAAGAAAGATAAAAACTGCTTGTGGGATTGACTTTTGTTTGTTGCTATACTCAGTCAAATAATTTATGCAGTTATAAGGTTTTAATAAATTGATTTATTAAAAAATTAATCAACAGTAGGCGCCATTGTAAGCCCAAAATAAATGGACTACACTATGAAATCAAAGCAAGGTAATCAAGCAAAAGAAAATAAAAATAGAAAAAAGACATTGAATGGACAAAGGAAAGTGGAGGTCAGACGGTCAAAGGCAGTAAAATCACACAAAAGACAAGATTGTATGGCTGTGAAAGAAAGAATATGGTGCATATTTTTTTTAAAGAAAAACATAGACAGTTGTTGGTAATTGACCATGCCATTGCATGGATAAACTTGAAAAAAAAATAAAATAATACATATATAAAGGCAAACCGTGACAAACTTAGCAACACATAACCAAAATCAAAAGCAGAAGAAAAAAACACAAAGCTGAAAACTGCAGCAAAAGGAAGAATATATATATATATATATATATATATATATATATACACTGAGTAGAAGAATATCACGAGTAGAAAAGGAAAAATGGAAAGCAAAATAATTAAAGCATATTTTGAGCTCATTTGGTGTGCAATAAATTCAATTTCAGGTTGAATTTTCTGGTTTGAGTTTTATAAATCCTAAATAGGCTTTTGTGTTATTTTTAGGTGGGGAAGAAGCCAAGGATAAAACGAGTGTTATTGGTTCCAAATAAAGCTTGAAACTTAATTTGTGAGTGGACTGTTTTATTTATTTTGAATTGATTATTTTTAGTTATATTTCAGATTTTATTACTTGTGGATCATTAGAAATGAGTTATTAGTTAGTTAAGTAGTTTTCTGAATTATTAATTTTGTTATATGTTTGGAATTAGAATTTAATTGTATACATATATATATATATGTTT
This sequence comes from Nephelium lappaceum, assembly GCA_021234005.1. Classification (NCBI taxonomy): domain Eukaryota; kingdom Viridiplantae; phylum Streptophyta; class Magnoliopsida; order Sapindales; family Sapindaceae; genus Nephelium; species Nephelium lappaceum. The sequence goes on from CM038009.1 coordinate 14,115,650, forward strand.
ACATATTTGAAATTCCAATTAGAATTTATTGTTTCCAACTTGAGTTTATTGCATGAAAAGTTTCAGAAGAATTTAAATATTATTTATTTATATTTGAGAAGAATATTTATTGAGATTTATATATAATCAAAAATAAAATTATGTAATTTGTATATGAAAATGATTTGAGAGTTGAAAATGATTGAAATGGGACTTTTAGAACACTAGGATTATACACTTCCCTCTAACGGTCAGCAAGCTTCACATGTGTAAGTCTTAGAGAGTCGCCCAACACGTGTATAGCAGATGTCTAGAGTCAATGAGTCTCCCAGCATGTGTATGACAGATGTTATCCCTCTCTCTACATGTGTGTTGAGTATCTGTATCATGTATGATAGATTCCCTTGGGTACTAGATTGATGTAGATTGAAATTTTATAAATATGCAGAAATGATCCACATAGATTTTTTCAGTTTATTATAATATGAAATGATACAGATGTTTTCAATTTATTATGATACGAAATGATATAAATGTTTTCAATTTATTATGATACAAAATCATACAGATATAAATTCAGTATTATTTTTAGATATGAATGAATATGGATAATTGAGGTTTTATGTTTCTTACCAA
>CM038009.1:14117264-14243916 GCA_021234005.1 Nephelium lappaceum
CATAATGTTTTATTAATTCTTATCGAAAATTATTTATTTAGTTTGAAGAGTTATATCCACTCACTAGGGGTTAGTGCTCACCCTTTTATATTTTAAAACCATTTTCCAAGTAACCGTTAGGTCTCAAAAGACATCTCTAAAAAGGAATAGGTGGGCCACTCGATCAATTGATGCATGGAAATCATATTTTGATGTTGTAAATGTATTTTATACATTTCATGGCATCTAGTCATGCGTGTGTTGATTTATGCTTTGCTGTTGTAAAATATTTGATTTCCCGTCAATTTGCTCATGTTTTTGCTTTCAAGATTGCAAATGATATAAACATACTTTATACCTACGTTTTCATATAAAAGCTAATTTACTTTATATATATATATTTCATGACGCTACTTGTGTTGAAATAAGATTTGGAAGAGGGGCCAAAGATCCTAAGCAATTGAGATTGGAACTATTTTAGAAGTGTACATTTCATTTGTTACAGGGTGGGATTATTGGATAAATAGTTGTTTTATTGTCAAAATATTTATTAAACCACCCAATGTATTGTTAGATTTCTAAATAATTTCCATCAAAAAGTTAGAACCATATATAGTTTCTCAACTTATCATAAGGTTTTCTCGAATTCAATATAGGAATCTAAGAGGGTCCTGTCAGAAATAATGGTAGAAATTCAACATTTTTGTCCATCTTTTCCATTCAATTTTATGCAATAGTTGGTATGTCAAAAAATTAGAATTCATAATTTCTTATGTTGAACTTTAATTTTTTGACATTTCAACTTGGACATAAAATTAAATAGAAAAATTATATAAAAATATTGAATGTACAGAATTATATATTACACAACCCAAAAGTTTATAAAAACAACTCATATATGGTTCCATTTCAGCCAATGTCATGAATGTCTTCTAACTATTATCACAAGGGTGGCCTAGAGTAAATTACATAACATAGTGTCTTTTGTCAATGTCATGAATGTCATGAATTATTCATTTTAGTTACTGAAGTTTTGAAAAATATCAGATTTTTAAAGTTTTTTTAAAAACAGTTATTTTCATTCCTAACTTTTTAAAATTTTAAAAAACGTTCAAACTGTCAGTTAACTGACAATCAACATTAACAGAATATCTAACAAAATATTTTTGCCCTTGATGATTGTTAGTGGTAAGTAAATTATCAAATTACGCTTATAAAATAATGAATTTACGAATTAAATTACTTAAAATGTTGTTGAATATAAGTTGTTAAATTAGAATTTAAATTGCCTAAAGTTACAGTTAATCGCCATTTAACTAATAATTTGAACTTTTTTGAAAAGTTTTGGAAAAGTTATGGATGAAAAGAGCTGTTTTCAAAAGAATTTTAAAAATCTGATATTTTTCAAATCTTCAAGGAGTAAAACGAAATTTCTCCAAAATGTAAGAGAAAAAAAAATGATACTATTTCATTAGTCCGTTTCATCACAGCAGCTGTGAGACAGTCCAATAGAAGATTCTCTCCTCCTTTATGAGGTCCAAATTTTATCACCATCCTTAGCACAAAATTACAGATTTGGTCAATCTATTAATTTGGGTAAGGTTACTCAAACCAGATTTTTTAATGACAACTTTTAAATTAGTTTTAAGAGTAGTCATTGAAAAATCTAACAACCAATCCAAAAGTTATTATTGGAGGATATCATTAGATAAATTTACTCAAACCAGTGTGTTAGCTGTTGGTTTATTTTTTAATAAATCAAATTCTAAACCTTGCAAGTACACAAATAGTTTATCGAGTATAGTGACAAACAATAGTCAATCTCACGAGGAGTTTCAACTTAGTTTATTTTTAAGTTTATTTAAATCCTAAACTAAAAACAAGTAAATTAAATAAATAGAGATTTGGAATTGAATTAAGACTAAGGGCTATTTTATTTTTTTGTTTTAAAAACTTAACAGTGCTGTTGAAAATTCAATAGTGACTTAAACCTAAAATATGAATAATATATCTTTTTTTTTTCTCTTACATCTGATTGTTTAGTAATATTGTTTATTTTTTAAAATTAAAATTATTTAAAAGTAGTAATTTGATTTTTATATCCTTTTACTATTAGTTGTTATATAACTTCATTTAATATAATACAAACAATTATAATAAATTATTTAACAAGTACTAAAACACTTTTATATATATATTAATAATATTTTTATTCATAATTAAAACATGATTAATTATTATAGTAAAGTAATTTTCTTTTTGAAAATTATATATACATAAATAAATTATTATAATAAAGTAAATTACATTTATATATTTAAATAAAAACAAACAAAATGTTTTTAAGTTGAATTACTATTATAACAAAAGTTGAAGTAGTAAAATAATATATATTTTAATCCTTCTAATATGTCATTAATTACATTTAAAAGGAATCTATATAATATAAAATTAGGACAAACTAGAAATATATTATTTTGAAAATGATAGATTTGGAATAATATATTTAAAAAACTATTAAGTAATTTGATATTTAGATAAAAGTAAAAAATTGTAGTTTGTTTTTTTCAGTGATTTTTTTTGGTGATTTTAAGTGGTTTAACCACTTAAAAAAACAAAAACAAAAATCACTTAATATGTATAATTCAGACCTATTCAGTGAAAAATGATAAAAATAAGCGACTCCTAAATTAAATCAATGCATAAAATTAAAATAAAGAAAATCAATAATAAAAGTTTAGTTAAAATATCTTATTCACCACTAGACAATCCCTCTGTTTGTTATAAAGATGAATAAAACAAATTCATGATAATGCATAATAAAGATATTCACGATAAGACAATGATTATACTGCACGTCATATTGATTCTTCCTTAGTTAGTATGTAAATCGCATGGTGTCCATGTAATTGTATGTATTTCTAATTATAATTTAGCATGGTGTCTACTTAGATTTAATAATAAGAACATATTAAGTACTAGAAGAATATGAATGTCACACAAATCCTGGAATGTGGTGTCTGTCATAAGTATCTATGAATTAATGCCTCTTAATTGGTTCGTAAACAATTGATTATTGACAACTAAGAGTATGCTCGTTTTGGTGTACAATTTATATATTTACAACATAATCTTAGAAATATGTTTATAAGGTGATCAGTTAAAGAAACATAATAAATAGAATAAAATTAAAATAGAGATATTAATTTTAACATGCAAAATACTAAGCTTTATTGAAAACATAAACAAATTGAGTTCATATTTAGGGTTTCAAGTTAGCTCTAACTAATAAAATAACTACATAAAAATAAAAATAAAACTAAGAAGAAAAAATAAACCAAAGCCTTTGGCTTTGCTTCTTTGTTTCTCACTCTCTTCTCTCATATGTCAATTGTGTTGAAGAAAACACATATTTATAGGCAAAATACTTGAAGGCCATAGCAAGGGAATAGGAAATTCTAATTTAGAAAATATTTTATTTTCACTGTCAACTCGGAGACTGCACTACCTTATCTATCGCGACTTGGAGTTACGGCTTGAGCATACTACGACTAAAAGTTATGACCAAGCCCATCATCAAACATGCGGGTCAACGCAACCCATGGATGTGTACAAGTCAAAGCCAACCCGGAACGACAACTAGAAGACAAAAAAACATGCGGATTTAAACCTGCTTGACTTGAATCTACAACCTGAAATTGTTTAAGTGACCTGGATCCAAAACAAAGATAGCTCATCTTTTTCAAAAACGCAAGGATCCTTGTGCGACCTGAACTCGCTCGCAGGACTCATGGATTTGCTTCTCCAAAACATGGGCTTGGTTGCTGTTTCATGTGGGTTGGCCTGGCGAATTGCATTTGACCCTCAGCTTCTTTTATTTTGCACTTAAGCCCAATAAATTCTAAATTTTAACAATTTGACCCCTTGTTAATTGACATCTTGACTTTAGACTTTTGAGCTTTCTTTGGACCTAATCTCTTATTTTTTTATGATGCAATTAATTCTAAAAATTTCTTCAATTTTATTTTTTTTCTTCTAAAAACCTAAAATTAAACATAGAAACACAAAACTAAATAAAAGTACCACTTCCACTAAAAAATATAACATAAATAATAGGTAAATTGAGCATAAAATAATAATAATTAACGACCCAACATTAGCCAAATACGAAAATTACATATTAAATATTACTATTTGCCATCATGTTTAATTGCATTCCCAAACAATCATGTTTTCACAAATTTAATGTTAGTATTCAGATTTATTTGTGTTAAATATAGTGTTAATTAATTTTATATTTTGATTTTTACGTGTTCTAAAATTGAGTTGACTATAGAATTATTGTTTTCTATATATATCAACTATGGGTTTTATAACATTAACTAATATATGGGGTGCATGGAAGATATCAAAGAATGGTTGGTTCTCTCAAGTTCAAGTTTTTATGATATGATTATTTCAAAAAAAAGAAAGTTTTAATACTATGATAAGCAGTACAATAGTTTTTAACTTATTAGCATATCTGTCTACAAACACTTGACCTCCCACTATTAAGGCACATGTACCCTTCTATGTTTACGATGAACTTAGTGGTAGATTCAGAAAATTTATTAGGGGACACATTAATAATATAATAAAAATATCGAAAATTAAGAAGATACTAAATATACAATGTTTTCATGTAAAATAATGTTCGATAACATGATACAGTTTAAATAAAATGAAATGTATATAATAATTAAGTAAAGTAAATAGTCTTATACTTAAAAATCCTAATGAAATCATTAAAATAAATAAAAGTTAAAAAAAAAAACATAAACTATATAAAGTTATAGTTTTCCTTGTTGAGATGTCATATCTTGAAATCGTTTCATGATAGGTTCTCTATCAATTTTGTCAATATATCTTTTTCCATATAGGAGAGAACTTATATCTAACTAAAAGTAAAAATAACAAAAACAAAAGAAAATATTAATTAATTAATAGTAGGAAAAATATTAAAAGTAGGAAAACTAAGTATAATAGAAGTAATAAAAAATAAGGAAGTTAATTTTTTTTTTTTTTGAAATAAATAAGGAAGTTAATTATTATTGATAATAATGTTCAAAAAATTATGAATAATTGGAAAGAAAGGGAAAAAGTAGGCGGCACGAACATAGTGGAGCAGCTTTCAAAAAATAATGATAGATGAGCAGCTTTTAAACAATAATAACAGGGAGCAATTTCAAAATAAAAAATAATAACAATTAATAAAAGCAGCAGCTTTTGCAATGGTAGAATGCACACAAAAATAAAATTTCAGTTGTATATAAATTTTGTGTGCACTGCAGTCCAATAACTTCTTATACTTTTCTTTTTTCTTTTTTTTTTTCCTAATCTCAGTGAGGGCACGTGTCTATACTGGTCCTATGGCAGGCTTGCTTCTGCTCACCGCTCATAAGGTAAGTTCAAATCTCAGCAATCCCATCATTTATGTGAACAGTCATTTCTTAATATATAAGAGTAGAAATTTAAGTCGTGATATTAAAGTTTCATTTAGATTGGTTTTGAAAGCAGCTTAACTCGTAAAATATGTCAAATAACAAAAAAAAAGATATATTATAAAATAACAATCTTAAATCTTAAACATGTATATATTAAAATGATTTTGGCTATACAAGAAAAATTTGATGGCTTTTAAATCTTTAAACACTATTGCAGGTTTGTAATAGGAAAGGATGCACCTATAAATCAATCAGTGGTCAGGTTTGAAATATGTCTTCCTTTTTAAAAGACAACCTACTCCAATTCAATTGAAGAATTATAAATACTATTGGTTAGGTTTTAAATCTTTAAACACTATTGGAGCTTAGTCATAGAAAAATATGCACCTACAAATAAATTTATTGGTTAGGTTTGCAATATTTCTTCCTTTTTAAAATACAACCTACTCCAATTCAATCAAAACATCATAAAATTGATTTTTACCCCAACAAATCTTTCTCTGATGCATGTTTCACGTTTGTTTTTACTTTTGGTTCTCTTCAATGCGTTTCTAATTTAATTATGTGAAATGTGTGAACAATCAAATATATTCAAGAGGAGAGAAAATGTGATTTCTTATTAAAGATGAAAATCAATGGGGGTTGGCATGAAATATGGGAACCGACCCAAAAGATCCAACCCAAACTGACTTGAGGGTATTTGGTTTGATTCTCATGTTTAATTTCAGGGTGTTTAGGTCACCACCTAGGAAAACCTAATGTTTCTCGAGTCGAGAACCAACCCTTTAAGGGCACTATATAAATTCGTCCAACCCTAATAGAGATCTAGAGTTGTCTTCTTCATGTAGTACTCTTCTTTGCGCAACCACCTACTCAGCTAGACTCACCCATCTCTCATTTCTCATCTTAACCCTATCACCATCGCTGGAATCGTGCTCATCATTGTAGTCATCGTTTATCGTTTTATTTGTCGTTTTGGGTAAGTTTTTTGATTAAGTTTTTCATCTCTCATCTCTCATCTCAGCATCTTATCTCTCATCACCGTTTGGGATTTGTTCTACTTGATCCATGAACAATTTCTTATTGCCATCACTGTTTGGTCTTATATTAAATTTTTAATTGTGTTTAGTTTAATGGAAAAATTTGTTGGAAGTTTTGTTGATGATAAGAAGGCTAAGTTGTTGAAGGAGAAGTGCAAATCGTTGGAAAATTGTGTTGTTGTTGTTGGTCACACTGAGAAGTGTGAACTGTTACTGGTCGCACTAACTAAGGTGGCCCAAAACCTAGGAATTTGACCCAAACTAAACCGAACTGAGGGTATTTGGTTTCAATCTAATCCTAAATTCACCATGTTTGTTTTGGTTTGGTTACTGAACACCTATATGCCCACACCTAAAAATCAGTAGTGTTCATTTATAAGAACAAAAGAAATACATAGTTTTAAGGGTAATATCGAAACTTTAAAATATACGTACATAAGATTTTAAAGGAGTGGTAACATCGTCACTCTAAAGTCCATGTGTCTTGCCACATCAAGTTGAAGTTGACCAAACAAGAACCTTCATATTTTTTTAACTGTGCACCTGCACTTGACAACCGAAGCCTTATGTGATTATGTTAGGTTGAAACTGTAAGTATTCTAGCTTTTATATGTATAGATATATATTGAAATAACCAGCCTATATATTTTATGAACAAAGATACGAAAGAATTCTGATTTGTGAACTAAACCTAGATTTGATTTACCTGTGTTGTTTAATTGAGATTTGATTTTACTCGCACTATAAAAAATAACAAAAAAATCGAAAGAAAATATGGTCCAATATGCAGATTAAAATATAAATTTTATCTATTTATGGTGAACCACAAAATATACGAATATAAATAGTGCTAATATCCACACAACAACAGACACACATTTATAAAATATGTAAATATGTAAATATGTATTAATTACACATTGAATTTTATGACAAATATATTAGCAACAGCAATATTACAGACTTGCAATTGACAATAAACAAAATTTCATAATTGATTAAAACATTAAAATCACTTTGTTAATAAGAAAAAATAATATCACCAAGGTTGAGATAATAATTTAAGAAAATTATAAAAATATGTGAAGTCTTATCATGTCATCAAATGAAAACAAACACTTGATATAAAATAATGTATATACCCAACAGAAAAAAAATTTAAGGGTCATCTAATTGTAAAACAACTTTAAACATGAAACTAAAAGAGTGAGCTGAGAGAAACCAACCTATCATTTAATAGGCAGTATTGTCCTTGCCCTCGCTTCTCTGGTAATGCCTTGCTAGATTTAAGCTGCCTATCGAAGATATCTTCGACGGATATAATTAATAGTCCTCCATCCACTTCAGCACTGACATTGACTTTGAATACATGTCAATGTTGCAAGATGGATCCAATGGTTTAGATTTAAACAATTCAAAATGGAAAGTCATAATGAATGGTTGTAACATTCCATGAAATGGTACAAAACATATTATAAGTAAGCCACCCATTTCATTTATTTCTTATACAAAAAATCTGACCAATTTGAAGAATTTGGCCAAAGTATTATGTCCCTCATTTTCTCATTAACTGCAGTGATGGAATACTGTATCTTGATAGACTTGTCATTAAAAGTGTTTGTGGTTTAAATTGTTAGTGTACAACCATATTTAACACCTGGCTTTATTGTATCTTGGAGGCATATTTGCTTGATTCAGTGCATCACTCAATTGATGGAGGCAAATAGTGTCTTAAGGAAAGTGACATTTGTAATGTGCCTTGAAGCTACAAAACTAGCACTACAGTAGTTTTCATTTTTTAGGCATTTCATTCCTCGATTTAAGGTACACACACGATTCTTGAATTTTTCTCCAACACCTCCATCCACTTCAACACTGACATTGACTTTGGGTACGTGTTTAAGATTCTCCAATGTCTCATGTGTTACAAACAAAGAGTTTAATGCAGTTTCCTTTAACATATTGCGAAAGAAAAGCAGCTTCAGATTTCTTAGATTCTCAATGCCACTTGGAATCTCCTTCAACAGTGGACAGGCTGTAATTAGTAGGTTTCCAAGAAGGGGCGCACGTCTTCTACAGTAATAATGTTGAATTGATTCAACAAGGAGGTTCTCTGAATACGACAGGTAGTGTCTACAAGGCAAGTTCAGAATCATAATATGAATTCTCCAGCGGTGCAACTGAAAAGGCCATTCTTTCTTGGACAGTCCAGGAACTGAACATGGATATGGAGGAATTGAAGCAGAGCTGTTTCATTCTCAAAGTTGAAGCTTTAAATTCGCAAAAGAAACAGAGCGTGCATTTTGATGAGGAAGAATGCAGACAACACGTGCACTGGAAAGGAGCGACAGAGATGGTTCTAGCAATGTGTTCCAGGTACTATGATGCTTCTGAAATCAAAAAACAACTGGACAATGGGGAAAGGGAGAAAACTGGGCAAATTATTCAAGGTATGGCGGCCTTCGATGCATTGCCTTTGCATTATCATTGTTACTGTTAATCAGAGTAATCAATCTGATTATAGAGGCTATGAATGCTAATCTTACTTATATGTATAATATCAATGTGTCCATTTCCTTTTATGTGCAGTGACACTAAAATTGCTTCAACTATTGTAAGTTCCTTGATATTGCGTAGAAGCTGTTTTGTTGATTAGTCACATGGTCTTAAGAACTCAAATTTTCCTTGAGAACAGGCCTGTAAGAGCTTGTATTTGGAGGACACGTCTCCACTGAATTTGGTGGAAACGTTAGCGATGCGTCAGATGATCAGGTACTGCTCTTGCACTTCACAAATGATAAAAATATTTGAAGTCTAAGAAGCAGAATGATTTGGCTTGTTTATAATATGATAGAATTTCTTATCGTTTTAACTCACCTTTCTAAGAAAATGAAAGACTTTTACTGCTAAGCAATGCAAAATCGCTAACAAGTTTTAACTTTCTTCGTTGCAGATACGAAAAAGAGAACAGACAACTTAAATATATAGTTGTATGCTAATATTGCTTGATGACCAAGTTGAAATTTAACAGGTTTATCATTTCTTTCTTGCTGTTTTAATTTGTTTCAAAATAACATTATTGTTATTTGCGAGATCTAGTTACATCCAAACAATATGAGACCACCCAAAGAATTAAAATTGATAATTAAGAAAACCAGACAGTATTACTCTTTATTACAGATATTATTTTAAATGAGAAACAGAAAAGATTGCATATACAACAAAACATAATGCTAAGTATGTACAGAAAATCAAAGGAATTGTTAATCCTGGTACTTCTTCCACTTGAGATAGCTAAAAAATGGTTTCTTCGGAACAGGTATGCACTTGACGACCCAACCAATTGGCCAAGAAGCTGCTGCAAATGCAATGCACACACCCCATTGGCCCCAGTTCAGCCTTTTTGTACTTGCAAACTTCTTCAGAAATTCCACCATCACAAGTTGAAGAACAATGGTTATCCCTATAATTCCCAGAAACAACTTGTTCTGATGGATCCCCTTGAACACATTTTTCTTTTCAAGCTTTCTTGCGTTGAATTCATTGAAGACTTGGCAGAGCACAAACGTGTTGAAAATCAAGGTGTCGTTTACCTTCTCATTGACACCAAAGATGGATTCACCTCTGAATTGTAAGGTCAAGATGACAGCTATTTGATACATAGCTTGAGCCAGAAGATTCCTCCACATGATGTTGGTGATAAGTGGTTCAGTGCGACCCACAGGTGGTTTGTCCATGAGATCTTTGGTGGGCTTTTCTGTAGCGAGAGCCAGAGCACCCAGTGTGTCCATGATAAGGTTCACCCACAATAACTGGACTGCACTTAAAGGCACTTCCCCTGCAGAAACTGCAGCAACAAAGTTGATCACAAGAGCAGCTACATTTACCGTAAGCTGGAACTGAATGAATTTCTGGATGTTGGTATAAACACATCTTCCCCATCTTAGGACTGTGGCTACAGAAGAAAAGTTGTCATCCAGGATGACAATATCTGAGCTCTCCTTGGCCACTTCAGTGCCTTGAATTCCCATAGATAGTCCTATATCTGCCTCCTTCAGAGCTGGTGAATCATTTGTGCCATCCCCAGTGACTGCAACCACCTGGCCTTTCTGTTTCAGGCATTGTACCATAAGTAGTTTGTCAAAAGGAGAGGATCTTGCCATCACGCATATTTTGTCAACCTTCTCCATCCTCTCTTCATGTGTGTAGTTTCTGAATTCCTCTCCCTCCACCACTGCTCCACTGGACAGGTCCTGATTGGGCCTGAGTATTCCACATTCAGTGGCTATGGCCTTTGCAGTGAAAATATTATCACCAGTAATCATCTTGATTTTCACTCCAGCAAGTTGGCAATCTTCCACTGCTTTCTTTGCCCCTGGACGGCATGGATCCTTTATGCCCACCAGCCCTAACAAGCTCAAATTACCCTCATCTAGCTTTTTCATATCATCCTTGTGATCATGCTTGTCTTCTGAAACTTGTTTATGTGCAAAAGCAATGCATCGAATGCTGCTAGCTGCCATACCTTGAATAATTTGAGCAAATTTTTCCCTTTCTCTATCTTCCAGTTGTTTCTTGATTCCAGAAGCATCGTAGTAACTGGAACACATTGCTAAAATCATCTCTGCAGCTCCTTTCCAGTGCACGTGAATTGTGTTGTCTGTATTCTTCCTCATCAAAACCCCACTCCTTTTCTTTTGTGAATTGAAAGCTTCCACTTTGAGAATGATGCAGCTCTGCTTCAATTCCTCCATGTCCATGTTGAGTTCCTGGACAGCCCAAGAAAGAATTGCCTTTTCAGTTGGACTGCCTGAGAACTCATATTCTGATCCTGAACTTGCCTTGTAGACACTACCAGTCGTATTCAGAGCAACTCCTTGTTGGAACAATTCAACAACCCACGGAGAAATTGAACAAGCAACTCCCTCTCTTACAAGTTCTTTCCCGAGCCAAAACATGGTCACTTTCATCTGGTTCAGGGTGAGAGTGCCAGTTTTATCAGTACAGATAGTTGTTGCAGAGCCCATGGTCTCACAGGCTGAGAGCTTCCTCACCATAGCTTGATCAGACATCATTCTCTTCATGGAATAAGCAAGAGTAAGTGTAACAGCCAATGGAAGACCTTCAGGGATGGCAACCACAACAATTGTAACTGCATCAGCCACGATCCGCACAACTGCATTCACTATGTCGTCTGTCTTTGCTCTGCTTCCATTAAATTCCTGATTTCCATTCTCGTCTGTTGTATTCCCTGTGAAATAGCGAACCAACAAGACTATAAGGACTAAGAAAGCAACTGCCAATCCAACCTTGCCAACTGATGAAGTTAGCGTGTTTAGCCGAGCCTGTAAAGGTGTTTGTTCTCTGGTGTCATGATTGATTTGGCTCATCATTTGGCCCCATGTTGTGTTCATGCCGACTGACGTGGCAAGCATAAAAGCATAGCCATCAACCACCTTGGTGCCAGAGAACAAGAATGGATTTTGGCTGCTGTTTACTTCCACATGATCACTCTCCCCTGTCATGCTTGATTCGTCCACCTGTAACGAATGCCCTTGTAGGAACAAGCCATCCGCGGGAATTTGATCTCCAATTTTCAAGCATATAACATCACCAACAACAATTTCAAAGATTGAAATTTGTTGCCGCCGACCTTTTCTGATGACTTCAGTTTGGATATTATTACTGACGTTTGATAATTTATCAAACTGTCTATTTTGCCTGTAATTGCTTACAGCCGAGAAAGCGATGACCAGAAAAACAGCAACGAATATGCTTCCACCATCATACCAGCCATCTTTCAGGCCATGCTCTCTAATGCCAAAACCAAGAGAGAGTGCTGCACACCCTAAAAGAATCAAAATAGTTAGATCTTTAAAAGCCTCCACCACAAAGTGAAAGAAGCTCTTTGTTGGCGGTTTTTTATAGGTGTTAGAACCAAATGCCTGTTTTCTGCTAGCAACATCTTCTTCACTACCAATGATTCCAGCATTGATGTCGGTTTCAAGCGCAGAAACCACACCAGAAGTCCCGCCAAACCGTCGAAGTTGGTCGAGATTTTTCTCCTTCACAAGCTCAAGAAGACTTGTCTGATCAATCTGGAATGATGTATTATCTGCAAGATGTCCAAGATAAACAACAGTATAAGATGGAGAGCGTGAAACCTTGTCATACTTGTGTGTGGATGCAGTATTTTTGGCTAGAGAAAACAGAGTTCTGGAACAGTAGATTTTAGCAAAGGCAGAGTGCCACTTTTTGTTGGGTTTACTAAGGGTGGCAGGAACGTCAATTAGAAACTCAATGCCAATATTTGCATGGAAAACACTAGTCATCGTATTGTTTCCAAACAAGCAACAAGAAAAATAAAAATGAAACAAACGTGAATTGGGTCGGTCTGCTGCTGTGAAGACAAAGAAAACAAGGAGTGGTTCTGGGATGAGATTTGTGACAACTTCGATCGTCCTAGGATTCTTATATAAGACGAGTTGGTTTATACAACTCGTCCACGGCATCGGATCACCAACAGCATGTGTACGAGGAAATTGTTGAAGTTTCGTTAAATTGACTTCGATCATCCTAGGATGCTGTTTTCGCGCGTTGCACAGTTGAAGCGTGAAAAACAGGAAGCGAGTTTTGTATTTTTTCTGACAATTTTGCTCTTCATACGGTTGCTTACAATTTGAGTCAAGCCCATTGAATGATCAGGCCCAGGGGACTTTCCCTTGAAACTAACATCACACTGAATTTATTTTATAATTTTTTAAGTTAGATATTTTATAAATAATTTATACAGCTATCCCAAATTTAGGAGCCATAAGATTACAGCCCTTAAAACCAGTCAAATTTGGGGCTACTATAAAAGCACAAAAACACTAGAGCTTGTTCTCTTTGAAGGATCAAGCAAGGAAGGCCAGTTGGTATACCGAATGGTTTCCATACATAGGAATGGCCAAGCAACACTGGATCCTGTGATGATTCAAGATTTTCAATATGAAACTACAAAGATGATAATTGAATGATGAAAAACAGAGAGCTCCATTGATGAGCTTTTTATCATTGATTGATTTTCACAAAAATACAAATCTAAATGAGTCTATATATTTGTTATTTACTGATCAGATTTCTTTCTAACTGATTCTTGAGAGCCAATAGAAAACTGCCACATAGAGGCTTTTCTAACTAACTTGCTCCACAAGTTTTTGGTGTCCTGAAAGCTCAGCTAGACCAGCTTGATAAGCTGATTTGAAAACTGTTAAGCTTGTCTTCTGAAGCTGCACAGATCTATCATCAGCTGGCTCATAAGCTTCAACTTGAGCAGCTTGTGCATCAGCTTGGTTTACAGCTTGTATACTCACATCCCCCTCAAGCTGAAGCGGGGAGATTCAACCAGATTCAGCTTGGAACACAAGAACTGAAATCTAGTTGAGGGAAGACCTTTTGTCAGCAGATCTGCAGCTTGATGTTCAGAAGGAATAAAACGTGTTTCAATCAGACCAGCAGCAATCTTCTCACGGATGAAGTGAGTATATATGTCTATGTGTTTAGTTCGAGCATGAAAAATAGGATTTTGAGCTAGAGCAGTTGCTCCCATGTTATCACACCAAAGAACAGCAGGCTTAGGAATGAGAATATGAAGTTCTTGTAACAAGGACTGCAACCAAATGATTTCAGTAGCAATTTGAGCCATGGACCGATATTCTGCTCCGGTGCTAGACCTAGCTACCACTTGTTGCTTTCTAGAACTCCAGGAAATAAGGTTTCCACCAAGAAAAACACAATTACCACTAGTAGACCTCCTACTGTCCAAACAACTGGCCCAATTTGCATCACTATATGCTTCAAGCTGAAGATGCTTGGTTGGTTTAAACCATAACCCTTTATGAAGAGTTCCTTTTAGATATCTCAACACTCTCTTACAAGCTTGCCAATGAACTTGTGTAGGAGCAACAAGAAATTGGCTAAGTTTGTTCACAATAAAAGAGATATCTAGTCGAGTATATGTGAGATATTGCAAAGCACCAATAGTGCTTCTATAAGCTGTAGGGTCTGAAAAAGAATCGCCCTTTCCTTGAACAAGTTTGCAGCCAGAACTAATGGGTGTAGAACATGGTTTTGACTCAATCATATTTGTCCTTTTTAACAAATCCAGAATGTATTTGGACTGTGTAAGATACAACCCGGTAGAGTCTCTATATGCCTCAAAACCAAGAAAATAATTAAGGCTGCCTAAGTCTTTAAGTGCAAAAGTATTATTGAGAGTAAGAATGACCTTATTAATAAGAGAAGAGTTGTTACCAGTAATGAGAATGTCGTCCACATAGACGAGCAAAAACAAAACTGAAGTGCCTTCATGTTTGATGAAAAGTGAAACGTCAGATATAGAATTCTGAAAACCCCATGAGAGCAAGGCAGATTTAAGCTTGTGAAACCAGGACCTTGGAGCTTGCTTCAACCCATACAAAGCTTTGTTCAATTTACACACATAGGATGGATGATTAGGATCCTCAAAACCTGCTGGTTGTGTCATGTAAACTAGCTCATTGAGCTCACCATTCAAAAATGCATTGTTGATGTCCACCTGTCTAATGTCCCATTGATAACTCACAGCTAATGTAAAAATGACTCTAATAGTTGAAGGTTTAACAACAGGACTAAAAGTATCACAAAAATCAAGTCCTGCTGTTTGGTGAAATCCCTTAGCAACCAATCTAGCTTTGTGTTTAAGTATTGATCCATCAGGATTATACTTGATCCTGAATACCCACTTACAGCCCACAACATTCATTTGAGAATTGGGTGGAACTAGAGTCCAAGTATTATTCTTTTGAAGAGCTTGAAACTCTTCACGCATAGCTTGTAGCCACTTTGGGTTGGTTAAGGCATCTTTAATTAACAGAATTTGGCTCAGTTTCTGTGAGATAGCATGATGGAAAATGACAAGTGGTGTGATAGACTTTCGGTTTTAAGGAGCCTGTCTTGGACCGAGTTATCATTGGATGAGTAGAAGTGACTTGTCTAGGAATGTTAGGAATGACAGTGGTTGACATAGGATGAGAAGGTTGTACTGATTTTCTATGATCAATGATTGAAGATGTATTTGGTAAACATGGACTAGTGGCAGTATGTGAGTTTTGTTGAGAGAACATATCAAAAAGATTTGAAATTGATGAAGTAGAGGTGTCGTTTGATGAGTTAGATTGAAAAAGTGTGTGATATGGAAACTCTAACTCATTAAAAATCACATGTCTAGAAATAAAAACCTGGCCTAAAGGATGCAAACACCGGTATCCTTTATGAGAATAGCTGTATCCAATGAAGACACATTTGCTAGAATGAAAATCTAGTTTTCGTTTTGAGTAATCTCTTAAGTAAGGATAACAAGTGCACCCAAAAGTTTTCAAGAAATGATAGTTTGGTTTTTTATTGAAAAGCTTTTCGAAAGGTGATGTAAAACTGAGGAAAGGAGTTGGAAGATTATTTACCAGAAATGCTGCAGTGGTAAAAGCTTCAACCCAGAATCTTAGTGGCATGTTGCTATGAGCTAGGAGTGTCAAACCCGTCTCAACTATGCTTCTATGCTTTCTCTCAGGTATACCATTCTGTTGGTGAGTATAGGGACAAGAAAATCTCATCTTAACACCTAAACTTGACAAGCATGGGATGAATGGTTGAAACTCTCCTCCCATGTCAGCTTGGAAACACTTAATTTTTCTCTCAAACTGAAGTTCAACATGACTCTTAAACTGTTGAAATACTTGTAAGGCTTCTGATTTCAGCTTCAATGGATATAACCATGTAAATCTACTAAATCCATCCACAAACACAATATAATACCTATACCCTTCTGTTGAGACAATTGGAGAAGGCCCCCATAAATCACTATACACCATTTCTAAAGGCTTTGTGACAGTGATAGGTGTCCTAGTGAATGGCAATTTATGTAGCTTTCCTAACTTGCATGAGTCACAAAAAGATAAAGCATCAACTTTGAAAGGAAAACTCATTGTTTTAAGCACTTTTTGCAAGATTAAAGGTGCAGGGTGTCCAAGCTTAGCATGCCACAAAGTGGAGTTTGTTTTAGCAGCAACCAACGCATCAAACTTATGTTTGTAAGCAAAATTCAACAATGTAGATTGTGTGACTTTATTACAAGTATTTGACTGAATGAAAGCAGTAGTACCACTTGTTGTCCTTCCTGATTTTGATACTGCTCTATCAACTTGAAAAGCTGAACATCTTCTTGTATTTCCTCCAGTAAATTGTACCCGATACAGTCCATCCTTAAGAGTACCTTGAAGAAGGATTCTCTTGGTTGTTTGATCCTTAATCACACAATCAATTGGAGTAAACTTAGCATATGCATTGTTATCTTTTATTAGCTTTGAAACACTAATAAGATTCTTTGTAATGGAAGGCACACAAAGCACATCTTTAAGATATAACTCATGTTGTGCATTATGTGACTTCAATTTTGACTCTCCAACATGTGAAATATCAATTTGTGCACCATTCCCTACAAGCAACTTTTCATTACCTCGATAGTTTGTCTTGAGAGACAAATTGCCCAATTTTGAGGTCACATGATTCGTAGCACCACTGTCCAAATAACATGACTGATCTGCTACTGTTTCAGGAGAGGCAAAATAGGCTGAAGCAGATTGTTGTTGACTCCCATTTGTCGAATGTGAATTGTCATGAGTGAAGTCAGATGTTGATGGTCTAGAACTGAGGTGATAAGGTTGATAGTTCCCACTTTGAAGTTGTAGTTGTGGATGAATCATCAAGGCTTGATTTTCCTGACCTGCTCCAGATGACTGATTACCTCTGCTTGGAGCTTGGTATTGGTGATCAAACCTGTGGTAGCACTGTAGTGCACCATGTCCAGGCTTGGAGCACACTTGACAAAACACCCTATTCTTGTTATTACCACTATATCTACCTCCATCTCTTCTTCCACGACTTGCACCTCTATTTCCATTAAATCCTCTATTATAACCTCCTCGTCCACCATAACTAGGCTGATTTGAAGCAAAATGAGCAGAGTAATTACTAGCATTCACATTACTAGATGAATTCAGTTGATCTATCCTCTGTTCATGCATGAGCAACATGAACTGAGCATCCTCTAAAGACATTGTTTGGTGTTGTGACGAAATAAAGACAACAACTGGATCGTATTCATGCCCTACTCCACTCATTACACTTAAAATCAAATCTCTTTCTTTAACTTCTTCACCAGCAGCCATTAAGGCATCACCAATGTTCTTTATTTTTTACACAAAATCACTTATAGAATCTGACCCCTTCTTGATAGTTTGTAATTGTTGCCTAAGTTGCATGACTTTTGCTAATGATCTTTGTGAAAACAACTTTTCAATCTTTGTCCACACTTCAAAGGAGGTTCTACAATTAGTTACTTGACCGAGAATACATGGATTGAGTGTTGACAGCATCCAAGAAAGCAAAAGCTGATCTGTTTTCCTCCAAGTCTGATACTCTTCGCTGACTTGCTGTGCAATTGAGATCTCTCCATCTTGATTTGTAAGGATGTTCTCTATGAACTTCTTTAGCTCAATTTTGCGTCCATTGATGAAGTCTTCAAGATCCAGCGCTCGAATCATAGGTAATACTTGAGTTCTCCAGTAGATAAAGTTTGTCTGATCAAGTTTGAGAGTTAAATTGAGACTCAACGATTTTGCGAGGCCGGTGAAATCCATTGACGAGTTTGCTGCAGATCTATGTGTTGATTGTGTTGAATTTGAAGGTGATGACGGATCAACCATTGACGTGAGTCTATGGCTCTGATACCATGTGATCATTCAAGATTTTCAATATGAAACTAAAAAGATGATGATTGAATGATGAAAACCAGAGAGCTCCATTGATGAGCTTTTTATCATTGATTGATTTTTACAAAAATACAAATCTAAATGAGTCTATATATTTGTTATTTACTGATCAGATTTCTTTCTAACTAACTGATTCTTGAGGGCCAATAGAAAACTGCCACATAGAGGTTTTTCTAACTAACTTGCTCCACAAGTTTTTGGTGTCCTGAAAGCTCAGCTAGACCAGCTTGATAAGCTGATTTGAAAACTGTTAAGCTTGTCTTCTGAAGCTGCACAGATCTATCATCAGCTGGCTCATAAGCTTCAACTTGAGCAACTTGTGCATGAGCAGCTTGTGCATCAACTTGGTTTACAGCTTGTATACTCACAAACCAACCATAAACTTCAAACCACAATTTAAATAAAGAACAATACAAGAACGAAAATCAATAGCACCCAAAATAAACTTATACAGGACAACCTCCAGAATCCAAAAGGCAGCAACAAAAGATAACTATCTGGAGAAAGAGCATGGTGTACTACCACACGGGGATCCCCTACGGTAATTAGATTGTCTTCCTAAACTTGAAAATATTTCCTTGAAGCACCACGAGATCTTTGATTGTAGTGCCAAACTCCAATTGAAGATCTCCAAGAACCATTACTACCTTGAATCACTAAGGAGGCATGCCCCCACTTATTTTCATCCACCACTTGAAAAATATACAAACAAAACAAAGTAATCGGGTTTTTAGAGCCGAATCCAATTATCAACTAGATCTAAACCTAAGAACCCCCAAAACCAAAGGGACACCGGCGAGAAACCAAAACAAGAAAGCAACAAAGATCAGAGGAAGGGAGAAACAAGAAAACACTAAGATTCTACCTGAATCTAGTCGGGAAAGGCTTCCACGAAAGCTTTATCTCTCTAAGGGTGGGAGAACTTTTTTCTCTCTCTAAAGGGAGAGCTTTCGAGAAGTATGGTTGGTTTTTTAAGTTAGTTAATATCAAGATTATCAAGATTATCGTTTTGCAGCTTATGTATGATAACTACGATGTTTTAGTTATTGAGACTATCCAACATTTTGATTTAGTTTATATTGTGCAAATTTGAGCTTATAAAGTTATATTTAGAAGTAGGATATTCAACAACACGTGCAATATTGGTATAATTATATTGGAGTTGTAAATATTATTGTAGATGTTTTGTAGTGATTTTATTTTATTTTTTATTACGGTTATTTTGTTTTAATTTCTTTATGCAGTTATTATAGACATAAACCTTTAAGTTGAAATTCTAAATGTCATTATGTGTCTTTTATATCAAGACAAGATTTTCATGTTTATTATTCTATTTAGTTTTATGTAGCTTATCAGAGTCTTAAAAAAAGGACGAGGAAAAAAAAAATAGCCATCTAGTTGTTTTTCAACATTAAATAAAATAAATTTTAAGATTTTTTTTTGAAAGAAAATAAGTTTTAAGAAATTTATTTTAACATTTTATTAGCCTAATTGTTTTCAAGAATACTTTACTCGAACACTTTTTATTTCCTGGTAAATTACTAAAGAGAAAATAGACGTTTGACTGAATTCAAAAGCTAAGCATGGGATACGCAATAAAGAATCAAACGACTTTTGACTTCAAAAGAAAATAGAAGTAAAACAAAAGGCACGGCAACAGGTGTACACATGCTTGACAAGTTACACAATTCAGGTTCAGGACAATGTTTTTTAGTCTTTTACATTGATATTGTCTTTTCTATAGAATGCATTGTGATTCTTCATGAGCAATAGAGAGAAAAAGGGTTCCAAACGAATGAGTAAGATTCAATTCAATGCAATTCTTTTTCTATGAAGTCTTAACACAGTGACTTTAAACAGTTAAATTCTAAAACTTGTGAAACAGCACATGTATGGAAAAATAAATTCAACTTTAAATAAATAAAAAATGTAAAAGTTTTTTTTTTCTTTTCTTGAAACAAAGAATGTATTGCAACCAATAATACAATTAATTTAATCTTTTCAATTGTGATACAATTATCTATGTATTACGAGTGAATGAAATACAAATTATTCGAGAATTTTAAGTGGTCCATTAGCATTTTTCAGATAGATTATCAAGTAATACACAGTCAAGTTCTTAATTATATATTTCACTTTTTGGGAAATCTTTTCTTTATAGTTTCATTTACTTTTCCTGGTCAAAGTCATCGGAGAAATGTACTTTTTCTTTGTAGTTTCTTCTTTTCACTCTGAAAGTTTTTTTGTAAGGGTATATTCATAAAATCCAAATTATTCATTATCATTGGTATTTGCAGAGACATTTCGAAGATATATCGCCCTTACGTAAAACTTTATAAGAAAGAATAATATATGGGAAGTGTAAATTAACTCATTTAGGTAGCGAATATATGTTGGAGAAGCCTTAAGCGGTTAGTCATTAGGAATTTTGATGACATAAGCAACATATATCGTTTCAAAAAAAATAAAATGGTTGTCTCAAGGTATGTATGTACATATTCAGAGCGGAGCTACAATCAGCCCAGGCTGGTTTTTTAGAAAAAGAAAAATTATTTTTTCTTTATAATATATAAAATTTGTCTATTTTACATTTGTAGCAAATTAACCTCACTAACAAAGTGATAATGCTTGTAACTTTTTTATTGACATCCAAATACATCTCCAACAATTCATTTAGTAAATAAAATAGACTAATTTAAAATTCGTAACTTTATTTTTTTAAATACTAAGATTGTCGAGACCTGTCGAAATCAATTATTGGTAATACAATCCAGATGACTACTTTTACAATCGAGAGATAACTACTCCTACAAAAGGAGACTTACACTCACAGCTTGTGTTTTAATAGAACAATAGTGATACTCCATCTCTTGATTTCTTAGGGTTAAAGGAGATACTCAACCACTGCAAACTAAGAAGTGATGTGTTAAGATACTCAAACACTGCAAACTAAGGGGTGATGTGTTAAATTTGTAACCTTATAATATAGCAAAGCTTGAAAAAAATATATTTTCTTGTTTTCTTTGTTTAGTATTAGATAGTTTTTTGTCCCTTTCTAATTTTTGGGTAAAATCTCTTCATATTTATCATATCTAGGTGCATAACTTTTGATTAATAAAATTTGATTGTCGTGTATAAATTCACCTAATATAATTATATTTAATTTAATCTATCCAAACATTAATCCTAGCCAAGCCTCTATAAATATTAATGATTAAAAAAAGTGAATAAAAAATATATTTATTCTTTAAATATATTAAAAAATATATCTTAATATTTTAAAAGAATAAATAAAGATTTTATATTTAATTTTTGAATTATTAGTGTATGTTTTAAAGATACTTTGAAACAATCTTAATTAATAAAAAAGGGAAGGTAAACAATTTTGATAGAAATTGTTGATGTCACGCTCAAAACTTTGAAAGTTAAAGGTGTGAACACCAATTTGATAAATACTTGTGTGAAGTTCATATTGATCCAAAATAAATTGAAGTTGACGAAGAATGCTTGTGTGAAATCTAATATAGTTAAACCAATTGAATTAATCGGGAATCTGTATGATTAAAACAATTTTAAGCATAGAATTTTATGACTTCTATATTATCTTTTAATTAGTCTTCCATTTCTTTTTGCAAAAAATTTAAAAAGGTAACAAATGAGAATATTTATGTTGGTCCAATATTCGCTACAAGATATGTGAAGGCATATGAATCAGATTCTGTAAGGAAATTTCTTATCTAAGAATAAAGAGATAAATATTCTTTTCTTGTTGGAAAATGAAGCATCTGAGAAATGCATAAGCAAAATCCTATGCATTTTTTTAAAATAAAATTATTAGGTGTAAATGGCTTTAGGACTAAATTAGCAAGCAATGATTCTCTGTGAATATTAAGATGAGTCTAATATTTTTCATGAGAGAAATTTAAGTTTGAGTGATGTATGAGAGAAAAAAAAATCAAATAATCTTGGTTATTAAATTTTTTAAATATTGATATGTCACTGGATTATCAAAAGATTAACAAATTACTTTAAATTAGCAGCACTAGATCACAAGAATATCGATTATTTAAAAAAATAATAATAATAAACAAAATAAAATCATGAAAGTAGGCTTGGCCAGCGGTTT
This sequence comes from Nephelium lappaceum, assembly GCA_021234005.1. NCBI lineage: Eukaryota > Viridiplantae > Streptophyta > Magnoliopsida > Sapindales > Sapindaceae > Nephelium > Nephelium lappaceum. Next base: position 14,139,742 of record CM038009.1, read on the forward strand.
GCTAATTCGTTGTGCTTTTCATATGGTCGCCAGCTCCTGGAATTGCACGAAACACTCATTCTTGTCACAACCATAGGCCATATAATGCAAATTAACTGATCCATCCTTCATGTTTCTTATATTTGAAGATGTGGATGCAAATGAAGGGCTATTAGATAGGTTTCTATTGGAAGCTTGCTCAAGCTTAGCAACCTCAAAAACCACTTTCTAGTAGCTTTCCATGACAGTTCATGTCTTTGTGCAACAGTTGCCAGTCGGTTGAGTGGACTCTTCAGTGATCATACATCCTACCTTATATCGTAATTTTGATCCCAACTTATATTTATTAATTAATGAATAGATATTCATTAATGATTATTTATTTTACATGAAAAATGTATCAATTTATCTATTGATATATTATGAATTGGTATCAAGTTGGGATATAAAAGATTGAATATCTAACATTATTATTGCTGATTTTTTTATAGCTCAATGAAAACCATTATTAGTATTGTATTCTGGATACTCTTTGTCTACATCGACACATATGAAATACCATTTAAACAATCTGCATCCAGAGTGCAATCTATAAATGTTCAACATCAAATCAAAGCCATGAACAACCTGAAGGCCTTCATTACATTACAGGTAGCTGGCCAATGTGGGATCAGAATTCATAGCAATAACAAAGTGAAAATCACTTTTAATAATTATTTTCAATCTCTGCTGTTGCCAATAGATAAAAAATAAACATGATGAATATGGAAACAGATGCTTTGGCAGTGGCATTCAATTTGCCAGCAAAGATAGGTTGAGGAGATACTAGTAGTCACTAACAGAACAGGATAAAAGTACCGTCCCCTGATCTCAAATTATAGCTAGACTTTATGATCTTCTTTAAGAACACTATCAATGCCTTTGTTGGTTGACCTTGAATTCTCTTCATACTCTACAAGATTCAATTAATTTGACAAACGTCATACAAATTTTGGTTGCTCCTAATAAGAATTATGGAAAAGAAAGAAAATGAATAAATCCCAACTTGGTATATATTGAACTAAGCAAATTATGGAAGGCTTAACAAACACGTTCTTACTCAAAACTTATGAAATAAGTGATTATGAACTTATTTCATAAGTAGAAGTAATTCCAAATGCACTCGACATCATGTTACAAAACATTTCAACTTTAAATATAACTATAATGGTAATAAAGACATCACAATAGGTGATATTAAAAATGTTCCTATCAATCATGCTTCGGATACTAGAATTGCTTTTCCTTCCAACTAATTTGGGTTCAATAATGTTTTGTGTGTGTCTCATATTAAACACAATTTGTTATTTACCTCTTAATTTCATGTTCAAAAGAATAACCCTATTGATTTTTTTTTTTCTCCTGATTTCTATCTTGTGAAGGGTCGAAAAACAGGGCAGCCTTGGCCTACGACAAGAGTAGTTGAAATATCTATACGTAAGTGGCCTTTGGTGCAACAAGCGTCATAAAACTCAGTCAGCCAAACTCCCCAACTCCTCAAACCTCAGTTACCGCGTTCTCCGCCATATCTACATTCTCAACCTCACCAAACTTCTGGCAACACCTTGTTGTCTCAATCTTTTATTGACTAGTCTCATTTAAATCTCTCATGGTAATGGAGCCTTATCCAAGAGTACTATATATATTTTTTATTTATATTGAAACCTCGGCTCAATCATTCGCTCATTTATCTTTGTAGGGTTTTGGTCTTTTTGCTGGGTAAGTAGCGTCTTGAGGTTTGAAAATGTCTTTTGGGTGTAAACTTCCTATCACCAAGGCACGTTTGTGTTGAGACATCAGTCCAATTCTTTACTTATTTATCCTGTAAGGTTTCAACTATGTAGCATTTTGAGGTTTGAACTGAGATCTTAAGTGTCTATTTGGGTACAAACCTCCTAATACCAAGGCAAACGTCTATAGCTAAGGTTGGCAAAATGCGAGTCTGGACCCGCACCAGGCCCAGACCCGCATTGGATCCTCTTTTTATTTTTTAGGGTCCAGACCCTACCCATGCCCTCAAATTAATTTGAGGGTATGGTTCCAAACCCTATCTGCATATTTTGCGGGTCTGTTCAATCCCACATCAGACCCGGATTTGACGGGGTCAAACCCGGGTCAATGAGTTCGATCCAATTTCCCCGGTTGACCCGGTCAAATCGGGTCAACCCATTTTTTTTTCAGATATTTTTTCCCAAAATTTTCCAATAAAATATTTATAGGCTAATAAATTTAATGGGTCCAAAATTCCAACCTGATTTTGTAAAAAAAATAAAAAATAAAAACAATTTTTCTTTCCTAAATCAAATTAAACTAATTTCACATCACATAATCCATTCCATAATCATTAATGTCAAATTTTACAAAAAACATATCATAATCAAAATTAAACAAATAACATTAAAGGTTAAAATTTATCCTTAATTTACACTCAAAAATAACAAAAAAATATATATATATACGAATATAAAAATTAAAATCAAGATGATGATGGCTCTTCTTCATCTTGTTTATGATATATTTCTTCTTCCGAAACGCCACCTAATAGAATAAATTAAGTGAAAAATTAAAATTAAAATTGATGATTATGAATAAAATACATAATATAAATAAATTTATAACTACTTTTGTACCTACTTTCAAAGTAGAGCCCATCAAAATAAAGTTCACCACCACATGTATTAAAATTTAAAACAGTAATCATCCACTTCTAGTAGCCAAGCTTACACCACCATTACCAAGTCTACACAAAAACAAACACTAAGTGGCCAAGCTTACACCACCACTACCAAGTCTACACAAAAACAAACACTAAGATGCAAAACACACAAAAACAAAATAACCCAGATAGATCATCTATATTCAAAATCAGCAACACTTTGAATAACCAATACATGAGTGTACAAAAGCAGAGGATTCAAAGTCAACTACAACAATCAACTAAATAAAACAAACCCAGATAACAAAATCTAAAATTGATAATAAACCAACAAAAATCTTACTGAAAACAAACAAAAAAACCAATCTATCTAATTTCAAATACTCAAATCATAGTCGAAAATTTTTTTCAGATGCTTGGAAACAAAAAGCTAAAGAGAAAACTGAATCTGGGAACTAACCTGAGTTTGGAGAAACAGAGAGAGCTCTGTTACGTCTACGTTTTTGTTGGTCGGCGACGGAGAGAAAGACGGAGATGTTCGTCGGTGATAACACGACGACGATGGAGAGAGAGAGAGGCGTAGTAGAGCAGAGGAACAGCGGCGATAGAGATTGGAGAGGGACCTGGGTTTTGTTGGTCGGCGATGGAGAGAGAGAGACGAAGATGTACTGGTGGTCGGCGATAACACGGCGGCGATGGATTGCAGTCGAGGAAGAATGGCGGCGACGGAGATTGGAGAGAGACCTGGGTTTTGTTGGTCGACGATGGAGAGAGAGACGGAGATGTTCTGGTGGTCGACGACGACATGGCGGCTACGATTGGCAGTCGAGGAGGAACGACGGCGATGGCTCGCAGTCGAGGAGGAGATTGGAGATTGGAGAGAGAGACAGTCAAGAGAGAGAGACGCAGTAGAGCAGAGGAATGGCGGCAATGGAGAGAGAGACGGGGATGTTTTGGTGGCCGGTGATAACACGGCGGCGATGGAGATTGGAGAGAGACCTGGGTTTTGTTGGTCGACGATGGAGAGAGAGAAACGGGGATGTCCTGGTGGTCGGCGACAACACAGCAGCGATGGATCGTAGTCGAGGAGGAACGGCGGCGATGGATCGCAGTCGAGGAGGAAAGGCAGATGGAGATTGGAGAGAGAGAGAGTCGAGAGAGTTGAGAGACAGAGAGTTGGGGTTTTTTTTTTAAATGAAACGGGTATGGGGTTTATAAGGAGTGGGTATTTTGCGGGTCTGATGGAGACCCTCAGATGGACCCATATCCTATTCGCAAATTGTGGATTTTTTCAAATCCAGTTCTTTTAAGGATCTTTATAATGGAGGTTCGGGTCCATACCCGAACCGCATTGTTATGGGTACGGACAGGATCTATTTTGCCAAGCTTATCTACAGCCGACAATTCAGATAAGCTTCCGTACAAAGAAGAGGGTTGTCCAAAGGTATCAAGATCCTTCGTAGGACAATTCAGGCTGCAACACTTACATTAGAAGATTAATTACTTCAAGAAACCTAAGTGCATGTTCTTTTTCAAAGAACGGTAATGATCTTATTTTTGCCATGTTCCACATCAATTTGCATATTCTGTTATTTGACGGTGATAATGTTTCATATCTTATTGACTATTGTTCATACTTGAAGTTACATAATCACTACTAATGTTACAAGCAAGGCCCCCAATTATAATGTTAAAAAAGTAGTTATGTAATGTTAAATTAGCATTTTTTCCGATATAAATAAATTTGAGATTCCGATCCAACAAGAGCTAATGTGCAAGTTATAGAAGTTGTTTCAACTTATATGTAAAAATCAGTGTATCCACGTTTTTTATGTGCAGAGACAGTACCACTGCTTCAACTATTATATGTTTCTTGATATTGCCTAGTTGCTGTTTGTTGATTACTCACATAGTCTTAAGAGCTCGAATTTGGAGGAGACTATAGAAGCGTTAGTGATCTGTAAGATGGTCATGTACTACTCTTGCAATTTACAAAAGATAGCATATTACAAGTGTAAAAAGCAGAATGATTTGACACAGTTATATGGCAGACTTCCGGATTTTTAAAACTCACTTTTTGAAGAAGCTGAGCAATGCAAAATAGAAAGGTTGTTTTAAGTTTCAATGTAGCAGATACGAAAAAGAATTCAAACATCTAACTCTTGAGTATATACTTGTTTGATAATGCTGCATAATTACAAAGTAGAGATTTTACAGGTTTATCATATCTTTTTGCTGCTTTAATTTGAATCCAAAATGACGGTTGTTTTATATTTGCAAGCTTTAGTTAACTTAACCAATGATAAGACCACCCAGAAAAGTAAAATAAAAACTTAATCAGAAAATATCACTCATTATTCTTATTAAACAAAAAGAAACAAAAAATATTGTGTAATACGTTGCATTATAAAAAAATATGGTCCAGTAAAATACTCACAAAAAAATTATTAATCTAGCAGAGTGAGTGGATATATATACAATCAAAGAATTTGTAAGTCCTAGTACTTCTTCCACTTGAGATAGCTGAAAAATGGTTTCTTTGGAACAGGTATGCACTTGACGACCCAACCATTTGGCCAAGAAGCTGCTGCAAATGCGATGCAAACACCCCATTGGCCCCAGTTCAGCCTTTCTGTGCTTTCAAACTTCTTCAGAAATTCCACCATCACTACTTGAAGAAAAATGGTTATCCTGATAATTCCCAAGAACAACTTGTTCTTATGGATCCCCTCGAACACATATTCTTTTCGAGCTTCCTTGCTTTGAATTTGTTGAAGACTTGGCAAAGCACAAACGTGTTGAATATCAAGGTGTCATTTACCTTGTCATTGACACCAAAGATGGATTCACCTCTAAATTGTAAGGTCAAGAGGACAGCTATCTGATACATATAGCTTGAGCCAGAAGATTCCTCCACATGATGTTGGTAATAAGTGGTTCGGTGTGACCAACAGGTGGTTTGTCCATGAGCTCCTTGGGGGGCTTCTCTGTAGCGAGAGCCAGAGCACATAGCTGACTGATGTAGCAAGCATACAAGCATAGCTGCTGTTTACTTCCACATGATCACTCTCCCCTGTCATGCTTGATTCGTCCACCTGTATCGAATGCCCTTGTAGGAACAAGCCTTCCGCAGGAATTTGATCTCCAATTTTCAAGCATATAACATCGCCGACAACAATTTCAAAGATTGAAATTTGTTGCCGCCGACCTTTTCTGATGACTTCAATTTGGATATTATTACTGATGTTTGATAATTTATTGAACTGCCTATTTTGCCTGTAATTGCTTGCAGCCGAGACAGCAATGACCATTACTGGTATGAAGCTTCCAACATCATACCAGCCATCTTTCAGGCCATGCTCTTTAATGCCAAAACCAAGAGAGAGTGCTGCGCACCCTAAAAGAATAAAAATAAGTTAGATCTTTCAAAGCCTCCACAGCAAAGTGAAAGAAGCTCTTTGTTGGCGGTTTTTTATAGGTGTTAGAACCAGATGCCTGTTTTCTGCAAGCAACGTCTTCTTCACTACTAATGATTCCAGCATTGATGTCAGTTTCAAGAGCAGAAACCACACCAGAAGTCCTGTCAAACTGTCGAAGTTGGACGAGATTTTTCTCCTTCACAAGCTCATGAAGACTTGTCTGATCAATCTGGAATGATATATTATCTGCAGGAGGTTCTAGATAAACAACAGGATAAGATGGAGAGCGTAAAACCTTATCATATTTGTGTTGTGCGTGTGCAGTATTTTTGGCTATAGAAAACAGAGTTCTGGAACAGTAGATCTTCCCAAAAGCAGAGTGCCATTTTTTGTTGGGTTTATTAAGGGTGGCAGGAACCATTCAAGTTTTTGAGAAACAACACTTGGAGTTTCAGAAACCAATCCTGTTTTATATGCAGTTAATTCCTCACCATTGTATGTCTCCATAAAGTAAAGTGCTAACAAATTAGGCAGGTTATGAAGGAGTCTCATGGGATCCTCGGTTAAGCCTGACTGCACTAAATACAGTCTGACTAAATATTGAAGGTTAGAAATCTAGTTCGAGCGACAGCTTCTTCAGATTTTCCTTCAAATAGAGCTGTTCAAGGCATATGGATTCTAAATCGAGAATATCTTCTCTGTTTATCAACTCTATGGTTAATGATAGGAGATATTTCATATCTGCAAGGGAAGAGTACAGAACCTTCTGATCATTTCCATTGACCAGTTGAATGCCTAACTTTCTCAACTGCCTTAGCTTTTTGAGCTCTTCAAGTGCTTTAGAGTTCACTCGCACACCACTTAGCTTTCGCAGATCTGTTAAAGACCTGCACCCTTGCTGAATTTTTGCACATTCTCCACAAGAGAAATAAGGACAGTCTGAACGGCAAACCCATAGGTAACACAGCTTTTTCAAATACTTGATCTCAACTGGAAGCTCACTCACATGATTATACTTCAAATCCAAAGTCTCTAAGTTGATAAGCTTATCTATTGTCTTAGAACGTACTATTACTTCTGTATTTCTCAAGCCTTGATAGTGCAAGTGAAAAAGGTATGCCACTCCTTCAGGAAGATAAGCTATTACAGCATATTCAAAATCTGGTATTTCCATTAGCTTAAAGTTGGAAACAAAAATTAATTTCTTAATCAAAGATTGTGGTAGGTTCATTTGATCGAAAAAAATTATGGAACGAACATTTGAATCGCTAATTTTCTCCAAAATAGTGTCGAAATTTTTATGTATGATAAGAAGTCGAACTTTTCCAGATTGACTCATATCATATTCGTTAAAGACTTGACCAAAACCCAATTGCTTTATCTTCTTAAGGATGATTTCATGCATTAGATCATGGACTCGAAATCTTTTAGCTTCAATGATATCTTTTGAGGAACTTGAACCAAGCTTCTATGAGGGAGCTCAGCTATGTATTCTTCTCCAATTTCTTAAGGTTCCCTGCTATTACTGTCTTGAAATTGAATAAATCTTTCAGCTATCCACAGACGAATTAGTCTTCTGTAGCTAATGGAATAGCTTTCTAGAAACAAGCCAAAGTACAAAAGATAAGGTTTGAGGTGATGAGGAAGATCATTGTAACCTTCAGATAAAACTTTGTTACAATTTTTAAGATGAGGATCGCTTACTAACTCTGAACCTAAATTATCAAGTTTCTTTTGCCATTCGGTTGTAGTCTTGCTCTTCTTTGATAGCAGACTACCTACAGCTATAATTGCTAGTGGTAGACCTCCACATTTTTCAAAGATTTTATTTAACAATTCCTCTAATTCTATCGGCAAAACCCATCAGAGTTAAAGGTCTTCTTGCAAAATAGTTGTCATGCCTTAACCGTAGGCAAGCCTTCAAGTATAGGGATTCGAACAGTTAAGGCTGTTATAAAATGAGCAACACCTCTATTCAACCTTGTGACAATTAATCTGTTGCTTTTGGTGTTATCAAGTAAAGCATGCTCTACATCTTCCCATAACTCATCTTTCCAAACATCGTCAAACACAACCATGTAACTCTTGTTCTCCAAGTATTTTCGTAACATGCCAATCAATTCCATCTCATCCATTGTCTCCATGTTCCTGGGAGCAGACTCATCCATTGAACTGCAAATTTTTTGCGTCATTCTCCTCAGTAGATCTTCCTTGTTGTATGCTTTCCCAACTTGGATCCAAGCATGACAATTGAAATGGCTTTTCACTTGCTTGTTCTTGTAAACACTAGTAGCAAGAGTTGTCTTGCCTAGTCCTCCAGCTTCAGGCAACACAATTACTTTGTGCTGGGGTTTTCTGTCCACCATCCAATCCTTAAGTTCTTTTCTTGTAGATTCATAACCCACAATTTGATCTTCCTCCTTGTAAAATGAACCAACTTCATATCCACCATTTTGAGAAATATTTTTGGTTTCATGGTTAATTTGATCTTTCGTCCAAGGAATTTTAACCATAATGTTTTCTTCTCTCATCTATTTTGACAAGTAATGATTTGATATCTTGAATATCATTGGCAATATTGTGGTGCAGTTTCAACTTTTTTATAGAGCAATTAATTTTTTGGAGAACACCAATGAGGTCCATGCCATGAGGAAGTTAGGCAACGGTAAATACAAACTCATCAATAATATCTTCAATGCAATAAGCCATTTCTCTGACTTGTTCCACCCACAGTTGGACACCTTTGTTGCTCTTCTTTCCTTGTAATTCTTCAGTTGTTGCCTTCACTTTGGCATACTTGAGAAAGCATCTTATGCTCTTGAGTTCGGTTTCAATGTCTTTAATTTCTTTACGTACACCTCTCAGCAATTTGATTTCTTGGACGAGCAACGGACCCAACTTGTCACTAACAAGGCTCATTGCAATTGTTGCCATATTGATCTTCACTTCTTATTCTTGAGCTCCATAACCAACCATATCTAAAATTTGCGGAGGAAGAATCGCATAAACAGGGGAATCGTAATTTTATGGACAGTGACGGACCCAAATATATATATTAGAAGGGGTACTTTTTAACAAAGTAAAATAAAATAAAAATTAATGATAAAACAATTATAGCTCATATAAGTTTTCTTATTTATGAATTTTATTATGTAAAATAATTTATGTACAACAAAAATAATTTATACCAATAATCATGATAAACCGAGAACTATTAAGATTAAACAACATTATATGTTTTTTTTTTTTTTTTATGATGCAACATTATATATATATATATATATGTATTTTTATGATACAACATTATACATTTCACTCTTATAATACTGGTAAATATCTACTCCTACAATAACGAAAGAGAAAACTCTCTCTATATATATTTGTGAATACACATGATTGAATTCAAACTCATCACAAATGTGAGAGAAGAGTGTACTATGTATATAGTCAACAATTACTGTTCATAGTCTATGATAGGATATAAATGTAAGCCATCTATCGTAATATTACGGATCTCCCCGGAAGCAGTCCCTAAATAATTATTTGAGACCCGAAATGGTCCATGGAAACACCTAAGGATATATGGAACCCATAGAAATCGATTTCGACTTGATTGGAGATTAAACGGAAGGATAAAATGGTGAATGAAATCGAATAATTTTTCAAGGAAATAAGGGACTAAATTGAAGATAAGTTTTAATAATTGTGGTCAAAGTGGAATTAAGCTAAAGGTTAAGGGAGACCGATATTTTTAAGGATGTGACCGTCATTTGAGGATAGTTTGGGGAGGAAAATAGAAGCCAAAAAGTTTGTCTAAAAATAAAGAGAGAGAGAGAGCTGTCGCAGAAGAGAAGAGAAGAGAAGAGAAGAAGAGAAGAAGAAAAAGAGAGGAGGAAGAAGACTGTCGCGCCGGAGCCGATCACCGCCGACCGACCGTCGCCAAGCTCGCCGTACCTCGCCGCACCTCGCCACAGAACCGAGCTGACCGAAGTGAAGCAGAACTCGACGTCGTGTGAGGAGAAAACAGATCCGGGCAGGACGACGACGACGGAGCTGCTAAACCCGACCGACAGCCATCACGACCAGCCGCCAAGCCCGTCGACCACCAGCTGCAACCTCGCCGTGAACTGAGCAGAACCAAGCTGAAACGGAGCTGAACGGCGGCCAAAACCAGCTCATCCCGCGCGCGAAACCGTCGCCGATCGACGGCGAAACCAGCCTCCAACCGCGGCAAAGCCGAGAGGGAAAGAGAGAGAGAAAGAGAGAGGAGAAAGAGGAGAGGAAAACCCAGCCCAGACCAGCTCCAATCAACATCTTTTTCAGCTCGAAATCAAGCTCAAAACAGTGTCGTGAAGTGAGATTGGTGAGGAAGAAAGAGAAGCTCGCGCAGAGGAAAAGAAAGAGAGAGGAGATCCAGCCCGAGCCCAGCTCAAATCAGTTCGTTTACGCCCCAAATTCAGTCCCGAATCAAGCTCAACGTGAAGAGGAAGAAAGTGATTCCGTAGGGAAGAAATCGGGTGAGTTGTTAGAGTTAGAGTTGAAGATTTAGTTGATGATTAAGTTGATTTCGAAGCGGATTTGGTTATGATTCATGGTTGGTTGATTTTGAGTATAAATGAGTTGAAAAATAAATGGATTTACATTTATTGGGAGCTTAAGGAACCAAGAGAATAGTTAAAAGTTAAAGATAAAACGAATTGCGCGATAAACTAGTTTTGAGGGGCGATTATGTAATTTGGTAATTTCGAGTTTCCAGAAGTTGACGCGAACGTAAATTTATGTTTCCATATGTTGTGTAGGTGACGAGAGCGCTCGAGGATTGAGGCGAGAGGATTAGGGGCTCCGCACGCGCCATTTTTCAGTTGTCAATTTTGTGAGTGAGTTTTATTTAAAGATTTTAAGAATATTTTAAATTATCAAGTTTAATTTGATAAATTAATTATTTACTTGAGCTTATTTTAAATGCATGGATATAAGCTTGAATTTAGAGTTTGAAATGATATTTTGTGTTTTTTCACTTATCAAAGATGTTTTAATGTTTAATGCATTCAGAAAGTGAGTTTTAGTGCTCATTGCGCTCACAAATCATATTTTAGTGTTTTATGCACCTAGAAAGAGATTTGTGCTTTTGCACCAGAAAGTTAAAGCAGAAAAAGAAAAGTGTTTTCAAACCCATAAGTATACCCTCAAATATTACAGATTAGTTTAGACCCGATCGATCTATTCCACTTCAGTTGGCACAGTCCTGGGAAGGGATAAGTTACTAACTTGGGGGGATAAGTGTCAGAGTCTGTTAGTCGAGTCGCCATTACTGATGTGGGGTAGTATTTCGTGAGCTATGGTTAGCGCTGTGCAATTCCGCACATGGCCACGAGATGTCTCAAAGCAGGCGAGCTATGGTTAACGCTGGGCAATTCCGCACATAGCCGTAAGAGTACAGATTTAGGGATACTATGGTAATCTTAAAAGATATCAGGAAACAGTTTTAACAAGAGAAATGCATATTTGAGAGAAAAAGAGGTTTTAAAAGTATTAATTAAGTTATTTATGATTTACCGTTGTAAGTTTTGTATTGAAATACGTGCTTGTGTTTATATATGAATTCTATTGTTTAAGTTGATGTTTAAAAGATTTAAATTGGAAACGCTTTAGAAACAAAGATAGTTTTCAAATGTTTTTAAAGGAGGAAGTTTGGAAAACCAGATTTTTAAAGAAAAGATAAATTATCACTCACTGAGCTTCTAGCTCATTATTTTCTGTTTTATATAAAAACCTCCTCAGGTACTCTCAGCAGGTAGCCGATCAGTAGCATTACCTCCAGCGGGCGAGCCAGCGCGACACGACATCATTTGAGTAGCTCATTTTGTTTCAGCAGTTATATTTTCATGTAAATATCTTTTGAAATGTATAAGTAATTTGAAAGTTGTAATTATTTGTTTATAACTGTTTTTAAACTGTTTTTGATTTAAATGCGATTTATTAAATGTCATTTGAATTTTCATAAGTTGATTTAACAATCAAATGCATGATTGAGGCCTACGGGCAATCAGAAGTTGGGTTGGTGCTGAAAATAGTTGAAGTGTTGTTTTTCTATAAACAGGTTTTTCGGGAATATTAAAAATGCAGTCGTTATGTTGCCGTAATTTTGTTAGAAAAATGAGTTTCGAAAATGAATTTAAAATTAAAAATAAAAAATTTTTCCTACGCGTTTTCAGTTTTTAAAGAAAACTCAACCCAATGATGTTTCAAAAAGTATCAAAGAGTTTAGGGTTCGCTCCACGGGTTTCGCTTAGCCCGATGAGTCGGGTCTGAAAGGGATCCGTTGGGGTGCCCGGCGTGATCGACTGGATCAGAGTTAGAGGTATCCGGGTCGGGCTACGTCAATAAAAGCTTCCATAGTCAATGCCAAATTTAAGATCAGCTTTGTTGGTAAGTAGTTAGGCTATTTCTTTTAAAATCATGGTTTGAACCACAAACACACATTTTCATTATTATTATTTATAAAAGAAGAAAAAAAAATAGAGAAAAAGCAAATGTGAGGATCGACGTGTGATTGTGATGAAAAGAAAAGAAAGCCCCATACCACTAATACGAATCAACTTTTTGTGAAATTATTCACTTCGTAAACTATATTATATATTTAAATATTTAATGATTAATATTATAAATTTAATAATTTTTCATAAAATTCCTGAACAGACACAAACCCTATCTGGACCTAAGTTAGGTCCACCCTGTAGTCATCTATATATACTTAGTATTTTTTATTTTTTGTATCGTTAATCTTCTCTATATATATTAGTAAATACACATGATGAAACTCAGATTTTTGTTACGAATATGAAAGAAGAGTGTACAAACTATTTAAACTATAAATAGAGGTGTAATTCCCACATAATTAAACATATTCTTACTTCTAAAATTTAGCCATGATAGACGTGATATAGTTAGAGATAAAATATTGTTTGTACTAATTATGCAATTAGTAATAATTGTTCATAGCGCATGATAGGATATAAAAGGTTTCAAAGTCAAAATGTGTCAAATTTAAGATAAGTTTGGTTGGTAGGTAGTCGCGCTACCGCTTTCCAAAGTATGGTTCAAATCCAAACAACTGTTTTTTTTTTTTTTTTAATGAAAAAAGAAAAAGCAAATGCACAAGGATCGAATCATGGTTGTGGTGGAAAAAAATGGAAGCCTAATACCATTGATACCAACAATTTTTTGTGAGATTAATTACTTCGTAAACTATATATAGTATTTATTTAAATATTTAAATATTTGATGACTAACATTATAAACTTAATAATTTTTCATAAAATTCCAGGAGCAGCATGTGTCTCATTTGGACCTAAGCTAGGTCTGTCCCTGTATTTGTCTATCATGATAAATTTTAGTCCTCAACTTCGAAGAGGTACAACAATTAGAGTTTTTGTATCCAACCTTTTTTGATATAAATTTGCTGTCAATCAAATGTCTCCACAAGCCAAAGCTCTGACAAGTCAGGCAGGGTACAATTCTTTCCCATTTCCTTTAACTAGAAAAATACCCAATGTTCTCAACTGCCTTAGCTTCTTGAGCTCTTTAAGTGCTTCAGAATTCAATTGTACATAACTCAACTTTATCAAATCCATTAAGGACCCAAACCATTCTGGATTTTTGTTCCTCCTCCACAAGAGAAATTGAACGGTCCAAATAGTAAACCAGAAGGTAATGCAATGTTTTCAGACGCTTAATATCAATTGAAAGCTCTCTCACAAGAGTTTTATCCGAGTTCAGAGTCTCTTAAGTTGACAAGCTTACTGATGGACCTAGTACATTTTGTATTTTTCAGGCTTAAGTAGTGCACATGAAAAACGTTTCTTGTTGCTTCGGAAAGATAATCTATAAAAGAGCATCTTCAAAGTCTAGTATTTTTCTTTTCTTTCTTTTTTTGATAGATAGAGTCTAGAAAACTTTCATAAGCTTGAAATGCGTAACAAATAAACTACTTACAAAGACTGTGGTAGCTCAATTGTATTGGAAAGAAAAATGGAAGGAATCTTTGAATAGTTAATCCTCTTAAAAACATTATCACTATTTTCGTGTATGGTAAGACGCCATGTGTTTTTCCATTAACTCATAAAACGTCCATTCAGGACTAGAATAAAACCCAATTTTTTCCTCTTCTTAGGAATGATCTTGTGCATCAGATCATGGACTGGACAATATATAGCTCTTCCATCAACTTTACTCCAAATGTAATAATTCATTACCTGCACTGCAGCCTAGCATCAGCAGCACAATTGGAACAAAAAGAACCCTATATCATGTATAGACCATAACCTCCACTAAATTTACTAGTTATCAAAAATGAAATTGAATCCATAAATAGCTAGGTAATCTCTGTTTTCTAAATACAAGATCTGGCAACTAAAGCAAAGGGAATCAATGGTACCCTCTCAAGGCCACTTGTATTAAGGTGATTCGCATCTAGAATATTATTAGACTAAATGAGTTTTTTCTATCATCAAATCATGTGTTCTTTCTGTCATCAAATTGTATGGAACAATGGTTGCTTTCTATGCTTTTTAATTTACATATTAACACTGAATAGAAATAACAGCTGGAGAATCAGTTGAATCGATTACCAAGAAAAATACTTTAAGTTAGCCAAGAAAGAAAATACTATAACAATAGCAATCACATCACATGGTAGATATTCACAATCAATAATAAATAACTAAAAGATAACAATCATGTTTAATTATTGCATAAAAAAAAAAAAAAATTTCATGTTCAATTTTTGGGAAGATGAAATCTCCGCTCCAATCACGCTATGAACATTGCTTCATCTATTCGTGAGCATTAATTGAAACATAAAATCAGTTTGTTGAATAAGAAATGTAATATAATAGCAATTAAGAGGAAAATCTAAAAACAATTATGAAAATATGTGATAACTACAAATCATATTAATAATATATGAATATATAAAACAAAAACAAGTACTTTCATTTAAAAGTATATACATACATCAAAAGAAAAATTCAGAGGTATCTAGTTGTGCTTTAAATAAAATAACAGTCATTTAATTGTGAAACATTATTCTTCAAAAAAAAAAATTGTAAAACAGTAGAAGCATGAAATGAATTTAAAGAGAGTAACGGGAACAGACCTACCCTTTTATTATTATTATTATTATTTGAGATATAATTTTTTTTTTTTTTTACACAGACTTTTCTTATAATTTTTCTTAAATATATAAGCTTCTTAAACTCAAGAAATCATTATTTTGCATACGTACAATTATGTTTGAAGCAACAATTATCAAACGAAGAGGAATGTCAAAGTTATATTGGTGGAGTACATCCACCCTTACAGCAGAGTGGTGTATACCTACCCTTTCATGTTTGTATTAGAACTATAAGAATCAATAATGCCATTTCACCACCATGTCACCACCATATGTGGGGAGAATCAAGTAAAATTAGAATTTTAGATTGTGGATAACATACAAGACTTACTTATACATATATATATATATAGTTGTAGGTATAGTTTCATGATAACTGCATTTCTATAGTGAAGATGTTGAGTTCAATCGCCTCACCCTCAATTCAAAAAAATTAAAAAAACAAAAAGTGAAAAAGATTGAAAGCTAAAAACAAAAATCGGATGGATGCCCCTAGAGCCCAAAAGCTATCACTTGACAATGGGGACTGAAGAAACCCAAAAGAACATCAAAGCCCAAACTTACACTTAGATTAGCAGCCTAGTAAATCTCAAGAAATGTCAAAGCTTATACCTGGGCATCCAAATTCAATAAATTTAGTGATTCGCTAGCTAGATGAATTTAGTAATTTAAATAAGTAATTATGCAATCAACTTCTCATGATATTAGCTTTGATAACACAAGGTAAAGGTCTCAAATTCAAATCCTATTTCCCTCAAATCCAACAAGAAAAAAAAAAATTAACTTCACATTCAATCCTAAGTTATAGTACCATAATTTATTGAGAGATATAGGTAGTGACAATACATAATACAAGCTAAAATTGGCCAAAAATAATTCAGTTTAACAACAATAATTGCATAGTAGACATCAACAATTCAAAAAAAAAAAAAAAAAAAAAAAAAAAAAGGAAAGGAAGAAAAGATAAGGACAACAACCATTTTCAATGTATTGGAAAGGTGAACTTTGCACTTCAATCACGTTGCTTCATCTGTTGAGGATTAATGAAAGCATAAAATTAATTTGTTAAATAAGAAAAATAAATATAATATAATACAAAGGAAATTCTAAAATAAGTATGAAAATATACGATAACTACACATCATATTAATAATATATAAATATGTATCAAAGGAAAACTTATGCTTTTGTTTAAAAGTATATACATGTGTAAATAGAAAATTTTAATAGATAATTTAACAGTTATCTAATTGTGCTTTCAAAAAAACAAAAAAAAGTCATCTAATTGTAAAAGAACATAGACATGTAGTTAAGAAAAAGAGAGTAGAGGAACAGGAACAGACCTGTTATAATACAACTAAGAACTTACTTCCTTTTCTGGTATTCTCTCAACTGATTTAGGCTGCAAATCCAATGACTCTTTGACAGACGTCCATAGTCTCTTCCTCCTTCATCCCTAAACATGACTTTGGGTATATGCTGAAGCCTCACCAACGTCTCATGTGTTATACGAGACTGAAATTCCTTTGACATATCACTAAAGGCAAGCGTTTGAATGTTTCTTAGATTCTCAATTCCAGGTGGAATCTCTTTCAACAGTAGGCATCTTCCAATCCCTAACCATTCAAGAAGAGGCATGGCACCATCTTCTATCATAATAAATTCCAATCCTTTCAAGTCAATGAGTGACAATTTCCGGAGTTTCAGAAACCAACCTTGTTTGATATGCAATTGCACTCCATTGTATGCCTCCGCAAGATGAAGCTCCAACAAATTAGGCAGGTTATGAAGGACTCTCATTGGATCCTCGATTAAGCCTGACCAACGTAACCCCAGACGAATTAAATTTTGAAGTTGAGGAATCCAGTCTGGCAGCTTCGTCAGATTTGCCGACAAACTTAAACTCTCAAGGCGAATGGGAGGGGAAGTCATGGAGCCTATATCAAGCCTATCTTCTCTGTTTGTCAACTCTATGCCCAAAGATATGAGATCTTTCATATTTGAAATGGAAGACCATACATCCTTCATATCATTTCCATTAACCATAATTTTCAAAACTCTCAACTGCCTTAGCTTTTTTAGCTCTTCAACCGCTTTAGAGTTGAATTGTAAGTCGTTACCTAGATTCTGTAGATCCATTAAAGAACCAAACCCTTCCTGAATTTTTGTACCTACTCCACAAGAGAAGAGAGGACGGTCTGAACGACGTACCACTAGGTAATGTAACTTTTTCAGATGCTTGATCTCAACTGGAAGCTCACTCACAAGAGTTTTCTTCAAATTCAAACTCTCCAAGTTGACAAGCTTACCTATAGTCTTAGGAAGAGTCTTTACTTTCGTATTTTCCAAGCTTAGGTACTGCAAGTGAAAAAGATTTCCCACTGCTTCAGGAAGATCAGCTATTGGAGAACCTGTAAAATCTAGCACTTTCACTAACTTCAAATTGCCAACAAATGATGTACTCATAGGAGAATGCGGTAGCTCAACTCCAATAGAAAAAATAATAGAACGTACTTTTGAGTCTATAATCTGTTAGGATTGTGAAGCCTGAAAGGATTTGAATTCTAGAAGAATTCAGATTCAAAAACAGGATTAAAATTTATCTGTCCCGAAAGTATATCAAACGAAGTCCGTTTTAATCAAATAAGGTATCGTTGGAAAGCTTGTTTCGATACGAATCAAACTCTGCAAAAATCGCAGCGAAAGACGGACAGACGCGCCCTCACGCGCCCCAACAACGTTCGGTGGTCAGTTTTACACGGATTCTTCTTTCTTTAAGATTTTTGAGTCCGAATCAGTTGTGGGTTGTTCCTATTCTATAAATACATATGTTGAACGTCTTATAGGTGTGATTACATGATGTATTAAGGGTCTCTAAGGGTTTAGGCTTAGATTGACAAGTTTAGGAAGGTGAGAGAGATTTGTGAGGGAGAAATTCGTGATTGAGAGTGAGAGAGACAAAAGTGTGAGTTTGTAATTATCAATTTGATAGTGGAAGAAGTGCTGGTGCACTCCGTGGACGTAGGGAATTTCCTGAACCACGTAAAATTCTTGTGTCTCTTTTATTTATTTGTTTGGTGTGTGCTTGATTGTGTTTTACGATTTTCTTCTTATTCTTTCTTTCGGGGTTAATCTATCTCAACAACTGGTATCAGAGCCAGGTTCGTTAGTAGTTGGTTTTGTCGTTTGAGTGGAAGAATATGGGTTCAGAGAAAGACCATTACAAGGTTGAAAAGTTCGATGGGACGAACTTTAGTTTCTGGAAGATGCAGATGGAGGATTACCTGTACCAGAAAGACTTGTACTTGCCGCTCAAAGAAAAGCCAGCAGACATGAAAGATGAAGATTGGAAAGTTTTAGATCGTAAAGCTCTAGGTGCGATTCGATTGAGTCTATCGAGATCAGTAGCCTTTAATGTGAAGAATCAAGACACGACAGCGTCTCTCATGAAATCCTTATCAAATCTCTACGAACAACCTTCTGCGGCAAATAAGGTACATCTGATAAAGAAACTTTTTTCTCTCCGAATGTCAGAAAATAAAAAACTTCAAAGAACACCTGAATGCGTTTAATGAGATTACGGATCAACTAACGTCCGTAAAGATCGAGTTTGATGATGAAGTACAAGCCTTACTCATCCTCGGTCAGTTGCCTGAAAGTTGGAAGGGTACCGTCCAATCAATCAGTGGTGCGTTTGGGAAAGAAAAATTGAAGTTTTCAGAAGTTGTGGATATGATCATGACTGAAGAGATTCGTAGGCGTGAAGATGGGTTTTTTAATTCAAATTCAGCCTTGAATATGGAGAGTAGAGGAAGAAGCAATACTAGAGGTGGGCAAAATGGTAGATCCAAGTCGAGGCGTGGTAGGTCTAAATCAAGGAGCCGTCAGAACAATTCACATGGTGGTAAGAAAGACATCGAGTGTTGGAATTGTCACAAGATGGGGCATTACCGGTCAGAGTGTAAAGCTCCAAAGAAAGAAAGTGATGGTCAGACTAGTGCAAACTATGTTTCGGAAGGCTCGGATGATGCTTTAATTTGCTCTTTAGAAAGCAATACTGAATCATGGATATTAGACTCAGGAGCGTCGTTTCATGCTACCTCTAGGAAGGAATTCTTTAAAGAATATGTTGCAAGCAACCTGGGTAAGGTTTATCTTGGTAATGATAAGGCATGCGACATCGTAGGTGAAGGAAAGGTGGAGATTAACCTAAATGGATCTATTTGGAAATTGGATAATGTAAGGCATGTACCTAGTTTGAAGAAAAATCTGATTTCAATTGGGCAGTTGGCAACACAAGGTTATGTGACAACTTTTTCAGAAGATGCTTGGAAGATTTCGAAAGGAGCTATGACTATTGCCAGAGGAAAGAAGATTGGAACTCTCTATACAACCACAGATGGACGTGGTTTATTTGCTGCAGCTGAAAGTAGAGGAGATCCAAACCTATGGCATCAGAGGCTTGGACATATGAGTGCTAAGGGATTACGAGTTATGCATTCTAATGGTAAGTTGTCAGATTTGAAATCGATTGACCTAGACATGTGTGAAAGTTGTGTTTTCGGAAAGCAGAAAAGGGTGAGCTTTAAGAAAGCTGGGAGAACTCCAAAGACAACGAAATTGGAGTTAGTGCACACAGATGTTTGGGGACCTGCACCAGTTTCCTCAGTTGGCGGAAAATATTATTTTGTCACTTTCATAGATGATCACTCAAGGAAGGTTTGGGTTTATTTTCTAAGGCAGAAATCTGAGGTGTTTGAAGCTTTCAAGAAGTGGAAGGCTATGGTTGAGAATGAAACCGGTTTGAAGATCAAGAAGTTGCGATCCGATAACGGTGGTGAGTATGAAGATTCTGAGTTCAAAAAGTTCTGTTTCGAGAGTGGGATTCGTCTCGAGAGGACCGTGCCTAGTACTCCACAGCAGAATGGTGTTGCAGAACGTATGAACCGAACATTGACTGAGAGAGCTAGAAGCATGAGGCTACATGCTGGTTTGCCGAAGCAGTTCTGGGCAGAAGCAGTCAATACAGCAGCTTATTTGATCAATCGTGGTCCATCAACACCCTTAGATTTCAAACTACCCGAAGAAGTATGGACTGGTCAGGAGGTAAAACTTTCTCATATCAAAGTTTTTGGTTGTGTAGCATATGTCCATGTTAGTGATAATGCTAGAAACAAACTTGACCCAAAATCTATTAAATGTACTTTTATTGGCTATGGGGATGATAAATTTGGGTATAAGTTTTGGGATGAAAATAGTAAGAAGATGATTAGGAGTAGGGATGTCATCTTCAATGAGAAAGTTATGTATAAAAATAGGAAATTTATAGAGTCTCCTAGTGGGGGGTTGTCTGAACCTAACTATTTTAATCATGATGATGTGCCTGTTTGGAAGAATCCTAAGTTAGGTAAGGAGTTAGAAGCCAAGGAGACCACAGAAAAAGAACCAGTCACTACTTCAACTTCAGGTGTAGACTCAAAACTAGCAGAAAAGAGTATTGCAGATTTATACCCTGATGAGTTAGAGGATCCAGCGAATGCACTGAGAAGGTCCAAGCGACGTCGAATACCAAACAA
The DNA here is from genome assembly GCA_021234005.1 of Nephelium lappaceum. Taxonomy (NCBI): domain Eukaryota; kingdom Viridiplantae; phylum Streptophyta; class Magnoliopsida; order Sapindales; family Sapindaceae; genus Nephelium; species Nephelium lappaceum. The sequence goes on from CM038009.1 coordinate 14,160,586, forward strand.
GAAGTATGACTTGAACTATTTGCTACTGACTGATGCTGGGGAGCCTGAATGCTATGCTGAGGCATGTCAGGTAGATGATTCTAGCAAGTGGGAGCTAGCGATGAAGGATGAGATGAAGTCTTTGAATTCGAACCGTACATGGGAGTTGACAAAGTTACCAGAGGGTAAGAAGGCACTCCAAAATAAATGGGTCTTCAGAATTAAGCAAGAACATGATGGCTCTAAAAGGTATAAAGCTAGATTGGTGGTCAAGGGTTTTCAACAAAAAGAAGGCATTGACTACACAGAGATATTTTCCCCTGTTGTGAAGTTGAGCACAATTCGATCAGTTTTGAGCATTGTGGCGGCAGAAGATTTATATCTGGAACAACTAGATGTAAAGACCGCTTTTCTACATGGTGATCTCGAGGAGGAGATATACATGATGCAACCAGAAGGTTTTATGGAAAAAGGAAAAGAAAATCTGGTGTGTAAGCTGACTAAGAGCTTGTATGGCCTCAAGCAAGCTCCACGTCAATGGTACAAGAAATTTGATGGTTTTATGCAAAAGAATGGATACATGAGATGTAATGCTGACCATTGTTGTTACTTCAAGAAGGTTGGTACCAGTTACATTATTTTATTACTTTATGTTGATGACATGTTGGTAGCTGGTGCAGATTTGGAAGAAATAAACAAATTGAAGAAACAACTGTCTAGTGAATTTGAGATGAAGGATTTGGGGGCAGCAAAACAGATTCTTGGAATGAGAATTAACAGAGATAAGAAGAGAGGTACATTGCAATTGTCTCAAGCAGAGTACATTCGTAAGGTTCTTCAACGCTTTAGTATGAGTGATGCTAAACCAGTCAAAATTCCCCTAGCCAGTCGCTTTAGACTTTCCAAGGATCAGTATCCACAGACAGATGAAGAAAGGGCATACATGGATAAAGTTCCATATGCATCTGCAATTGGAAGTTTGATGTATGCTATGGTTTGCACGAGGCCAGATATTGCTCATGCAGTGGGAAGCAGTTAGTAGATTTATGTCTAATCCAGGCAAGCAGCATTGGGAGGCAGTTAAATGGATTTTGAGGTATCTACGAGGTACAACAGAAAAATGTTTATACTTTAAAAAGAGTGATTTGAAGCTACAAGGATATGTTGATGCTGACTTTGCTGGAGAGGTAGATCATAGAAAGAGCACTACAGGGTACGTGTTTACTTTGGGTGCGACAGCCATTAGTTGGGTTTCCCAACTACAGAGGATTGTGACTTTGTCTACGACTGAGGCAGAGTATGTAGCTGTTACAGAAGCAAGCAAAGAACTGATTTGGTTACAAGGTCTGTTAGCAGAATTGGGGTTCAAACAAGTGTTGAATGTGTTGCACAGTGATAGTCAGAGTGCGATACACTTAGCCAAGAATTCGGCATTTCATTCGAGGACCAAGCATATAGGTCTACGATATCATTTCATTCGTACTTTGTTGGATGAAGGAGTGTTAACACTTGTGAAGATTCTCGGAAGTAAAAATCCAGCTGACATGTTGACCAAGCCAGTGACTATCGAGAAACTGGAGCTGTGTTCAGCTTCAGTCGGTCTTCATGGTTGAAGCAAAGAAAGTTGAGTGCACCGTTTTCACTATTCAGAAGAATTGATGATTGCATGTGTTTCAGTCTTCAAGTGGGAGATTGTTAGGATTGTGAAGCCTGAAAGGATTTGAATTCTAGAAGAATTCAGATTCAAAAACAGGATTAAAATTTATCTGTCCCGAAAGTATATCAAACGAAGTCCGTTTTAATCAAATAAGGTATCGTTGGAAAGCTTGTTTCGATACGAATCAAACTCTGCAAAAATCGCAGCGAAAGACGGACAGACGCGCCCTCACGCGCCCCAACAACGTTCGGTGGTCAGTTTTACACGGATTCTTCTTTCTTTAAGATTTTTGAGTCCGAATCAGTTGTGGGTTGTTCCTATTCTATAAATACATATGTTGAACGTCTTATAGGTGTGATTACATGATGTATTAAGGGTCTCTAAGGGTTTAGGCTTAGATTGACAAGTTTAGGAAGGTGAGAGAGATTTGTGAGGGAGAAATTCGTGATTGAGAGTGAGAGAGACAAAAGTGTGAGTTTGTAATTATCAATTTGATAGTGGAAGAAGTGCTGGTGCACTCCGTGGACGTAGGGAATTTCCTGAACCACGTAAAATTCTTGTGTCTCTTTTATTTATTTGTTTGGTGTGTGCTTGATTGTGTTTTACGATTTTCTTCTTATTCTTTCTTTCGGGGTTAATCTATCTCAACAACTGGTATCAGAGCCAGGTTCGTTAGTAGTTGGTTTTGTCGTTTGAGTGGAAGAATATGGGTTCAGAGAAAGACCATTACAAGGTTGAAAAGTTCGATGGGACGAACTTTAGTTTCTGGAAGATGCAGATGGAGGATTACCTGTACCAGAAAGACTTGTACTTGCCGCTCAAAGAAAAGCCAGCAGACATGAAAGATGAAGATTGGAAAGTTTTAGATCGTAAAGCTCTAGGTGCGATTCGATTGAGTCTATCGAGATCAGTAGCCTTTAATGTGAAGAATCAAGACACGACAGCGTCTCTCATGAAATCCTTATCAAATCTCTACGAACAACCTTCTGCGGCAAATAAGGTACATCTGATAAAGAAACTTTTTTCTCTCCGAATGTCAGAAAATAAAAAACTTCAAAGAACACCTGAATGCGTTTAATGAGATTACGGATCAACTAACGTCCGTAAAGATCGAGTTTGATGATGAAGTACAAGCCTTACTCATCCTCGGTCAGTTGCCTGAAAGTTGGAAGGGTACCGTCCAATCAATCAGTGGTGCGTTTGGGAAAGAAAAATTGAAGTTTTCAGAAGTTGTGGATATGATCATGACTGAAGAGATTCGTAGGCGTGAAGATGGGTTTTTTAATTCAAATTCAGCCTTGAATATGGAGAGTAGAGGAAGAAGCAATACTAGAGGTGGGCAAAATGGTAGATCCAAGTCGAGGCGTGGTAGGTCTAAATCAAGGAGCCGTCAGAACAATTCACATGGTGGTAAGAAAGACATCGAGTGTTGGAATTGTCACAAGATGGGGCATTACCGGTCAGAGTGTAAAGCTCCAAAGAAAGAAAGTGATGGTCAGACTAGTGCAAACTATGTTTCGGAAGGCTCGGATGATGCTTTAATTTGCTCTTTAGAAAGCAATACTGAATCATGGATATTAGACTCAGGAGCGTCGTTTCATGCTACCTCTAGGAAGGAATTCTTTAAAGAATATGTTGCAAGCAACCTGGGTAAGGTTTATCTTGGTAATGATAAGGCATGCGACATCGTAGGTGAAGGAAAGGTGGAGATTAACCTAAATGGATCTATTTGGAAATTGGATAATGTAAGGCATGTACCTAGTTTGAAGAAAAATCTGATTTCAATTGGGCAGTTGGCAACACAAGGTTATGTGACAACTTTTTCAGAAGATGCTTGGAAGATTTCGAAAGGAGCTATGACTATTGCCAGAGGAAAGAAGATTGGAACTCTCTATACAACCACAGATGGACGTGGTTTATTTGCTGCAGCTGAAAGTAGAGGAGATCCAAACCTATGGCATCAGAGGCTTGGACATATGAGTGCTAAGGGATTACGAGTTATGCATTCTAATGGTAAGTTGTCAGATTTGAAATCGATTGACCTAGACATGTGTGAAAGTTGTGTTTTCGGAAAGCAGAAAAGGGTGAGCTTTAAGAAAGCTGGGAGAACTCCAAAGACAACGAAATTGGAGTTAGTGCACACAGATGTTTGGGGACCTGCACCAGTTTCCTCAGTTGGCGGAAAATATTATTTTGTCACTTTCATAGATGATCACTCAAGGAAGGTTTGGGTTTATTTTCTAAGGCAGAAATCTGAGGTGTTTGAAGCTTTCAAGAAGTGGAAGGCTATGGTTGAGAATGAAACCGGTTTGAAGATCAAGAAGTTGCGATCCGATAACGGTGGTGAGTATGAAGATTCTGAGTTCAAAAAGTTCTGTTTCGAGAGTGGGATTCGTCTCGAGAGGACCGTGCCTAGTACTCCACAGCAGAATGGTGTTGCAGAACGTATGAACCGAACATTGACTGAGAGAGCTAGAAGCATGAGGCTACATGCTGGTTTGCCGAAGCAGTTCTGGGCAGAAGCAGTCAATACAGCAGCTTATTTGATCAATCGTGGTCCATCAACACCCTTAGATTTCAAACTACCCGAAGAAGTATGGACTGGTCAGGAGGTAAAACTTTCTCATATCAAAGTTTTTGGTTGTGTAGCATATGTCCATGTTAGTGATAATGCTAGAAACAAACTTGACCCAAAATCTATTAAATGTACTTTTATTGGCTATGGGGATGATAAATTTGGGTATAAGTTTTGGGATGAAAATAGTAAGAAGATGATTAGGAGTAGGGATGTCATCTTCAATGAGAAAGTTATGTATAAAAATAGGAAATTTATAGAGTCTCCTAGTGGGGGGTTGTCTGAACCTAACTATTTTAATCATGATGATGTGCCTGTTTGGAAGAATCCTAAGTTAGGTAAGGAGTTAGAAGCCAAGGAGACCACAGAAAAAGAACCAGTCACTACTTCAACTTCAGGTGTAGACTCAAAACTAGCAGAAAAGAGTATTGCAGATTTATACCCTGATGAGTTAGAGGATCCAGCGAATGCACTGAGAAGGTCCAAGCGACGTCGAATACCAAACAAGAAGTATGACTTGAACTATTTGCTACTGACTGATGCTGGGGAGCCTGAATGCTATGCTGAGGCATGTCAGGTAGATGATTCTAGCAAGTGGGAGCTAGCGATGAAGGATGAGATGAAGTCTTTGAATTCGAACCGTACATGGGAGTTGACAAAGTTACCAGAGGGTAAGAAGGCACTCCAAAATAAATGGGTCTTCAGAATTAAGCAAGAACATGATGGCTCTAAAAGGTATAAAGCTAGATTGGTGGTCAAGGGTTTTCAACAAAAAGAAGGCATTGACTACACAGAGATATTTTCCCCTGTTGTGAAGTTGAGCACAATTCGATCAGTTTTGAGCATTGTGGCGGCAGAAGATTTATATCTGGAACAACTAGATGTAAAGACCGCTTTTCTACATGGTGATCTCGAGGAGGAGATATACATGATGCAACCAGAAGGTTTTATGGAAAAAGGAAAAGAAAATCTGGTGTGTAAGCTGACTAAGAGCTTGTATGGCCTCAAGCAAGCTCCACGTCAATGGTACAAGAAATTTGATGGTTTTATGCAAAAGAATGGATACATGAGATGTAATGCTGACCATTGTTGTTACTTCAAGAAGGTTGGTACCAGTTACATTATTTTATTACTTTATGTTGATGACATGTTGGTAGCTGGTGCAGATTTGGAAGAAATAAACAAATTGAAGAAACAACTGTCTAGTGAATTTGAGATGAAGGATTTGGGGGCAGCAAAACAGATTCTTGGAATGAGAATTAACAGAGATAAGAAGAGAGGTACATTGCAATTGTCTCAAGCAGAGTACATTCGTAAGGTTCTTCAACGCTTTAGTATGAGTGATGCTAAACCAGTCAAAATTCCCCTAGCCAGTCGCTTTAGACTTTCCAAGGATCAGTATCCACAGACAGATGAAGAAAGGGCATACATGGATAAAGTTCCATATGCATCTGCAATTGGAAGTTTGATGTATGCTATGGTTTGCACGAGGCCAGATATTGCTCATGCAGTGGGAGCAGTTAGTAGATTTATGTCTAATCCAGGCAAGCAGCATTGGGAGGCAGTTAAATGGATTTTGAGGTATCTACGAGGTACAACAGAAAAATGTTTATACTTTAAAAAGAGTGATTTGAAGCTACAAGGATATGTTGATGCTGACTTTGCTGGAGAGGTAGATCATAGAAAGAGCACTACAGGGTACGTGTTTACTTTGGGTGCGACAGCCATTAGTTGGGTTTCCCAACTACAGAGGATTGTGACTTTGTCTACGACTGAGGCAGAGTATGTAGCTGTTACAGAAGCAAGCAAAGAACTGATTTGGTTACAAGGTCTGTTAGCAGAATTGGGGTTCAAACAAGTGTTGAATGTGTTGCACAGTGATAGTCAGAGTGCGATACACTTAGCCAAGAATTCGGCATTTCATTCGAGGACCAAGCATATAGGTCTACGATATCATTTCATTCGTACTTTGTTGGATGAAGGAGTGTTAACACTTGTGAAGATTCTCGGAAGTAAAAATCCAGCTGACATGTTGACCAAGCCAGTGACTATCGAGAAACTGGAGCTGTGTTCAGCTTCAGTCGGTCTTCATGGTTGAAGCAAAGAAAGTTGAGTGCACCGTTTTCACTATTCAGAAGAATTGATGATTGCATGTGTTTCAGTCTTCAAGTGGGAGATTGTTAGGATTGTGAAGCCTGAAAGGATTTGAATTCTAGAAGAATTCAGATTCAAAAACAGGATTAAAATTTATCTGTCCCGAAAGTATATCAAACGAAGTCCGTTTTAATCAAATAAGGTATCGTTGGAAAGCTTGTTTCGATACGAATCAAACTCTGCAAAAATCGCAGCGAAAGACGGACAGACGCGCCCTCACGCGCCCCAACAACGTTCGGTGGTCAGTTTTACACGGATTCTTCTTTCTTTAAGATTTTTGAGTCCGAATCAGTTGTGGGTTGTTCCTATTCTATAAATACATATGTTGAACGTCTTATAGGTGTGATTACATGATGTATTAAGGGTCTCTAAGGGTTTAGGCTTAGATTGACAAGTTTAGGAAGGTGAGAGAGATTTGTGAGGGAGAAATTCGTGATTGAGAGTGAGAGAGACAAAAGTGTGAGTTTGTAATTATCAATTTGATAGTGGAAGAAGTGCTGGTGCACTCCGTGGACGTAGGGAATTTCCTGAACCACGTAAAATTCTTGTGTCTCTTTTATTTATTTGTTTGGTGTGTGCTTGATTGTGTTTTACGATTTTCTTCTTATTCTTTCTTTCGGGGTTAATCTATCTCAACAACTGGTATCAGAGCCAGGTTCGTTAGTAGTTGGTTTTGTCGTTTGAGTGGAAGAATATGGGTTCAGAGAAAGACCATTACAAGGTTGAAAAGTTCGATGGGACGAACTTTAGTTTCTGGAAGATGCAGATGGAGGATTACCTGTACCAGAAAGACTTGTACTTGCCGCTCAAAGAAAAGCCAGCAGACATGAAAGATGAAGATTGGAAAGTTTTAGATCGTAAAGCTCTAGGTGCGATTCGATTGAGTCTATCGAGATCAGTAGCCTTTAATGTGAAGAATCAAGACACGACAGCGTCTCTCATGAAATCCTTATCAAATCTCTACGAACAACCTTCTGCGGCAAATAAGGTACATCTGATAAAGAAACTTTTTTCTCTCCGAATGTCAGAAAATAAAAAACTTCAAAGAACACCTGAATGCGTTTAATGAGATTACGGATCAACTAACGTCCGTAAAGATCGAGTTTGATGATGAAGTACAAGCCTTACTCATCCTCGGTCAGTTGCCTGAAAGTTGGAAGGGTACCGTCCAATCAATCAGTGGTGCGTTTGGGAAAGAAAAATTGAAGTTTTCAGAAGTTGTGGATATGATCATGACTGAAGAGATTCGTAGGCGTGAAGATGGGTTTTTTAATTCAAATTCAGCCTTGAATATGGAGAGTAGAGGAAGAAGCAATACTAGAGGTGGGCAAAATGGTAGATCCAAGTCGAGGCGTGGTAGGTCTAAATCAAGGAGCCGTCAGAACAATTCACATGGTGGTAAGAAAGACATCGAGTGTTGGAATTGTCACAAGATGGGGCATTACCGGTCAGAGTGTAAAGCTCCAAAGAAAGAAAGTGATGGTCAGACTAGTGCAAACTATGTTTCGGAAGGCTCGGATGATGCTTTAATTTGCTCTTTAGAAAGCAATACTGAATCATGGATATTAGACTCAGGAGCGTCGTTTCATGCTACCTCTAGGAAGGAATTCTTTAAAGAATATGTTGCAAGCAACCTGGGTAAGGTTTATCTTGGTAATGATAAGGCATGCGACATCGTAGGTGAAGGAAAGGTGGAGATTAACCTAAATGGATCTATTTGGAAATTGGATAATGTAAGGCATGTACCTAGTTTGAAGAAAAATCTGATTTCAATTGGGCAGTTGGCAACACAAGGTTATGTGACAACTTTTTCAGAAGATGCTTGGAAGATTTCGAAAGGAGCTATGACTATTGCCAGAGGAAAGAAGATTGGAACTCTCTATACAACCACAGATGGACGTGGTTTATTTGCTGCAGCTGAAAGTAGAGGAGATCCAAACCTATGGCATCAGAGGCTTGGACATATGAGTGCTAAGGGATTACGAGTTATGCATTCTAATGGTAAGTTGTCAGATTTGAAATCGATTGACCTAGACATGTGTGAAAGTTGTGTTTTCGGAAAGCAGAAAAGGGTGAGCTTTAAGAAAGCTGGGAGAACTCCAAAGACAACGAAATTGGAGTTAGTGCACACAGATGTTTGGGGACCTGCACCAGTTTCCTCAGTTGGCGGAAAATATTATTTTGTCACTTTCATAGATGATCACTCAAGGAAGGTTTGGGTTTATTTTCTAAGGCAGAAATCTGAGGTGTTTGAAGCTTTCAAGAAGTGGAAGGCTATGGTTGAGAATGAAACCGGTTTGAAGATCAAGAAGTTGCGATCCGATAACGGTGGTGAGTATGAAGATTCTGAGTTCAAAAAGTTCTGTTTCGAGAGTGGGATTCGTCTCGAGAGGACCGTGCCTAGTACTCCACAGCAGAATGGTGTTGCAGAACGTATGAACCGAACATTGACTGAGAGAGCTAGAAGCATGAGGCTACATGCTGGTTTGCCGAAGCAGTTCTGGGCAGAAGCAGTCAATACAGCAGCTTATTTGATCAATCGTGGTCCATCAACACCCTTAGATTTCAAACTACCCGAAGAAGTATGGACTGGTCAGGAGGTAAAACTTTCTCATATCAAAGTTTTTGGTTGTGTAGCATATGTCCATGTTAGTGATAATGCTAGAAACAAACTTGACCCAAAATCTATTAAATGTACTTTTATTGGCTATGGGGATGATAAATTTGGGTATAAGTTTTGGGATGAAAATAGTAAGAAGATGATTAGGAGTAGGGATGTCATCTTCAATGAGAAAGTTATGTATAAAAATAGGAAATTTATAGAGTCTCCTAGTGGGGGGTTGTCTGAACCTAACTATTTTAATCATGATGATGTGCCTGTTTGGAAGAATCCTAAGTTAGGTAAGGAGTTAGAAGCCAAGGAGACCACAGAAAAAGAACCAGTCACTACTTCAACTTCAGGTGTAGACTCAAAACTAGCAGAAAAGAGTATTGCAGATTTATACCCTGATGAGTTAGAGGATCCAGCGAATGCACTGAGAAGGTCCAAGCGACGTCGAATACCAAACAAGAAGTATGACTTGAACTATTTGCTACTGACTGATGCTGGGGAGCCTGAATGCTATGCTGAGGCATGTCAGGTAGATGATTCTAGCAAGTGGGAGCTAGCGATGAAGGATGAGATGAAGTCTTTGAATTCGAACCGTACATGGGAGTTGACAAAGTTACCAGAGGGTAAGAAGGCACTCCAAAATAAATGGGTCTTCAGAATTAAGCAAGAACATGATGGCTCTAAAAGGTATAAAGCTAGATTGGTGGTCAAGGGTTTTCAACAAAAAGAAGGCATTGACTACACAGAGATATTTTCCCCTGTTGTGAAGTTGAGCACAATTCGATCAGTTTTGAGCATTGTGGCGGCAGAAGATTTATATCTGGAACAACTAGATGTAAAGACCGCTTTTCTACATGGTGATCTCGAGGAGGAGATATACATGATGCAACCAGAAGGTTTTATGGAAAAAGGAAAAGAAAATCTGGTGTGTAAGCTGACTAAGAGCTTGTATGGCCTCAAGCAAGCTCCACGTCAATGGTACAAGAAATTTGATGGTTTTATGCAAAAGAATGGATACATGAGATGTAATGCTGACCATTGTTGTTACTTCAAGAAGGTTGGTACCAGTTACATTATTTTATTACTTTATGTTGATGACATGTTGGTAGCTGGTGCAGATTTGGAAGAAATAAACAAATTGAAGAAACAACTGTCTAGTGAATTTGAGATGAAGGATTTGGGGGCAGCAAAACAGATTCTTGGAATGAGAATTAACAGAGATAAGAAGAGAGGTACATTGCAATTGTCTCAAGCAGAGTACATTCGTAAGGTTCTTCAACGCTTTAGTATGAGTGATGCTAAACCAGTCAAAATTCCCCTAGCCAGTCGCTTTAGACTTTCCAAGGATCAGTATCCACAGACAGATGAAGAAAGGGCATACATGGATAAAGTTCCATATGCATCTGCAATTGGAAGTTTGATGTATGCTATGGTTTGCACGAGGCCAGATATTGCTCATGCAGTGGGAGCAGTTAGTAGATTTATGTCTAATCCAGGCAAGCAGCATTGGGAGGCAGTTAAATGGATTTTGAGGTATCTACGAGGTACAACAGAAAAATGTTTATACTTTAAAAAGAGTGATTTGAAGCTACAAGGATATGTTGATGCTGACTTTGCTGGAGAGGTAGATCATAGAAAGAGCACTACAGGGTACGTGTTTACTTTGGGTGCGACAGCCATTAGTTGGGTTTCCCAACTACAGAGGATTGTGACTTTGTCTACGACTGAGGCAGAGTATGTAGCTGTTACAGAAGCAAGCAAAGAACTGATTTGGTTACAAGGTCTGTTAGCAGAATTGGGGTTCAAACAAGTGTTGAATGTGTTGCACAGTGATAGTCAGAGTGCGATACACTTAGCCAAGAATTCGGCATTTCATTCGAGGACCAAGCATATAGGTCTACGATATCATTTCATTCGTACTTTGTTGGATGAAGGAGTGTTAACACTTGTGAAGATTCTCGGAAGTAAAAATCCAGCTGACATGTTGACCAAGCCAGTGACTATCGAGAAACTGGAGCTGTGTTCAGCTTCAGTCGGTCTTCATGGTTGAAGCAAAGAAAGTTGAGTGCACCGTTTTCACTATTCAGAAGAATTGATGATTGCATGTGTTTCAGTCTTCAAGTGGGAGATTGTTAGGATTGTGAAGCCTGAAAGGATTTGAATTCTAGAAGAATTCAGATTCAAAAACAGGATTAAAATTTATCTGTCCCGAAAGTATATCAAACGAAGTCCGTTTTAATCAAATAAGGTATCGTTGGAAAGCTTGTTTCGATACGAATCAAACTCTGCAAAAATCGCAGCGAAAGACGGACAGACGCGCCCTCACGCGCCCCAACAACGTTCGGTGGTCAGTTTTACACGGATTCTTCTTTCTTTAAGATTTTTGAGTCCGAATCAGTTGTGGGTTGTTCCTATTCTATAAATACATATGTTGAACGTCTTATAGGTGTGATTACATGATGTATTAAGGGTCTCTAAGGGTTTAGGCTTAGATTGACAAGTTTAGGAAGGTGAGAGAGATTTGTGAGGGAGAAATTCGTGATTGAGAGTGAGAGAGACAAAAGTGTGAGTTTGTAATTATCAATTTGATAGTGGAAGAAGTGCTGGTGCACTCCGTGGACGTAGGGAATTTCCTGAACCACGTAAAATTCTTGTGTCTCTTTTATTTATTTGTTTGGTGTGTGCTTGATTGTGTTTTACGATTTTCTTCTTATTCTTTCTTTCGGGGTTAATCTATCTCAACATAATCCTCTCCTGCTCATTATCAATGCTTTTGTGTATGGAAAGGCGACGAACTTTTCTGCATTCATTCACATTAAATTCGCTTAGGATTTGATTGAAACTTATGTGTTCAGTCTTTTTTAGGATAATCTCGTGCATTAGATCATGGACTCGGAAAGTTTGACCTCTTTCATTAATAGACATATTTGAAACATGAACCAAATTTCTTTGACAAAGTTCAGCAATATATTCTTGTCCAACTTCGTCAAGGCCATTGCAATTATAGGATTGATTTTGAACAAAACCCTCACCCATCCACAAACGTATTAGTCTCCCACGACCAATTGAATAGCTTTCTGGAAACAAACCAAAGTACAAAAGACAAGGCTTGAGGTGGGCAGGCAAATCATTATAACTTTCAGATAAAACTCTATGGCAACTTGATAGAGAAGGATCACTTCCTAACTTTGAACCCAAATTATAAAGTAACTTTCCCCATTCTGTGACAGTCTTACTCTTGTGTGATAAGAGACCACCTACTGCTACTATTGCTAATGGTAGACCACCACATTTTACAAGGATTTTATCTGATAATTCCTCCAACTCTGGTGGACAAGACCCATTGAAGGCTTTCTTGTAAAAAAGTTGTCGTGCCTTATCTGAAGGCAAACCTTCAAGAATAGAGATATGAACAACTGAAGTTTGTATGAAACAAGCAACACCCCTGTTTCGTGCTGTGATAATTATCCTGTTGCTTTTGTTGTTATCAGGTAAAGCATGCTCTACATCTGCCCAAAACTCATCATTCCATACATCATCAAATACCAACGTGTAACTCTTATTCTCTAAGTATTTCCGCAGCTCGTCAATCAATCCCATCTCGTCCATTGCTTCAATGTCCCTAGGAGCAAACTCCTCCTCCATTGAACTATAAAATTTTTGTAGCATTCTCCTTAATAGATCTTGCTTAGCGTATTTTTTCCCAACATAGATCCAAGCATGACAATTGAAGTGGCTTCTCACATCCTTGTTCTTGTAAGCACTAGCAGCAAGAGTTGTCTTGCCTAGTCCTCCTACACCTACCAACGCAATCACTCTACGTTGGGGTATTCTATTCACCAACTGTTTATTGACTTCGTTTCTTACAGAGTCATGACCCACAATTTGATCTTCCTCTGTGTAATATGAACCAACTCCACAGCCGTCTGGTTTCAAAATGTTTCTTCTTTCAGTGCTTGATCCTTGCACTATGGAATCGAAGCCATAGCGTTTTCTTCTCTTCTCTATTTTGACTAGTTTTGATTTGATATCTTGAATATCATTAGCAATATTACGGAGTAGTTTCAACTTTTTTATTGAGCGACTGATTTTATGAAGAAAACCAAATAGGCCCTTGTCATGAGGAAGTTGGGCCATAGTGAACGCAAACTCATCAAGGACATCTTCAATGCAATAAGCCACTTCTCTCACTTGTTCCACCCATAGTTTGACACCTTCATTACTATTCTTTCCTTGTAATTCTTCTACTGCTGCCTTGGCTTCTGCATCCTTGAGAAACCATCTTATGCTCTTCAGTTCAGTTTCGATATCTTCAATTTCTTTACGTACACCTCTAAGCAATTTGATTTCTTGGACAAGCAACGGCCCCAATTTGTCAATAACAACATTCACTGCTATCTCAGCCATATTGATGTTCACCTCTTACTTGAGCTTTGTAAACTTACAACCAAATCTGTTTTCAAAGAGGATCTAATGAAAATGTTAAAATCATCCTCATTAATTTTAACAAAAAGATATTTGCATCTCAACCATAATCATATAGAATTATATTTATGTCAAAAATAAATTAAATTATTTATTTTTATGTTTTACTTAGATATTTTATAAATTCATAGTAACCAACATAAATTTATTCAATTTATATATAGTTAATATAACATTATGGAATTATATTTATGTAAAATATTGATTTTTATGTCTAATTTAGATATTTTATAAAATTCACAGCAATAACATAAAATTTATGAAACATATGTCTACCGTTTTTTATATTTATAACAATTTTAACAATAGAATTAACCAAATGCTAGTCTATTTTTTTAAGCATAGTGATTATTTTAAAAACTATGACAATACTAAATTGGTCCATGATCAATTAGGCACTTTGTTACCATGGTATAATATAGATCAAGAAAGTTTCTCTACTATTTCCATCCAGTTTATATAAGAAAATTAGTCTTAAATGAATCAGTAAAAATCAAATTATCTAATTTACAAATTATGTAAATCTCTCAAGTTAATTAACCTTAATTATCATGTGTCTTTTGCTTAAGTAACAAAGCAAAAACATTCTCTTAATTGCATAGTTATTCGATCAAATGTAAACTTATGATAATTAATCGTTAAAAAACATATGCAGACAGACATAAATAATAAGAAATCCTTCCTATTCTAATATTTTTATTTGCCAGTTTATGTTAAATACATCAACCCTTCTTATTAGCACAATAAATGGATGAGAATTTAAATTCAAGAGAGCAGTTTGAATAACCCAAGTACGGTTGATGCTGTATCTACCCAATTTCTTACTAATTGCTATCAAACCAATGACTCTGATTTGGTTTCATGAATATATATGTACATATTAATGTTGCATAAAAACATTTGTGGTGTTGCAAACTTTATACCATAAAGCAAGAGGGTGCAGTCATCTTACCTGCAAACTTGAAACCAATATCAGTTGGGTAACACAGAAGCCGAGATGTAGTAGACCATAACCCTCCTATGCAAATTAAATTGAAAATTAGCTACAATTAGGAGATATATTTGTTATATAAGAATCTTTAATAATGCAGAAGAAAGCAGCTCTTGGAAGGGAGATTATAGTAGGAAATTCTCTTTCAGTTGAATTTTATTTTGATTTATCCTTAACAAATAAACATGATTCGATATTTTCAAAAAAAAAAAAAAAAAACATAAAAGTATCAGTAGGATTCAAAATATCTAAGTTCCCAACTTTTTGTAATTTGAGTATTATTTCTTTTAAGTTGTTAACCCTTATCATCATGTGTCTATCACTGCAACATTACAACAAGAATTCCCTCTTAACTGCTTTCATGTTTGATCGGATATAAATTATAACTGATAGCTTAAAAATAAAGATAAATTGTATAAACTTATAATAAGTATTGTCATATAGAAAATTAAAACCTTGGATTGAACTGATCGGTTGAGTTCAGAGGAAGCAGAGGAGAGCAATCTACTCTTCTGAGTGCATCATTCTGTCTAGAAGGAAACAAGAAGAGTGTAACTCAAGCTCCGAATTCAGGAATCGCCTTTTTGCGCTTGGATTTTCAGATACGAGGACGAATTTGAGAAGTGAAAATCAACTTAATCTCTCGTGTTGCCAGTTGCCATGTAGCAAGATGGTAATTGAAGATGCATATACTTCTCATAACATCCAATTCTGCTCATACATTTGACATATGTTATTGACTGGATAAGCAAGTCAACGAATATGAGCAAGTGGAGTAAAGAAAAATGTCTGTAAAATCCTAATCAACACTGTATCTTGTTTAGTGGCAGTTGGTGAAACATCCATGTCAATGAGCTATCTTACAAAATATTATTAAAAGAAAAAGTGCAGTGTCTTGTCCAGTTGCGAATCATTTTCCACAAGTCCCATCATCACCGACGTATCCAAACAATTTATTTAGGATATATGAATAAAGTAATGAAGAATCAAAAATTAAAAATGTATTAAATATATAATAATTTTATATAAAACAATATTCTATAATAAAATGTAATTAAAATAAAACAAAATATACATAATAATTAAATAAAGTAAATAATCTCATACTATTTAAAAAAAAATCAGATACTTAAAATTCATAATAAAATTATTAAAATAAATAAAAATATCATTAAAACATATATTATAAAGTTATAATTTTTTCTGTCATAATTTCATATTTTGAAATCGTTTTATGATGATTTTTCTATCAATTTTATTAAAAATATCTTTTTCCACATAGGAGAGAATATATATATCTACCTAAAAAAAAATTGAATAAAAAAATATTAATTAATTAGAAGCAATAAAAAAAATATATTAAAAATAGAAAAATGAGATATAATAGAAGTAATAAAAAATAAGGAAGTTAATTATATTAAAATTAAGAAGAATAAATAATGTCAAAAAAATTAGGATGAATAAATAATAGTGTTAAAAACTAATAAATAATTAAAAAAAAAAAATGAAAAGGAAAAAGGGACAGGCCGCGGCATGAATACAGGGGAGTAGCTTTAAAAAAGAGTGAATTGCACAATACCACCTTGAGGTTTGTCTAAAAACAGAGAGAAACACATTTACCCTTTTATTACACTAAACCCCCACACCGTTAGTTGATTTCCGTCAACTTTAACGGTTGACCAGAATTTTTTAGTAAAAGTCTAAAATACCCTCAACAATGTGAAGTTACCCAATTACCCATGAATAAGACAAAACAATTGAAAAAAAAAAGTCTTAAAAACAAAATTAAAAAAAAAAAAAATTCCAGACAGTGGAGATCCATCACCAGCCAATTCATCACCGAGTTCATCGCCCACCCAGTTCATTTTCCACAACGTCCATTGCCTAGTTCATCGACATCCTTTAATCATCATCCATCTATCATCCTCAACATTAACCTATCATAGTCCTCACCATCATCAACATAACAAAGAAATTTGAAAAAGAAAAAAAGATTTAGATGAACCTAGATGTCCCAAAGCTGAGGTGATTAGATGAACCCAGGTGATCCAGGAGTCCGCCGCTTGTCGTCCACAACATCACCACCTCCATCGTCGATCAAAGACTCCAACAACCATTCGCACGACCTCACCCCCCCCCCCCCCCCCCCCCCCCCCCTCCTCCTCTCTGTTCTATGATAAATCACCACATCTTATGCTCCTCTGCATAAAAAACAAATTAATCAAAAGTCAAAACTGTAAGCCCTCGAATTTGATTTTACGGATTTCCCAGATACAGTCCCTAAATAATTATTGGAGACCCTAAATGGTTTATGGATATGCTTAAGGTCATAGAGGACCCATAGAGATCGATTTAAATTCGATTGGAGATTAAACGGAAAGATAAAATAGTGAATGAAATCGAGTAATTATTTAAGGTGATAAGGGACTAAATTGAAGATAAGTTTTAATAATTGTGGTCAAAGTAAGATTAAGCTAAAAGTCAAGGGAGGAGACTAAAATTTTAGCAGGACGTGACCGTCATTTTGAGGATAGTTTGGGGAGGAAAATAGAAGCCAAAAAGTTGTCTTAAAAATCAAGAGAGAGAGAGACAGAGCTGTCGCAGAAGAGGAGAAGAGAAGAAGAAGAAGAGAGGAGGAAGAAGACTGCCGCGCCGGAGCCGACCACCGCCGACCGGCTGTCGCCAAGCTCGCCTTACCTCGCCACAGAATCGAGCTGACCGAAGTGGAGTAGAACTCGACGTCGCGCGCGAAAAGGAAGCATATCCGAGCAGAACCGACCGCCGACCGCTACAGCGACGACACCGACGAGCTTCTCTTGTTGATTCCGACGTCGAGCTCGTTGATCCAGCTGCAAAACCAACGTCGATCAGACCTGAACGAGAGCAAAACCAAGCTGAAATAGAGCTGAACCGAAGCTGAACTAGCTCATCCTGCGCGACAGAACCGACGCTGATCGACGGTGGAACCGAGAGGGAAAGAGAGAGGAGAAAAAGGAGAAGAAAAGCCAGCCCAGACTAGCTCCAATCAACACCTTTTTCAGCTCGAAATCAAGCTCAAACCAGTGTCGTAAAGTGAGATTGGTGAGGAAGAAAGAGAAGCTCGTGCGGAGGAAAAGAAAGAGAGAGGAGATCCAGCCCGAGCTCAACCCAAATCAGTTCGTTTACGCTTCCAATCCAGTCCCGAATCAAGCTCAACGTGAAGAGGAAGAAAGTGATTCCGTAGGGAAGAAATCGGGTGAGTTGTTTAAGTTTAAATTAATGATTTAGTTGATGATTGAGTTGACTTCGAAATAGATTTTATCGCGATTCGTTATTGGTTGGTTTTGAGTGAAAATAAGTTGATAAATAAATGGATTTACGTTGATTGGGAGCTTAGAATACTAAGAAAATGTCAAAAAGTTAGAGAGAGACTAAAACGCGCAATAAACTAGTTTAAAGGGCAATTTCGTAAATTGACCCTTATGGCATCCATTGAGTGTTTGGACAATCCTAATGAGTTTAATTAGGAGTATTGAAGCTATTAAAAGCGAAAGATTAAGATTAGAAAACAAAATGGAGAGTTGCGCGTAAAAAGGATCATATAGGGACAATTGTGTAATTTCGAGTTTCCAGAAGCGACGTGAACGTAAATTTATGTTTCCATATGTTGTGTAGGTGACGAGGGCGCTCGAGGATCGAGATGAGAGGAGTAGGGGCTCCGCACGCGCTATTTTCAGTCATCAATTTTGTGAGTAAACTTTATTTTAAAAGATTTTAAAAGTATTTAGTATTTCAAATTGATAAGTTTGATTTAATAAATAATTGCATAAGTTAATTTTAAATGTGTTGATATAAGCATGAATTTAGAGCTTAAAATGATGTTATTTTGTGTTTGTGCACTTATCAAAGATATTGTAGTACTTAATGCATTCAGAAAATGAGTTTTAGTGCTTATTGCACCCAGAAATAAGATTTTAGTGCTTTACGTACTCAGAAAAGAGATTTGTGCTTTTGCACCAAAAAGTTAAAGTAGAAAAGGAAAAGTGTTTTCAAAACCAGAAAGTATCACCTCAGGGATTTTCAGAGATTACAGACTAGTTTAGACCCGATCGATCTATCCCACTTCAGTTGGCATAGTCCTGGAAAGGGATAAGTTACTAACCTGGTGGGATAAGTGTCAGAGTCTGTCAGTCGAGTTGCCATTACTGATGTGGGGTAGTGTTTCATGTGCTATGGTTAGCACTGGACAATTCCGCACATAGCCGTGAGATGTCTCAAAGCAGGCGAGCTATGGTTAGCGTTAGGCAATTCCGCACATAGCCGCAAGAGTATTGACTTAGGGGTACTATGGTAATTTTGATAGATATCAAGAAACAGCTTTAAAAAGAAAAATAGATTTGAGAGAAAAGAAATTTTATAATTATTATTCAAGTTCTTTATGATTTACAGTTGTAAGTTTTGTATTTAAATACGTGCTTGTGTTTACAAATGAATTCTTTTGTTTAAGTTGATATTTAAGGGATTTAAACTTGAAATGGTTTAGAAACAATGAATAGTTTTCAAATGTTTTCAGAGGAGGACGTTTTGAAAATCATATTTTCAAAGAAAAGATAAATTATCACTCACTGCGCTTCTAGCTCATTATTTTTCTGTTTTATATAAAAACCTCCTCAGGTACTCTCAGCAGGTAGCCGATCAGTAGCATTACCTCCAACGGGTGAGCTAGCGTGACACGACATCATTTGACCAACTCATTTTGTTTTATCAGTTATATTTTCATGTAAATATCTTTTAAAATGTAATTTGCATTTGTAATTATTCGTTTGTAACTGTTTTTAAATTGTTTTTCGATTTAAATGCGATTTATTAAATGTGATTAGAATTTATTTAAGTTGATTTGAGAATGAAATGCATGATTGAGGCCTACGGGCAATCAGAAATTGGGTTTGTGCTGAAAATAGTTGAAGTGTTGATATTTTTGTAAATAGGTTTTTCTGGAACGTTAAAAACGCAGTCGTTATGCTGCCGAAATTTTATAAAAAAATGAGTTTTCGAAAAATGAATTTAAAATTAAAAATAAAAAATTTTCCTACGTGTTTTCAGTTTTTAAAGAAAAACCAACCCAATTATGTTTTAGAAAGTATCAGAGAGTTTAGGGTTCGCTCCATGGGTTTCGCTTAGCTCAACGAGTCGGGTCTGAGAGGGATCCGTTGGGGTGCCCGACGTGATCTACCGGATCAGAGTTAGAGGTATCCGGGTCGAGTCGTGTCAAGGTGGTATCAAAGCAATTTTTGGACAGTTTTGGGAAATTTTAAAAAGTTTTGAGAAAAGTCAATTTCAAAGAGTTTTAAGGAAATTTCAGTACGTTTTAGATTGTTTTGAAGCATTGCATGATTTCTGAACTTCATTTTCATGCATCTCAGCATCATAGATATGCAACGTCGTGGTCGCGGTCTCCCGAGGATTCGGAGGATAGCTGAGGTACCTATGAGAGAGGAGGAGCCTGAGCGTGGTGCGGGGTCTGTGAATGCCCCAGTAAAGCAGCCTACATTTGAGTAGGGAGTACCGAATTGGTCAACGTTTCAGTAAGGTGATTGCAAAATATTAGATAAAGCTACAGATTGATTTATGAAATAGATGTGAAAGATAAATGAAAGCGATAAAAAGATATTCCAGTGGTTAGAGATTTTCCTGATGCATTTGGATGATATAACCTTATGTTTTGATCAATTAGAATGAATATAGAGATATTTCATTTAATTACTATTTAGCACAAGATTTAGAACTTGAAAATGTTGATACTATGAGCTATAAAAGTGTGGAATTAATTGGAAGGATGATATGTAAATGAAATAGATCATGCATGATTCAAAATTTTGAGTTTAGATAATTTTTTTTTATCAATGGATAGTATGTAATGAGATTTGGTTATTATATATGGATATAATTCTCTATTTTGAGTACAAATGAAATTTGAGGATTTCAGCCTTCCTTAGAGTTAAGTGTTGATATCGAATCTAAATGTGATTAATTACGTGCGTAAGGTATTGTTGTTGAATAGTAGAGTTGTGCAGCGAAAGCGTAGGGTATAATCTTTAGTTCGAAACCAATCATGTTTATTAGAATCAAAATCAAGATATGAAACAGTAGACCGTAAGTTTGAGATAATGAAGAGAGGCTGAAAGACATTCCGGTAGATAGGAAATTTCCAAAAGTGTGCCTCAAGGAACTCTTCTGGTTTACCACCCGAGAGGGAAATTAGTGAATATGACCAGAAGTTGTAATGTTCATTACATTTGAATTGGCTGCTAATTTAGGATTGATGTGAATAATTGGCGATTGAGTTTTGATATGTTTAGATGATATGATTTTATGGTTTGAGTAATTAAAACAGATATGATATTATTAAGTTTAATAATTGCTTAGTATAAAGTGTGAATTTTGAGAATGTTGATAGTAGGAATCACAAAAGTCATAGAGTTCATTAGAAAGGTAATAGGTAAGTAAGATGGATCCTGTACGAATGAGATTTTTCACGTTAAATAATCTGCTAATTGATGGATATGATAAAATGAGGTTGAGTTAGTATATGTGGACGTGATTGTTTATTTTTGAATATAGATCAGATTTGAGAATTTAAGTTCTTTACTGAAGACTTTGGAGTTAGGTGTGAATCATGATGAAATAATAAAATTGCATAGCAAAAGTGTAATGTGAACCTTTAATTTGAGAAATTCATGTCCATTAGATTCGAAGTTTTGAGTTATGGAACAATAGATATCAATTTGGAAATGGCAAGATGAGGTATATATAAATGAGATATAGTTTTAATGCCATGATATATTTTATATGATCCAGAAGAGGATATAGGTCATGATTCTTAAATTGATAATGATGTTTAAGTATTGATTGATTTAAGAGCTTTCTATTTTATTAATTTTGTGGATCTTATTGATGGAATTAGTTTGGGTGCGAGATTATGAGAGTGTAGTATCAAGTAATTTTCCTTCAGATGATGAGATGAGTTTAGGTTGATGTTAATATTAAGTTTTGACCTGAAAGATGAGACAGATCAGCTTGTATCTTTAGTTGTGTTGATGATCTAATTAAGGAAAAATGAAAGCCTTATTTGAGATACGATATGTAGATCCTTAAGTAGTATCATAGTTTATGAGTTTCAAATTATTTGAGTTTTTGAAAAGGAATGACAAAGAGCTAGTAAGTCTAAGTTTCTAGTTCAATTTCTAAAAGAGAAACTCAGGAAAAAGATATCTAAACAGGATGTTCAAGTAATGATGATGTAAAGGTTAGAGTGATGATACAGAAGATGTTATGAATGATGTTACAGTGAAAAATGATTCAAAAGAGAGAATCATCTAGATGAGATCATTCAGAAATTTCGAGGACGAAATTTTTATAAGAAGAGGAGAAATTGTAAGCCCTCGAATTTGATTTTATGAATTTCCCAGATATAGTCCCTAAATAATTATTGGAGACCCTAAATGATTTATGGATATGCTTAAGGTCATAGAGGACCCATAGAGATCAATTTAAATTCGATTGGAGATTAAACAGAAAGATAAAATAGTGAATGAAATCGAGTAAATATTTAAGGTGATAAGAGACTAAATTGAATATAAGTTTTAATAAGGGATAATCCCAATTTCCCCCCTGTAGTTTGATGAAATAGCCAAAATCCCCCCTTGCTTTTAAATATCGCTAATATCCCCCCTCTTGATTTACAAATGGATAAAAAAAACCCCCTGTAGTTTATTAAAATATCCAAAAAAACCCCTTACCGTCAATTTGGACGTTAAAAATCAACAGTTGACCGTTAATATGGAAGGGCAAAATTGTCCAAGTGAAATAAAATATAAAAATAAAAATATTTAATAAAATAATAATTTAATATTTAAAAATTTGAAAAAAATTTCCCTCTCTCTCTTCTTCTCTTTCTTCTTTTTCTTCTGCTTCCTCTCTCTCTCTCTTCTTCTTCTTTTTCCTCTCTCTCTCTCTTCTTTTTCTTCTTCTTCTTCTTCTTCTTCTTCTCTCTCTCTCGGCAATACCCAAATTGGGTTTCATCGGAAACCCAGCTTCGATCTATGGGTTTCCGACGAAACCCATAGGCTCTGGGTTTCGTCGGAAACCCATAGATCGAAGCTGGGTTTCCGCGGGAAACCCAGATCCGATCTATGGGTTTCCGACGCGGAAACCCAGAGATCGACGGGTTTTCGCGTCGAAAACCAGTAGATCTACGGGTTTTCGAAGCCGAAACCCGTAGATCTATGGGTTTCTGACGCTGGAAACCCAGAGATCTCTGGGTGTCCACGCCGAAAACTCGTAGATGGGTTTCCGGTGTGGAATCCCGAAACCCGCAGATCTACGGGTTTCCAACGCTGAAAACCCAGAGATCTCTGGGTGTCCGTGCCGAAAACTCGTAGATGGGTTTCCGGTGAGAAATCCCAGAAATCTTTGGGTTCCCAGTGCTGGAAACCCAAGGATTTCTAGGGTTTCCGGCGCCGGAAACTCAACCCAGAATGTTTGTTGGTTTTGGATTTTTTTTATGATGTTGCTTGTGTTTTTTGGATGATGTTGTTTGTGTTTTTATGATGGTTTGGTTGAATTTTTGTTTGATTTGGGTTATGATTTGCTTATGAGATGAGTTGTTAATGATTGTGTGTTCTGGATTCGGGGTTTCCAGCGATCGAGAAACCCAGAAATCTGGGTTTCTCGATGGTTGGAAACCCATTTTCCAGATGGATTTCCGGTGACTTTTTTTTTTTATTTTCATTTTAAATATTTTTTATAACTATTCTGATTTTTTTAAATATTCTTTTTAAATATTGAGGGGCAATTTAGTCCTTTCACACACAGATTCCTCTTTCACTAACAGAGTTGACAGAAGGGGTAAAATGGGATTTTCAGAAACTACAGGGGGGTAATTAGCGATTACATTAAACTATAGGGGGGAAATTGGGATTATCCCTTTTAATAATTGTGGTCAAAATAAGATTAAGCTAAAAGTCAAGGGAGGAGACTAAAATTTTAGCAGGACGTGACCGTCATTTTGAGGATAGTTTGGGGAGGAAAATAGAAGCCAAAAAGTTGTCTTAAAAATCAAGAGAGAGAGGGAGAGCTGTCGCAGAAGAGAAGAGAAGAGAAGAAGAGAAGAAGAAGAAGAGAAGAGGAAGAAAACTGCCGCGTCGGAGCCGACCACCGCCGACCGACTGTTGCCAAGCTCGCCTCACCTCGCCACAGAACAGAGCTGACCGAAGTAGAGCAGAACTCGACTTCGCACGCGAAGAGGAAGCAGATCCGAGCAGAATCGACCACCGACCGCTGCCGCGACAACGCCGACGAGCTTCTCTAGCTGATTCTGATGCCGAGCTCCTCTAGCTGATTCCGACGCCGAGCTCGTTGATCCAGCCGCAAAACCAACTCCGATCAGACCTGAACGAGAGCAGAACCAAGCTGAAATGGAGCTGAACCGAAGCTGAACCAGCTCATCTCGCGTGACAGAACCGACGCCGATTGACTACGAAACCGCAGCAGATCCACGACAAAACCGAGAGGGAAAGAGAGAGGAGAAAAAGGAGAAGAAAACCCAGCCCAGACCAGCTCCAATCAACACCTTTTTCAGCTCGAAATCAAGCTCGAAACAGTGTCGTGAAGTGAGATTGACGAGGAAGAAAGAGAAGCTCGCGCGGAGGAAAAGAAAGAGAGATGAGATCCAGCCCGAGCTCAGCCCAAATCAGTTCGTTTACGCTTCCAATCCAATCCCGAATCAAGCTCAACGTGAAGAGAAAGTGATTCCGTAGGGAAGAAATTGGGTGAGTTGTTTAAGTTGAAATTGATGATTTAGTTGATGATTGAGTTGACTTCGAAGTAGATTTTATCGCGATTCATTTTTGGTTGGTTTTGAGTGAAAATAAGTTGATAAATAAATGAATTTACGTTGATTGGGAGCTTAGAATACTAAGAAAATGTCAAAAAGTTAGAGAGAGACTAAAACGCGCAATAAACTAGTTTAAAGGGCAATTTCGTAAATTGACCCTTATGGCATCCATTGAGTGTTTGGATGATCCTAATGAGTTTAATTAGGAGTATTGAAGCTATTAAAAGCGAAAGATTAAGATTAGAAAACAAAATGGAAAGTTGCGCGTAAAAAGGATCATATAGGGACGATTGTGTAATTTCGAGTTTCTAGAAGCGACGTGAACGTAAATTTATGTTTCCATATGTTGTGTAGGTGACGAGAGCGCTCAAGGATCGAGATGAGAGGAGTAGGGGCTCCGCACGCGCTATTTTCACTCATCAATTTTGTGAGTAAACTTTATTTTAAAAGTATTTAGTATTTCAAATTGATAAGTTTGATTTAATAAATAATTGCATGAGTTTATTTTAAATGTGTTGATATAAGCATGAATTTAGAGCTTAAAATGATGTTATTTTGTGCTTGTGCACTTATCAAAGATATTATAGTACTTAATGTATTCAGAAAATGAGTTTTAATGCTTATTGCACTCAGAAATAAGATTTTAGTGCTTTACGCACTCAGAAAAGAGATTTGTGTTTTTGCACCAGAATGTTAAAGTAGAAAAGGAAAAGTTTTTTCAAAACCAGAAAGTATCCCCTCAGAGATTTTTAGAGATTACAGACTAATTTAGACTCGATCGGTCTATCCCACTTCAGTTGGCACAGTCCTGGAAGGGGATAAGTTACTAACCTGGTGGGATAAGTATCAGAGTCTGTCAGTCGAGTCGCCATTACTGATGTGGGGTAGTGTTTCGTGTGCTATGGTTAGCGCTGGGCAATTCCGCACATAGCCGCGAGATGTCTCAGAGCAGGTGAGCTATGATTAGCGCTGGGCAATTTAAAATTTAAAATTAAAATTAAAATTAGGCGAGCTATGATAATTAAAATTTAAAAAATTAAATAAATTAACTAAAAAGATTTTATCAGATCTCCGTCTTCCATCTTAAAATAGAGGGAGTAGATTAATTTAAAAAAAATAATAATAAATTAAATAAACTAAATAAATTTTTTTTCCATAATTAACTTGAAAAAAATTAAAAAAATAATCTAGTAAACCAAAATCATCATGCACAATCAAAATCCAACAAATTAAAAACATAAATATTTGACAAATTAGATAGATTTCAATGGCAGAGATGGAGTTGCATCTACAAAAAAATCAAAACTTTTACATTCAAACCAGATTTGAACCCAGACATAAACACCATAAACTCCATAATTTTATAACGATCCCAACACTTTTACATAAAAAAAAAAAAAAAAAAAAAAAAAAAAAAAAAAAAAACCGACCCCAGAAACCAAAAAACAGAGCATAACATGATTTGATAGCAAACCCAACATTTTTACATACAAAAAACCAACTCCAGAAACCAAAAATAGAGAACAAAAATGCTATTATGGCCTCCAATTTCATCTGGGGGCTCTTCAACTTCAGGATTGAAGTTGAAACCCAACAACCCAATCCACTAAGCCTATTGTTTCGAGTAATAGTGACTGTGTTGATTAATAGACTTGAGAAACTCAAGCAATAGAGGGTATTTGTTGGGTTCATTAATAATGAGATCTGGTGTCGGTGATGAATTGGTGTTGGAGCTTCTCGGTTTGTTAACAATGAGGACAGCGGTAGTGTAAAAGGACAGCGACAATAATGGTACTGGTTGATAGGTGACAGCGGTGATGGGTTAGGGTGGTGATGGGGCTAGGTTTAGATGGTGTGTGGGTGGTGATGAAATTGAATGGTGGTGAGCGACGACATAAGAGGACAGCGGCAGTAATGGTACTGGTTGATGGGTGACGGCGGCGAGGGGTTAGGGTGGTGATGAGGTTAGGTTTTGCTGGTGTATGGCTGGTGATGAAGTTGAATGGTGGTGAGCGACGGTGTAAGAGGACAACAACGGCAATGGTACTGGTTGATGAGTGACAGCAACGATGGGTTAGGATGGTGATGGGGCTAGGTTTTGATGGTGTGTGGCTGGTGATGAAGTTGAATGGTGGTGATTGTTAGGTGAGATGAGAGAGAGAGAGTAATGTTAATGGTGATAACTGATGAACTTGAAGCCTTTTGTTTTTATTTTATTTTATTTAATATTTTTAATTCAATCAAGTTGTTCCTAACTGAGAAATGTAAGAAAATTGACAATTATGCCCTCAACGTTAATTGATCCGTCATTTCTTAATAGTTTGATTATTCCAACTGGTAATCGGATCTTTTTTGCTAATATTTTCAAAATCAACGATGGTTTAACGTTATTTTCACTTTTAGGAAGTAAATTGGTAATAATCCTTTAAAATAAAAAATAATAGAGCAAATTACAATTTAACTATCCAGTGCAAACTCTAATTCAAGCGGAGTAAACTTTTTAATATTATTACAATTTACTCCCCTACCGTTAATAAAATTCTGTTATATGTAACATTGAACAGTATCCAAATAGTGAAAAGACGAAAATACCCTTAATAACTGTGTTGACTCAATTGACCAAATACTAGTAAACTATATGCGTACGTATACTTTTAAAAGTAAGGATATAAATGTAATTTTATATAAATACTATTTTAAAAGTAAATGCGTACTTGTTAACTTCTCATATTTCAAAAAAAAAAGAAAAAAAGAAAAACTTCTCAGGCAAGTTGAGAAGCGATTGAACTTGCATCGGAAGTGATTGAACTTGCCTGAGTATGACCATTCTAGATCTAAAAAGAGGGGAGCACTACAAAGAAATAAATGTCCCAACTTCTAATGCTACAGCTAACGTCAAATCAAAAACAAAGCATGGCTTGTGCAGACCATGGAATTGGACCATTTTTTTTCCTGTTCTTATTGATATAAGTTTCATTAATCTTTAACCTACTAAATATGTTGTTTGCATGGGTATTAATATACTGATAAGTTAAACGTATTAATATCTTTAAAAGTAATAGGATTTTTATGTAAAATATATATATATTTATATATATATATGCCACCATTTAAGATTTATAAAAATAGAGAAAAAGTTATACTATGAATTAAGACAAATGAAGAGATATCTAATCACATTAGAAATAAAGAAAAAACTTCATTTTAGTCCTTAAAATTTTAAAAAATATTAAATTTTTAAAGTTGTTTTAGAAACAACTCCTTTTATCTCTAATTTTTTCATAATGTTTTCAAAACCTCTCAAAATAGTCCAAACCGTTAGTCAATTGATGGTAAAAAAGATTAAAAAAGCAAAATGACTCATTTGCCCTTCACTGGTGTTAAGATCATCTACATTTTTTTTGTTTGACTTGTGCAGGATATAAGCTGTTGGGGTCATCAAGTAGGCCGACGAGACCCACTTTCAGTTGACATACTATATTTTGACCCCACTATAAGGACAAATCAATCAAATTCATTCATTACATTCTATCTTCTAAAATAAATTTTCTCACATATTTAATTCAAATGCAATGAATGAATTTAAATGGTTCGTTCGAACTTTTTAAAGTTGAAATGTTTGATTATAAAATCACTACATATATATTGAAATAGTTGTAGGAATATTTCCGTTGTAAGTGCATTTCTATAGTCAATGTGCCGAGTTTAATTCTCTCACCCTCAATTAAAAAACAAAAACCAAAAAGAGAAAAAGATTGAAAGATAAAAACAACAATAAGATGGATGCCCAAAGAGCCCAAAAACTATCACTTCACAATAGGGGCTCAATAAACCCAAAAGAACATCAGAGCCCAAACTTACACTTCGATTAGCAACCCAATAAATCTCAATAAGTGTCAATGCTGATATCTGGGCATCCAAATTCAATAAATTTAGTGATTCGTTAGATGAATTTAGTAATTTGAAAAAGTAAATTATGCAATCAACTTATCAAGATATTAGCTTTGATAACACAAAGTGAATGTCTTAAATTCAAACCCTATTTCCCTCAAATCCAAAAGGAAAAAGAAAAAAAAAATTAAAAATTCATATTCAATCATAAGTTATAGTGCCATAATTTGTATAGAGATATAATACATGCTAAAATTGACCAAGAAGAATACACTTTAACGGCAATAATTGCATGGTAGACATCGACAATTCAAAGAAAAGAATGAAAAAACAAAAAAAGAAAAAGAGGAGAAGAAAAGATAAGGACAACAACCATTTTCAATATATTGGGAAGGTGAATTTTGCACTTCGATCACGTTGCTTCATTTGTTCATCAGGATTAATTCAAGCATAAAATTAGTTTGGTAAATAAGAAAATAATATAATAAAAATACAAAGGAAAATCTAAAACAATTATGAAAATATATGATAACTACACCTCATATTAATAATATATAAATATGTATCAAAGGAAAACTAATACTTTTTTTTTTTAACATAAATCTAATACTTTTATTTAAAAGTATATACAAGTTTAAAAAAGAAAAAAAAATAACAAAATTTATCGGTTATCTAATTCTAATTATGCTTTCCCAAAAAAACAAAAGTGCAAAAAAAAAAAAAAAAAAAAAAATAGTCATCTAATTGTAAAAGAACATAGACATGAAGTAAGATAAAGAAAGAGAGTAGACCTGTTATTATATAACTAAGAACTGCCTTCCTCTTCTGGTATTCTCTCAACTGATTTAGATGACAAATCTAATATATCCTTGATAGATCTCCTTATGTATCCTACTCCTTCATCCTTAAAGATGACAAAGACTTCGGGTATATGTTGAAGCATCTCCAACGTCTCATGTTTTGTTATACGAGACAGAAATTCCTTTGACATATCACGAAAGCCAAGCATTTGAAGGTTTCTTAGATTCTCAATTCCAGTTGGAATCTCCTTCAAAGTGGGCATTTCACAATCCCTAAGCGTTCAAGAAGAGGCATGGCACCATCTTCTATCATAATAAATTCCAATCCTTTCAAGTCACACAGATACAAATCCCGGAGTTTCAGAAACCAACCTTGTTTGATATTCAGTTGCACTCCATTGTATGCCTCCGCTAGAGTAAGCTCCAACAAACTAGGCAGGTTATGAAGGACTCTTATTGGATCCTCGATTAAGCGTGACCGAACTAACATCAGTCCAAATAAATTTTGAAGTTGAGGAATCTAGTCTGGTAGCTTCGTCAGATTTGCCATCAAATATAAACGCTCAAGCCGTAAGCGAGGAGAAGCCATGGATTCTATATCAAGCATATCTTCTCTGTTTAGCAACTCTATGCCCAAACATATGAGATCTTTCATATTTGAAATGCAAGACCAGAGATCCTTTGTATCATTTACATTAACCAATTGAATAGCCAACTTTCTCAACTCCCTTAGCTTTTTTAGCTCTTCAACCGCTTTAGGGTTCAATTGTAAGCCGTAACCTTCTATATCGTAGATCCATTAAAGACCCAAACCCTGCTTGAATTTTTATACCTTCTCCATAAGAGAATGCAGGCCTGTCTGGACGGGATACCACGAGGCGATGTAACTTTTTCAGATGCTTGATTTCAACTGGAAGCTCGCTTACAAGAGTTTTCTTCAAATTCGAAGTCTCCAAGTTGACAAGTTTACCTGTAGTCTTAGGAAGAGTCTTTACTTTCGTATTTTGCAGGCTTAAGTAGTGCAAGTGGAAAAGGTTTCCCACTCCTTCAGGAAGATCAACTATTGGAAAATCTTTAAAATCCAGCACTTTCACTAACTTCAGATTGCCAACAAATGATGTACTCATAGGAGACTGTGGTAGCTCAACTATATTAGAAAAAACAATAAAGCGTACTTTTGAGTCTAAAATCCTCTCTAGAACATTATCAATGCTTTGGTGTATGGTAAAGCGACGAATATTTTTGCATTGATTCATAGTAGACTCGCTTAGGATTTGACTGAAACTTAGTTGTTCAGTCTTTTTTAGGATAATCTTATGCAATAGATCATGGACTCGGAAAGTTTTGTCTCTTCCATCAAAAGACCTATCTGAAACATGAATCAAATTTCTTTGAAGGAGTTCAACAATATATTCTTGACCAACTTCTTCAGGGCCTTTGCAATTATAGCATTGATTTTGAACAAAACCCTTAGCTATCCACAAATGTATTAATCTCCCACGATGAATTGAATAGCTTTCTGGAAACATACCAAAGTACAGAAGACAAGGCCTGAGGTGGGCTGGCAAATCATTATAACTTTCAGATAGAACTCTATGGCAACTTGATAGAGAACGATCACTTCCTAACTCTGAACCCAAATTATGAAGTAACTTTTCCCATTATGCGACAGTCTTATTTTTGTATGATAATAAACCACCTACTGTTGCTATTGCTAGTGGCAGACCTCCACATTTTTTAAGGATTTTATTTGACAAGTCCTTCAACTCTGGTGGACAAAACCCATTGAAGGCTTTCTTGCAAAAAAGTTGTCATGCCTTATCTGAAGACAAACCTTCAAGCATGGAGATATGAACAATTGAGGTTGGTATGCAACGAGCAACACCCCTGCTTCGTGCTGTGAGGATTAACCTACTGCTTTTGTTGTTATCAGGTAAAGCATGCTCTATATCTGCCCAAAACTCATCATTCCATACATCATCAAATACCAATATGTAACTCTTATTCTTTAAGTATTTCCGCAGCTCGTCGATCAGTCCCATCTCGTCCATTGTTTCAATGTCCCTAGGAGCAAACTTCTCCTCCATTGAACTATAAAATTTTTGTATCATACTTCTCAGTAGATCTTCCTTGATGTATGTTTTCCCAACATAGATCCAAGCATGACAATTGAAGTGGCTTCTCACATCCTTGTTCTTGTAAGCACTTGCAGCAAGAGTTGTCTTGCCTAGTCCTCCTGCACCTACTAACGCGATGACTCTACGTTTGGGTATTCTGTTCACCAACTGTTTATTGACTTCGTTTCTTATAGAGTCATAACCCACAATTTGATCTTCTTCTATATAATATGAACGAATTGCATAACCACTTGGTTGCAAAATGTTTCTACTTTCAGTGCTTGATCCTTGCACTATAGAATCGAACCTATAGCGTTGTCTTCTCTCCCCTATTTTAACAAGTTTTGATTTGATATCTTGAATATCATTAGCAATATTACGGTGTAGTTTCAACTTTTTTATTGAGCGACTGATTTTATGAAGAACACCGAATAGGCCCTTGTCATGAGGAAGTTGGGCCACAGTGAATGCAAACTCATCAATGACATCTTCGATGCAATAAGCCACTTCTCTCACTTCTTCCATCCATGCTTTGACACCGTCATTACCATTCTTTCCTTGTAATTCTTCTACTGCTGCCTTGGCTTCTGCATCCTTGAGAAACCCTTTCATGATCTTCAGTTCACTTTCGATATCTTCAATTTCTTTATGTACACCTATCAGCAATTTGATTTCTTGGACAAGCAACGAACCCAACTTGTCAATAACAAGGTTCACCGCAATCTCAGCCGTATTGATGTTCACCTCTTACTTGAGCTTTGTAAATTTACAACCAAATCTGTTTTCAAAGAGGATTTAGTGAAAATGTTAAAATCATCCTCATTAATTTTAACAAAAAGATATTTACATCTCAAACATAATCATATATAATTATATTTATATCAAAAATAAATTAAACTATTTATGTTTATGTTTTACTTAGATATTTTATAAATTCATTGTGATCAACATAAATTTATTCAACATATATAAAATAAATATAATCTTATAGAATTATATTTATGCTAAATATTTATTTTTATTTC
The DNA here is from genome assembly GCA_021234005.1 of Nephelium lappaceum. NCBI lineage: Eukaryota > Viridiplantae > Streptophyta > Magnoliopsida > Sapindales > Sapindaceae > Nephelium > Nephelium lappaceum. The sequence goes on from CM038009.1 coordinate 14,192,745, forward strand.
TAATTTAGATAATTTATAAGTTCATAGCAATAACATAAAATACATGAAACATATGTATGCAATAACATAAAATACATGAAACATATGTATACTGTTTTTGATGTTTATAACAATTTTAACAATAGAATTAACCAAATGCTAGTATAAGAAAATAGTCTTAAATGAATCACTTGGAATCAAATTATCTAATTTATAAATTATGTAAATCTCTTAAGTTAATTAACCTTAATTATCATGTGTCTTTTGTTGAAATAACAAAGCAAAAACATTCTCTTGATTGCATAATTATTGGATCAAATATAAACTTATGATTATTAGTTGTTAGAAAATATATGCACATAGACATAAATAATAAAGAAATCCTTCCTATTCTAATATTTTTATTTGCCAATTTATGTTAAATATATCAACCCTTATTAGTGTAATAAATGGATGAGAATTTATAACATAAAGCAAATTGTTAATTGCTACTAATTGCTATTAAACCAATGGCTCTGATTTGGTTTCATGAATATATGTACATATTAATGTTGCATAAAAACATTTGTGGTTGTGCAAAATTTACAACATAGATCTAGAGGGTGCAGTCATCTTACCTGCAAACTTGAAACCAATATCAATTGGGCAACTCAGAACCCGAGATGTAGTAGACCATAACCCGCCTATGCAAATTAAGTTGAAAATTAGCTACAATTAGGAGATATATTTGTGATATAAGAATCTTTAGTAATGCAGAATTTCGCAGCCCTTGGATGGTAGATTATAGTAGAATAATTCTTCTTCTTTTTTTTTTTCAAGTACGAGTCTTCCAAAGAATAAAATTAAAGAAGACTTACTAAAAAGGTAGCAAAGTAAGAAAAGTATATATGATTGTGAACTAGGTGGTACATACATATATAAACACTAACAACTATGACTTATGGATGTATCAAATATACTTTTGAAACTACTAAAATAATGTTTATGATGATTCAAAGGTTATGCATTAGGTACTAATTTTATTCAATTCTTGAAGGTTCTCTTTACTTTTTAAGAAGAAAATTCTCTCTGATTTGAATTTTATTTTGATTTATACTTAATAAATAAACAGGATTCAACATTTTCAAAAAACAAAAAAAAAAAAAAAACAAAATAACTTAAAAGTATCAATAGGATTCAAAGTATCTAAGTTCCCAAATTTTGTAATTTGAGTATTATTTCTTTCAAGTTGTTAGCCCTTATCATCATGTGTCTATCACTGCAACATTACAACAAGAATTCCCTCTTACTGCTTTCTTGTTTGATCAAATATAAGTTATAATTGATAGCTTAAAAATAAAAATAAATTGTATAAAGTTACAATAAGTATTGTCATATAGACATGATATTCAACAGATGGCTTTAATTACTCGAATACTCGCTGTGGCTAGTGGTCGGCGGTTATATTGAACAATTGAATTAGAAAAGACCACCATCTGTTCGTCACTTATTTGCCTTGAGTTTTGGGTTGATTTAGTGGAAACGCACCAAGAAGAGTTCTGAGTTATCAGATTTGCCTTGAGATTTTGTAAACTAATATTTATGCCAAAATGAACTTCACAAATGAAACCAAAAATATAGAAAATTAAAACCTTGGATTGAACTGACCGGTTGAGTTCAGAGGAAGCAGAGGAGAGCAATCTACTTGTTAATATATCAATCATCGTTATTTAGAAAATTTTATTACCATTATTATAATATATTATTCTAATTACTCTTTTTGTATTATACCTCTTAACCTATAAATAGGTTTGATATTGTAGATTGTAAAAGTTTGAAATACATATTATTTCTCCATTTCTTAATATGGTTTCGGAGCCAGGTTTTTATAATTTTTTTTTGTTTTTTGAGTGATGTATTGATGCAGCGGCAGCGGCACGGTGGTGCAGTGAATTGACGGTTAGGGATGCAGCGGCAGCAGACAATCAGCGGTGCAGAAGAGCAGCAGTACAGCGTGCAGCGGCAGCGGCGCGGTGGTGCAGGGAATTGACGGTGAGTTGCAGCGGCTGGAGTGAGGTTTCAGCGGCAGCAGACAAGTTGTCAATTGGTGCGCCGGTGCTGATAGAACAGAGACAGCAGCGACGGAGAAACAGCGGCGGTGATGGAGAAACAGCAGCGAAGCGATGAAGAACCAGAGGGCGTAAGGAAGGCACCGGCGACGCTGACTCTAAAAGAGAAGCAGCGGTGCGGCGACGTGGCAAGAGAGGACAGCGCGGCGCTGTCAGCAGCGGTCTGCGACGCTGACTCTAAAAGAGAAGCAACCCAACAAGAGCCTCCCTGTCGTTTACCACCATCTTTGAGACATGAAAGCTGCCTCCTCTACTTTATGAAAAAAATCTTTCACGGAATGTACACCTTACATCCTTCGTTGAATTATGGTCCTTTGGGCTTCAATTTCGAAGAAGAACGACAAAAACCACGTGAAGCTTATATTTACTTGTTGGCCAACAACACCCCACACTTTTCAACACTTGCAGTCATTCATTCATATTTTAAGATTTTAATTGAGTCCGTATTTTTTAAAACAAATTGAGTCTATATTCAATTAAAATATTTTAAATAAACTATAAATTTAAGTATGCATTCGAAAATAATGAAATTAATCTTTTTTTAATCACTCTCTGAAAAGTAAATGCATTTAAGAAAAATGTAGTGTAACTTTTCAATGGCAATATGCGTATATCTGTGATGGAGGACTACATTTTTTTGTATTATTGCTCTTGCTCATTAATCTATGCCACCTTTATAGAGAGACAAATGCCTTGTAAAGTTTACTTGTTAATATTAATGGTTAGGAAAAACTTTAATGTGTACCTTTCACTAATATTTCAGCATGTAATATAGTTTGAAAATAAATATTATTTAATTTCATGGCATAAAATGTGTAATGAATAGAATGCATACTGTATGTATGTGAACGGTGCCAAAATTCCTAGAGAGATCATTTGATAATAAAATAGGAAACAAATCTATATTATTAAAAAAAAAAAGACTTGAGGTTGAGACAGTGCGTAGTGGGAATTAAGCTAGAAAGAAAGAGAGAGAGAGAGAGGGGGCGGCGGGGCGCCGGCTTAGGTTTTGCACACAACACGAAGTGGGAAAATCTCTTAATAAAGTGTATTTTTTTATCATCTCTAGTTGGTCCCGATGGTTTGATTTTCGAGGTAAAAGCTACTGTAAACTACCATCATATAATGAGTCAACAAAATGTACTAAAAGTTATAGGATTATTATGAAAAATCCCCCTAAAAAGTAAAATAATCGAAATTTACCCCCATTTTTATTTTATTAGGCAAATCGCCCCCTGCTGTTTAAAAAAACCAACCGACGTTAATATTCATGGGTAAAATGGTAATTTAATAAAATAATTAAAATTTTAAAATGAAAAAATTATAAAAAATTTTTAAAAAAATTAAAATTAAAAAAAAAAAAATCTTATCATCATCCTAATTAACCAATTCAACCTAACCAAACAACAACAATCCCAAAAACTGATAAGACTAACATCACAAACAACAATCCCAAAATACCAAAACAAACTAAAAACATCAAAATTCAACAACCAAAAATAACTCAAAAAAAAAAAAAAACCACAATCAACCAACCAATTCGAACCCAGAAACTGGGTTCCAATACGAACCTAGAACTGGGTTCGAATTGGAACCCAAATTTGAGTTCGTTTGAACCCAGATCTGGGTTCGAATTGGAACCCAGATTTGGGTTCGAATTCGAACCTAGTTCTGGGTTCGTTGGAACCCAGAACTGGGTTCCAATTCGAACCCAGATCTGGGTTCGTATTGGAACCCAGATCTGGGCTCCTTCGAACCCAGAAATTGGGTTCCTTCTAACCCAGATCTGGGTTCGATTCGAACCCAAAGAAGTAGAAGAAGAAGAAGAAGAAGAAGAGCAGAAGAAGAAGAAGACGAGCAGAAGAAGAAGAAGATGATGATGAGCAAAAGAAGAAGAAGCGCAGAAGCAGAAGAAGAAGAAGAGAGAGTGGAGAGAGAGAGGGATTTTGTCTGATTAAAATTTTTTTTTTAATCTTTTATTTTTTATTTAATATTTTAATTAATTAATAATTTAAAGGACATTTTAGTCCTTTCATAAGTTTGGAGGGTATAAGAGGAATTTTATAGAATATGGTAAGGGTATTTTGGTCATTTCACTATTTCGGATGGAAAATGCTAACATTTTGGACGGAAAGTTAACGGCAGGGGGTGGTTCACCTAATAAAATAAAAATGAGGGATAAATTTCGATTATTTTACTTTTTAGGGGGGTTTTCATAATATCCCAAAGTTATAGTATCTATCAGGTCTGTAAATTTCTTCAATATGGACGGTCCAAATGAGGTATGTCCTTTTTTCTACGTGGGGAAATAGAGGGAGAGAGAGAATTGAATCGAGACAATGAGAGGAAATGAAGAGACAAGACACTGTGGCTGATAACCCCTAGCTCTAGGTGTTTATTCACAGTTTGGAGAAATCAAAATGATTAGGGGTAGTTTGGTAATTAAATTATGCTGTGATGGGGATTTGGACGAGGTGATTGATAGATGGATGGACGGTGGTGGTGGCAAGATTACATTCACATGCTATGGTGTAGCACAACAAACTCCAAAAGAGTACTGTAAGAGCATTATTTTATAATGATTTATTCCAAACCTTTTCAATTATTTGTTCAAAATTATCCCCGAATTATATCATATGAGAATTATAACATCTAGATAAATTATAAAATAATATGAGTCAAATTTTATTCATCATATTATTTAAATGTAATTTGAAAAATAAAAAATTAAGAAACTAGCCTTACCCTTTTATAATTCAGTGAGATTTTAAAATATTCCATCATAAAATCTCAAAAAGGGTAAAATACTTACTCGTGATAGCAATCCACTAGCATTATACTTCCAAAGCACCCAAAACTTTCAAAACTCTTAATAATTTTTAAAAATGATGTTTCAAATCTTATGTAGTCATGATTTCAAATAATGCTCCTCAAAACAATTTTGTTTTCTAGAAATGTCTTTATAATCACTATCGATAAAAAGAAATAAAAAAATTTTCAAGAAAAGACTTTAAAACCAAGTTTAGATTTTTCTTAACACTAATATTTTAAAAATATTATACCAAAAAAAATCTTCTAAATATTTTAAGGAAGTTTTTGCAATAAGAATATTAAATTAGAAATACTTTCATTTGTAAGACAATACTTTTTTGTTCTCTAAAAGTTTAATAAACTTATAATTTAAAAATACTTATTTAAAATATTGAGCTTGTTAGCTTGTTAGAGGCCAATATTGTCTTCTAAAGGTTATCTAATAATGCTAGATGATATGGTACAGTATATTGGAGTTACTTGCAAAATGGTTTGTTCTATGTTCTCTACTTTTATTGATATTCCGTTCAAACATATACACGAAGCGTATATGATTACGTAGATCAAAGAGTCTAATAAACTTTCCAAAAGTCAAAAAATCTACTACTAAGGCTTTGAAGAAGTCAAAAAGCCTGAAGACAAGCAGGCTAGATTTTACAGAGAAAAAGTATCCAAAGAAATTTACAGGGTGCTTATCTTCAAATCTTCTATACTTATCTTCTTCTTCCTAAAATTTTGTCTACTGCTTCTTAAAAGTTAAAAAAAACTGCTAATCTAGTGAAACGTCATATTCTGTCTGATGCAGGTGTGTCCTCATGTGGTGGAGTCTGCTGCTCATGCACTCTTTTTGTGTCAGGAGGCGGTGTCAGTCTGGGGTCTTTTTGATAAGAAGTCGTTTCTAGATCCTTTGGTGCGGAATGATGTTTTCCAGCTGCTGTTTGACTTGTGGCAGGTTTTTGGAGTAAAGCTATTGACTAAAGTGTGCATGATTATGTGGGGTATTTGGCGCTGCCGGAATGCTCGCTGTCTGCTCAACTGCAGAAGGACCCAGCAGCTATTCTCTCCAGCGCACAGGTTCTCCTGTCTGATTTCCAAAACTCTAAAGCTGTCCTCACGGTGGTTCCTTGTCCTCCTCCTGCTTTGCCTTCCCGTGAGTGGCGTCCTCCTCCTCAGGGCTGTCTGAAACTCAATTCTGATGCCGCCATTCGCCCTCATCTCGGCAAGGCTGGTTTAGGCTTCTCCATTCGTGATCACCAAGGCTTCATCGTGGCTGCTGCGGCTAAAACTTGGCCTGGTAATTTCAAACCTGAAATTGGTGAGTTCCTTGCCCTGCGTGAAGGTCTGCGACTTGCTTCCTCATTGAATCTCAAGATCGATTTCGTTGAAGTTGATGCTGTGGGAGTTGCTTCTGCTGTTAATGACTCTGTTATCTCTAGGGGTGAAGCTTTCTCCCTTATCTCTGACATTAAGGCTTTGTGTGAGGTTGTGGGCTCTTGTAAGTGTCAAACCATCCTTAGAAATGGGAACCGCTTGGCTCACCAGCTTGCTTCCTTGGCCTTGTCCTCTCCAGAGGCCTTTTATTGGCATGATGTCAATATCAATTGTATATTTCCATCTTTGGTTGGCTCTTAATACTATTCTTTTTATCTCAAAAAAAAAAAAAAAACTGCTAAGGTATATATATCTTCTTGTACGCTTCTACTGTCATTTTCATCTTTTTCTACTCTTGCTTGTCTTTTGTACTGACACTTCTTTTAATCTTCTGCCAAGATCTATATTTAAATTATGAGTGGCATCCACGTTGAATCTTTTGTCTATTTCTTCCATAATACTAGAAAAAATAATAATCTCTTTCTACCGTCTTAAATTTTTTATAAATACTTATTTATTTCACTACTAGAAAATATTCAAAAAATTGGATAATACATTCTTGACTCATTTGATTATTTTTTTAGAAATATAATATGAAGGATTTGTCCAAATATGTGGAGTCTATATATATTTATACAATTCTAATATTTATATGTTTTATACTTTTGAAGATATTTCAAAGTAAATTCTTTAGACTCTTTAAACTTCGATGAATTTCTTTTATTAAAATATATATAAGAAAAAATTACAATGTAGTCATTAGCAAGTAAGAAACAATTTACTTTTTCAGGTTTTCTTTCTTATTCACAAGGAATTGAGTCTATTTTTAGATTAAATCCATATCTTCCTCCATATATATATATATATATATATACATTTTGTAATTTTATCAGGTAAAAAAGAAATGTTTAATATATTAGAAATAAATATTCCATCTATAATCCCATAATCAAATAATTCTCTTATACCTATTTCTCTATTGATTTATGAAATTTTTTAAAATTTTCTTTTGAAGTCTTTTCTTCTACTAAATCAAAAATTTTCTTTTGAATGTCTAAAGATGAAGAACTTTGTAATATAGCTTTATACAATTTTTTAGTATATTCCTGCATAAGAAAAATATTAGTAAAATTATTATTAATTATTTCTATAGAACTTTCATCTTTTACTACTATTGTTTTACCTTTTTCTAGCTTTCTTTGAAAATTTTCAGCTTTGATTTAAGGACTTCTTAAATTCCATAACCACCTACATGAATACAACAAACTAACTGAACCCACTTTGCATTGTCTGCCATTGATTGTTTTGTTTATAACAAAAATATAAAACACATACACCTATATTAGTACACATAAAAACTAAAACTTGCTATTTCAAAAAATAATAATAATAATAATAAAACTTGAAAGGTCAAAAACACAAAACACAAGAATCAAACCCTAAAACACTCAACTTTGATTGAAACTACTAAGATAACAAAAACATGGTGACTTTATGACAAATTTCTCGGCAACCAAACATATCACGAAAAATGATTGCCTAAAAATGATTACCTAGAGAACCCAAGCGACCTAGGTTTCAAAACCTAGAGAACTAGATCCGGGTTTTGAAACCCAGATTTAGGCAAACTTCGAATGAACTCGGGTCATTCTTTGGCAACCTGGGTTTCAAAACCTAGAGAACTAGATTTGGGTTTTGGAACCCAGGTCTAGACAAGCTTCGAACGAACCTAGGCGATTTGGGTTCATTCGAAGACCAAAGAACCCAGGTTGACTTGAGTTGTTTGAAGTTGAACGAACCAAGGTTGTCTGGGTTCATTTTATTTTTTAGAGAGAGAAAAGAAACAAGACAAAAGTGGATGATAATGGTTTGATTTGGTGGATGATGAAGACAAAGAGAGAGAGATGTTCTTCATTGCTGATTGTTCTTCAATAATTAAGAACTTTGAGCTTTTTTTTTTTAGGAAAAAAATCATTTTAGTCCCTAACTTTTGGGAAATGATCAAATTTTTAACTATGTTTCGAAAAAGGACAAAAAGAACCTTAACTTTTCAGAAAAGTGTCAAATTAGTCCCTCCCATTGGTCAACTAACAGTCAAACTAACTGATATCATAATGGATGGGGGTAAAATTGACATTTGCAATTATGATACAGGATGATGACACGTGTAAGTGAGATAAAATGAGTTAAAAAATGAAAATTAAAAAAAACGACTTTGATTTAAAAACAAAGCCACTTTACCCACACCACTCTCAATAGACAACAGCACCACACCCCGATTCCACGCCGCTCCCCGCCCCATTTCAAAGACCCACACCTGTTCACCGACCACCAACCTTCAACCGATACCGTCACCGTCCGACGGTCATCCATTTGCAGCTGCTCGACCTGTTCCGTTGTTGTCAAACCGCAGCCTGTTTGCGCACTGTCAACCTGACCCCGTTGCAAAGACCCACACCTGTTCACCGACCATCGACCACTACCGTCACCGTCCGATGGTCATCCATTTGCACCCGTTCGACCCATTCCACTGTTGTCAACTCATAGCCCATTTGTGCACTGTCAACCCGAACCTGTTTCGCCATTGTCAACCTGCACCCCGTTCCGTCATTTTCAGCCCATACCTCGGACGCCGTTTGGTCAACTTCTCGAGCGGCGGTGATTGTCTTCATCAACTCAGGTGAGTTCGTTAGGGTTTGGGCACTTCGTCCGGCGGTGTTGGGTTTTTTCCTTTTGATTTTGTTGTGGGTTTTGCTAAGAAAGGTTGTATGAACATGGGTTTGTGCTTATTATTCACCAAAAACTATGTTTTACTTGTTATGTACAATTGTTGGATTGGTTAGGGTTTTTGAAATTGGATTATAAGGCCTTTTGTGTGAAAGAATGGGTGTTTTGAGGTTTTGTTGTGTGGGTCTGTAGAACTTGGCAGGGAATACGCACACAACAAAAATATTAAACATATAATATTATTGAAGAAAATTAATAGATGTAGCAAAAATATTAAACAAATGGAGCAAAAGCAAAAGCTGTAAAAATATTACATACATGGAGCAAAAATTAGTTTAAAAGGAAAAAGAAAAGAAAAGGAGCAAAAATTATAGGCTGCAGCAAAAACTGAAAAAAAAAAAAAAAAAAAAAAAAAAAAAAAAAAAAAAAAAAAGAAGGAGCAAAATTTATAGGTTACAACATAAACTGAAAAAAGAAAAGAAAAGAAAAGAAGGAGCAAAAATTATAGGCTGCAGTATAAACTGAAAGAAAAAAAAAAAATAATAAAACCCAAAACTGAAAAGCTGGAGCCTAAGCATAAACTAAAATAAATATATAATAATAATAAAATAATCACATTTTCATTAAAAGATTTAAGAAAAATTTTTACTGTAAAGGTAACATGGTAATTTTACAATAAATGAATATACATCATGAATATTATATTATTGCAATATTTAACTTTAGTTGGGGGTATAATGGTCTTTTTATTTGTTGTAATTGAGTGTAAGATTAAATTAGTTTTTTAATATTTTCTGTTAGGTTTGACTGTTAGTTGACCAGTGGGAGGGACTAATTTGACATTTTTCTGAAAAGTTAAGGTTCATTTTGTCATTTTTCAAAACATAGTTAAAAATTTGATTATTTCCCAAAAGTTAGGGACTAAAATGATTTTTCCCCTTTTTTTAAAAAAAAAATTATTTTTAATTTTTTTATGAATTATGTCCACCATCTATCACGTTGATAAATGTTGGACATAATTTTTAAAAAATATTAATATTAATAATATATATTTTTAATTATATCCACCATCCATCATATTAATAAATGATGGTCATATATATTTTTTAAATATTAATATTTTAAAGTATTTTTTATTTTTTAAAAAATTTAAATTATTTTGATTACCACCGGTGGAATTTTTTAATATTAAATTATCCTTTTATTAAATATTAATATTTTTTATATTTTATCTTGCTTTGACAATTTTGTCTTTTTTAACTGATGGTCAAACCTTAATTCTTAACTTGACGGTACGGGGTTTTTTGGACTTATTTTAGCTACAAGGGGCATTTTGTATATTTAAAGAAATGATAGGAGATTTCTCAACGATTTTCTAAATTAATGATGGATTTTAACTGTTATACCAAACTACAAAGGAAAAAAATAGGATTATCCCTTATTGGAATGCTTCAAGGTTGTTCTCTAACTCATTGTCAGTTTCCGTGCACTTTTATTTATGTACCATCCTATAAGTAATATGTTAGTTAAAAAAAAAAAAGGTGAAATAAAAGCATAATTGCATTTGAATTTCAAGACAAACATTAATACCGTATATGATTCACTATATTTATGAGGACATTGGTCTCCAAAGTTGATTCCCATTTCCGGTGTTTTGTTAGAATAAATTGTTAGGGCTTGTACTCTAAAAGCTTATAATTTGTAAGCGTTTAAATAAATAATAAATAAATAAAATTTATTTTATTCAAATTAATATGCATTTATGAAATGTTTGTTTCATACGAAGATCATGTAACATCTATGATTATTTATGTAGTCTCAAACTAGGTATGTAAGTATTATATACAAGAAGATTTAATTTGATATTAGTAATCTAAAGAGTCCGTAGAAAGCAAACAAAGTTGGATATTTTGTTTGTGGTAAATTTACAGCTGCGGTCTATTTCGTATTTGATACAATAATCTTGTTCGGGATTATTTATTAGGTTATTATCAATTTACCCCCTAAAAATAAAAATAATGTCAAACCACCACTGGTTTTGAAAATATTAGCTAAAAAGGTCCATCCGTCAATTAGAAATAGTAAATTAGTTATTAAAGTAACGGTTTCCATGAATTTGGACGGTATAATCATCAATGTCAGTGTGTATATATATGTATACGAAGTGGATGACAGCTGGATTTGAGTTAAAAATTAAATAAAAATAAAAAATTCAAAAACTAAATAAAAATTAAAAAAACAAGATACTGTCTCTCTCTCCCTCCCTCTCCTTCCCTCCCTCTCTCTCTTCTTCATTCTTCACCATGTTAATCTCCCATTTTCTTTCTATCTCCTCTATCAACTACCCAAGCTCACCGATCGGATCTAGTATCCGATCGGCGAGCTTGACAACAACACCATCATCACCATCCACTATCCAAATCTAACCACCTACATCTCTTCTCTCCTTTGTCGAGTCCCTACCTCTTCCCTTCTTTCTCATCCCCTCGTCTGCTGTCGCTAGCCCTGCCTCATCTTCTCTCTTCATTCTTCCATCTCCATCATAGTACAAAGGTGGAGATCAGATCTTGCAGGCCTTGTTTCCGACACGGTTCGTGGAGGAGACGAAGAGAACGGTGAGGAACGACGAGGAACCGTTGCATCGAGTGATGCGGCGGTGCGGAGGTGGAGATAAGATCTTGTAGGCCTTGTTTCCGACGCGGTTCGTGGACGAGAAGGAGAGAACGGCGAGGAACGGCGAGCTGTAAACCGTCATCAGCGGTGGATCTATGGGCTACAAATTGTGTGTTTTGTTTTCTTTTGTTTTATGTGTGTTGTTGTGATGTAATGAAATCATCAAATTCGCCTATTTTTGATTATTTTTCTGAGTGGGTTTTTTATTTCTGTGTTTGTTCTCGATCCTATTTTTTTGTTCCTTAAAAAAAAAAAAAAATCGTTTTTGTTGTGATGATGATAAAGAGAAGTGTTGGTGTTGATATTTTGGTTGATCGATTTCTTTGTGTTGTTGATGATGATAAAGAGGAATGTTGAGGTGTTTGATGTTGAAGATGAACTGAAGAATTATGGGTTGGTATTAATCTTGGCTTATTGATGATGGTTGAATCTGTCAATGATGGTGGAGATCCAATGTAGATTGGATCTCTACCGTCCATCGTAATTGATGGACGGTGAAGATTCAGTCTAGGATTGGATCTGCACAATTTTTTTTTTTTTTTCAAAATCTCTACCGGTGGAGATTTGATGAAAATTTTTTTATTTAAATTTCATTTAAATTTAATTGATCATTTTTTATTTAAATTTAATTTATTTAGTTTTTATTTAATTTTTAATTTTTTTTCAAATTCATAAGGGTATTTTGGACTTTTAATGTTTTTTTTCAGAAAACCACTAAAATTCTGGATGGAAACCGTTTTTGGCATACAGGAGGAGGTTTTTTGGCTAATATTGTCAAAAGGAGGGGTAAACTGATGTTATTTTCGTTTTCAGGGGGTTTTTTTAGGATATTCCCTTATTTATATGGCGATATGAAAATGGATATACTTATATAATAAAGATTATATAGGACTGGACCACGATAAAATAAATTTCTTAATAATATCCGTTAAACAACGAAATTCTTATTTATCGACTAGATGATTATATATGGATTGATCTTAATCCTGAGTGTTTTATGGACTCATATTTGTTGGGTCATATCTTTTGATTTACATGGGTGAGACTGTTATAGATTTACGGTCAATAAGTTTTGTACTTTGGCGATGTGATTTAATAAGTGGCTGGAAGCTTTCTAAACAATAATAAAATCCACTTCTTCTTGCAAGAAATAGATAAGTAGTTCCCTTAAGTGTTGATTCGGGTCTTGAACAATAAGGGTGTTCGACATTCTGTTTATGAGTAAACGGAAAGATAAATTCATAAGTTGTTATGGATATATTGTTCATTAGAGAATCAATGATACTTAATGGAATAAGATATAATTATAGAGATATAACGAATTTTAATCACGTAGTTCTAATTGTGAATTACTTGTGAAGGATCAAATTATATGAAATGATTAAATCGATGGACACTGAAAATTCAGCTTGTGTAAAACATCTATAATTTTGAGAGTGCAACCTTAAGTTTTTAGTGGAGTAACTTTAAGGTTAATAATAATGAATTATTAATTAAAGAGTTTAATTAATAATTTCAATATTATTGGAGTTCAAATTGTAAGTCCATTTGGTCCCCTTGCTAGCTCACAATCACATAAAGAAACAAATTGAAGAATATAATTGGATATTATAATTGGTATCAGAGCCATGTGATTATGTTTATGTGGAAAGCATTAGATAAGCTTGTTCTTAGTCAAATACTAGGTGAAGCCTTAGGAAGGTAGATCGGTAAGCCCAAGAGGAGGTGTTGGTTGTGTAAATCCTTGAACTGGGAGCCATAGGTTTGATTAAGACCAATTCTATGTCTTTCTAATCCCACAACCATGTCGTAAACTCCGATCTTTAGGGGAGTAGATCCAGACCATGAGAATAGTGAAGAAGCTCAATCTGTAGTAAACTATGAAACAAATTGGAATGACAAGGAACTTAGTAATTGGAAATTACCAAAATTAGAATTAAAGATAATTTACAAACCATCAAATTTTTTTAGTTTTAAAAGCCTTCTTGGTAACAAATTAAAAGAAATAAATGTCAAGTTCATCACCGATACATTCTCGACCAACCTACTTAATAAAAATAGTCTAAATTATTATGCTAAATTAGGATACACTGATCTCCACATAGGAGGAGTACAATTAGCTGTGAAACCAATGTCAAAATTAGGACTAAATAATTCAATGTTAATTGTGTTAAGAGATGCTTGAATAGAAGATTACATGAAATCCATCCATGGAGCCCTAGAAACAACTCTCACATACGGACCAGTATACTTTGTCTGCTTTCCAGACTTTAGCATTGCCCTCAAAGCAGATGACCATAAAGAATTATGTCTAAAGGTTGATATACAAGTCCACAATTATAATTTTATAAAAGGATCCTGTCCTTACAAACTCATTTACAATGTCAATTATAGGGTTATGAATACTGGAATTGTCTCCAATTTTATCCGCCCAAATATACCAAAAAATCAGATCATGTCCTTTGTAGCCTCTAAACAAATCCAACCCTTGGTACCTAGACCATTAGGATGACATCAAATTAAGTTTCCTGACGAATTGATCAAAAAGAATCAAGCCCCCAATACTCAACTCCCTCCTGAAAGACCATTAACATCTCACAGAAACTATGCTGATAGATCTTTGGGAATATCCTTCGGACATAGAAATTCTGTTTCACATTACAATACCTCTAGACCTAATAGTCTGACCTCTACAGCCTTTCAAACGGCTAGATCTCTTTTACGAAGTCATTCTAGTAAACAATCTATGCCCACGTTATCTAGAGATTATAATAATTTGACCAATAGGATCTATAGAACAGAGGAACAAATAGCCAGACCCATACATAATAATAGACAAATAGAAGAAGAGGAACATTTCTCTCCTACCCAATCACAAATCCAAACTGAATGTTGTGCAGAGATCAATGTCATCTCCACCAGCAAAATTGACTTTGATTTCCTGTTACAAGATTATTATTTCTCCATAAACAAGGAAGAAAGAGACCATTATGAAAACAAATATTCCAAGAAGAAGAGAGCCCAGTTTAGAGTAAGATGGTTAGAAACTGTCAAACATCTCCAAGAAACCCTACCCTTTTTATCTGGTACAAACATCGACATACATATGAACGACAATGTAATACACTAACTGATAAACCTCCAAAACATTATAAGACTAGTAAATGAATTCATAAGTCAAACCATCCTCCAAAAGAAAATTTTGAAACCTTAACAGAATCTCAAATTCCTATGGCATGCACCCCCTTTGCCACTATTCCAGAAGATCTGTCCAAAACAGATCCTGCTACTCAACACCAATCCGGCATAATCATAAAATAAAATAATTTCGCTAATGAATATTTGACTACAATAGGTGAACAACTAGATCGCTTAGAGCTTCAATCTCAAACTGACACCAGACAACTCAAACAACAAATAGAACAATTAGAAATAGTCAATCGCACCCCTAGGCTAAAACATTCAAAGCCGGCTAGAATAAGTTCCCAACCATTATTCCCTGAACCAACAGGAATAGGCAAGTGTTTTGACACTCAAGATATTCTTAAAACCATTGATGACAAACTCGCAGAACTCAAAAACGAACCTAGTAGTAGCAATAATCCTAATATACTGACCTTAGATAAACAATTAGTCAAGGTACAGATTCAGACCATTCCACAGACCAGGATGACATAAAAATATCTGAAGCAGAATTATTTGTCAAAAAAATATACAATTCCACTAAACAAGAGAAACCATATTACCCTAAGCCATCACCCCCTTATTTACAATATGAAGAACTTGTTCCCTATAGAGCCTATACAGGAAATGTCTGTTACCAATGGAATATAGATGGTTTAGCTCATTACCAGACAATGATTGTGTTAAAACAAATGTACACTGTAGGAAGAATTTACATAGAAAAACAAAATTTATCACAAAAAGATGCTGCTCAAATGATTACTCTAGGTTTTGAAGGACAATTGTCAGGATGGTGGAATAACCATCTTAGTGAAATACAAAGAAATGAAATCTTAAATGCGACAAGACTAAACTTACCCGATACGAATCCCAAAGAACCAGATGCTTTAAATACACTAATCGCGACTATAGGATTGCATTTCATAGGAAATCCAAATTTCTTAGAAGAAAGACAATTATCCAAACTCCATAATCTTAGGTGTAAAACCTTAGAAGAATTCAAATGGTATAAAGACGTATTTCTGACAAGAGTAATGCAAAGAACAGATAGTAATGCAGCATATTGGAAAGAAAAATTTATTTCAGGATTACCAACATTATTCGTTAACAAAGTTCGAGACAAAATAGTAACCTTACAATCTGAAGACAATTGGTTAGAAGTCGATATAGAAAACATGACCTATGGAGAAATAATACAGGCAATAGAAGTAACGGGATTACAATTATGTAACGACCTAAGGATCCAAGATCAAATAAAAAAGGATAGGAAAAAGACCCATAAGGAATTAGGATCTTGGTGTGATCAATTTGGATTTGACAAAATTAAAAAATCCTCCAGAAAAAGAAAGGTAATCACAAAACTTACCCACCTTATAAAAGACACAAAAAATACCCCAGAAACCAAGACAATAACTATTACAATAAAAATAAGAAAAACCGATCCTTTAGACCATTCAAAAAACAATCTAATAAATGTTACAAATGTGGAAAAACAGGTCACTATGCTAACAAATGTCCAGAACTGAAAAAGAAAATCCAGGACTTAGAAATAGAAAACTCTGTTAAACAACAAATCATGAATATTCTTGATTCTGGTTCTACTGAATCAGAAGATATCCAAACTGATAACGATATTTGGACCCTCTCTGATTCTTCAGTAGACTATAGTGATAGCGAATCAACCAGTATTAACAAACAAGCTTGTAATTGTAAAGAGAAAGATAGTTATGTGAAAACAATCTGTGTGCTAGAAAAGAAAGATTTAATTAATTGGATAGAATTAATAGATCAACTTAGCAATCCAGAACAAAAGGCAAAACAATTAGCTAGCCTTAAAGAAATGGTTACAAACTTAGACAATGAAGCTAGCTCCAGTATTAACAAAATTAAAAAGCCTTTTAAACTAATCGACTTTGACAAAGATGTCCTCTCTAGGTTCAAACCTAAAAAGACAACTATTAATGACCTCCAACAAGAAGTAAAACAAATTAAAAACGAGATAAAAGAACTAAAATTAACAATAAAAGTCCTCCAAGAAAAATCAAATCTTAAGACCACATCACTATCTTCCTTTAGCTCAGATTCTGAGCAAAACGAAAATCAAATTGAACCAATCTCAGACCATCTGTTTATAAATCTCACTCAAAGAGTAACATTTCGAAAATGGTACTGTAGTCTTCAAATAAGAATAAAATATAATTATGTCTTATAAGTCCAACATGCCCTAATAGATTCAAGAGCTGACTTAAACTGTATCCAAGAATGACTAGTTCCTACAAAATATTTTAAAAGAACTTCTGAACTCCTTTATGGAGCTAACAAAACACCTCTTGACATTAAATACAAGTTACCATCAGCCAAGGTTTGTAATCAAGGTGTCTGTTATAAGATGCCATTTATATTGGTTAAAACATTAACACAAACAGTCATCCTAGGAACACATTTTCTAGAATTAATTACTCCTTTCCAAGTAACAGACAAAGGAATAATTACAAATTACATGAATAAAGAGCTACTGTTCGAATTTTCAATGCCTAAGCAAACTAAAGATTTAGATCTTTTAAAGACCAATTCAATTTCTATAGACACAGCCATTCAATCCTTAGACAGAAAACAACAACAATTAACTTATCTATAACATGATATTCAATATCAACGACAAAAACAACAATTAGAAAATCCGTTAATACAACACCAAATTCTCAAGTTTTGTAAAACATTAGAATCCCAAGTCTGCTCCTCCTTTCCTAATGCTTTCTGGAACAGAAAAAAACACATTATAGAACTTCCCTATTGAAATGACTTCAATGAGTGCCAAATCCCCACCAAAGCACGACCAATACAAATGAATGATGCTCTCTTACAATTCTGTCAAAAAGAAATACAAGAATTATTGGAAAAGGGATTAATAAGAAAGTCCAAATCCCCCTGGAGTTGTGCAGCTTTCTATGTCCAAAAGGCCTCTGAAATCGAGAGAGGAGTACCAAGATTAGTCATAAATTATAAACCACTCAATGCAGCTTTAGAATGGATTAGGTACCCTATCCCTAACAAATCCGACCTTCTTAAAAGACTTCATAGTGCTATTATTATGTCCAAATTTGATATGAAATCAGGATTCTGTCAAATACAAATAGCTGACAAAGATAGATATAAAACAGCCTTTACTGTACCATTCGGCCAATATGAGTGGAATGTCATGTCCTTTGGCCTTAAAAATGCCCCATCAGAATTCCAGTCCATTATGAATGATATTTTTAACCCCTACTCATCATTCATAATAGTTTACATAGATGATGTCTTAGTTTTCTCAAACAATATTGACCAACATTGGAAACATTTGAATACCTTCCTTCATATAGTCAAGAACAACAGATTAGTGGTCTCGGCCCCAAAGATAGTTCTTCTACAGACAAATATTAGATTCTTAGGTCATAATATCGACAATGGAACTATCATTCCAATTCAAAGAAGTCTTGATTTCACTGACAAATTTCCTGATGTCATCAAAGATAAAACCCAATTACAAAGATTTCTAGGATGTCTTAACTATATTGCAAATTTTTGTAAAAATATCCGACCAATATGTAAGTCATTGTTTGATAGATTAAAATCAAACCCTCCAGTATGGTCTGAACACCATACCGACATAGTCAGGTCCATCAAAAGACAGGTTAAAAGATTCCCCGTCTTACAATTTGTCACCCATTAGCACCCAAAATAGTTGAAACAGATGCCTTTGATATAGGATATGGCGGGATACTGACGCAAACCATTCAAGGCCAAGACCATTTAGTTAGATATTTCTCAGGAATATGGAATGAAACCCAAAGCAAATATTCTACAGTCAAAAAAGAAATTTTGGCAATTGTTTTAACTATTCAAAAATTTCAAGATGATTTGATCAATCAAAAATTCCTTTTAAAAATTGATTGTCAATCTGCCAAGTTCATTTTACAAAAAGATGTTAAAAATCTTGCTTCCAAACAAATCTTTGCCAGATGGCAAGCTCTTTTATCAATATTTGATTTTGAGATCCAACATATCAATGGAAATCAGAATTCTTTGCCTGATTTTCTGACAAGAGAATTCTTGCAGGGAAGAAAATGAGTGCCAACCTCCGCTTTACTGCTTCCAAAGGAAAAGACAAAAATAGCCCGACATCTTCGGGTGAAACAAAAAGGGTACAATTAAAGGCTTCGGCCTCAAAACAAACTTTAATCTCCACACAACAAATCACTAGCCCAAAAATTGAAGACAAACCGGCCTACACCCAAAAATCAAATTATTCCATGGCCCAAACTTCTCAATCAACCCAAGGCCAATCTCCACAGAGTCAATTGGTTCCTCTAGGAACATTCCCACAAAAACTCCTTACCCCCTTAGACTTGACAAATCGTTTCAGCCCAATTACTTCATTGACAAATACATATAAAAATGCAGCCTCAACTTCCTTGACCCAACAACCTGCCAACAAAGCCTTACTTTTCCCACAAGTCAACCAACCAAAATTCACCTATGTTAACAAACCATACTTTGAGAGGATTTTCCCTCTAAAACCCTCAATGTTAATAGAACAAAATCTAAACCAGCCCAAAAGATTGGCTGACCATTATCTTTCAAATCAACATTTTCGTTTATATGAAAATTCCCACAAAACTCAACAATTTTATGAATTCATTCTGGTGGATTCAGACTCAATAGGTTTTTAACTTATTGCAGACAAAATCAATCCAGCCAAAATAGCATTTTCAAAAGTAAAAATTAGAAAAATAATTTCCCAAGGGCAATGTGGAAACCCAAATACTGCCAAAACTTTATCATAAGTCTTTATACCCCAAAGTTATACCTATTGGGACTATATGGATGCGTGGTATCGCACATTTTACAAACAAAACTTTTCAAACTCAAAATCATGGTTTTTTTATTTTGACAAGAATTTTCAACTAGTTGATTTACCCCACTGGTTTTACGAATGGTGGGACAAATGTGGACCGACAATTGATTTTCTTCCTCCTCCAGTCAAAAGAGGATTTGATTACTGGACAACCCATGTGGTGGTCCCAAAAGAT
This sequence comes from Nephelium lappaceum, assembly GCA_021234005.1. Taxonomy (NCBI): domain Eukaryota; kingdom Viridiplantae; phylum Streptophyta; class Magnoliopsida; order Sapindales; family Sapindaceae; genus Nephelium; species Nephelium lappaceum. The sequence continues at coordinate 14,212,669 of CM038009.1, forward strand.
CAAGAATTCCTTCCAATCCTTTTGATTTTTTACAAACATCTCAGTCTCACTTGGATCCTGATGCTTGACTATCAAATTCAAGATAGGCAAATTGGCAATTTTACGGTCCCATACTTTGGAAGACAATATATGATCAAATGGTGGAGTGGTATGAACCTCTCCAAGATTGACGAAAATGCAGTTAAGCAATACCTTGCAGACAACCCAGAGCTCTGCCGAGCTCCCACCATCAAACCCGAGCACGAACAATTTCTTCTCTCTAAATCTCAGCTCCAAGCACGACTAGGAGCAACTAAATCCATGGAAGAGGTTGCTGCAATAATGGCAGAATTCTTGTCAACAGTTTCCTCCTCAACCAAGTCAGATTCCCCACAAAGTGAAGACGATGATGACCAAGAAGGACTCGAAGATTTCAATTCAAATCTCTTTGGTTGTGAACTGGCCTCATATCAAAAATTATAACTCTTCTGAATTCACGGGTCATGACAGCTTGACAAGCACGTCGCAAAATGACAAAAGACATTTCAATGAATTATTCCTGACCAACACCATGTGCAATGTTCCGACAAACAAACTTTCAATCCAAGATGCCTGACAACATGATTCTCCCAATAAAAAACATGTGCATTGATTCCTTCAGTCACTACCGACATTTTCGGAAAAGCTGGAATCATATGGTCATGTGATCTAAACCTGAGTTACTTGAGGGAGCTAACTAGGGTTTAGAGTTTTTCGAACCAATATAAATATGTAACTCTCCTTCTGAGGGAGGGAGAGGTTTTTTTTTTTTTTTTACCTAAGTCTCAGACCGAGTTCATGTGTTGAACAAACGATCTGAGTTAGCACCATTCCCCTCTCTGAAAATTTCTACTATCTCCATTTGCGAACAATATTTTGTAAGTTCCAATTTCAATTTTTGTACTTCGTATTTAAATCAATGTTAAATATTTCTGATTTATCAGTATATCTCAAATCTGTATTCTTATCAATTTACAAGTATATCGTTGGATCCCTCAGAGGTAAATTCCAGGGGTAATTCTGAATAGATACTTTAATCTGGTCTGCACTTGAGGAAACACAACCCGTATTTGTAAATTTGAGTCTTAATTGATATCTTTATTTTAAAGTATTTTCAATTACAGTCGTTCTTATACATTCATAATTTCATTTCTTGTTTACTACAATTGCTCTTTGTAAATTATTATCATGTTCTTGGATTATCCAATTATAAGTGTACATATAAATTTATGGACACGTTCACAAATTATTTAATAAATTTCATTATTTAAATATTTATAATTATTTAACTAATGGTTAATTATTTAATTATTTGTACAGGTCATAACTTCAATTCTAAATGATGTCATTAAATTAATTATGATTTAGAATCATTTAATTTAATGAAAATAAATCATTTAATTAATTAATGAAAATAATAATTTTAATTGGAATTAGATTCCATATTAAATTATATTAAAAGAGTTTTAATTTAATAGAAATTAGATTCCATATTAAATTAAAAGAACAGAATTCTAATCCAATAAGGTGTTTGATTCCATATTGGATTTGAATTAAGGAGTCGTTTGTTTTTACCACTTTTTACTTAATAGGTCTGAATTACACATTTTAAGTGATTTTTATTTGTTTTTTTTAAGTGATCAAACCACTTAAAACTACCCAAAAATCACCAAATATAAAAAGTTACAATTTTTAAGGGGTCGTTTGTTTTTTTTATCTGAAGATTGAATAGTACTGCTGAAAACCGAAGACTGAATGGTGACTGAAACTTGAAATCTGAATAATATGTTTGTTTTTTTTTTTCCTTACCTCTAAATATGTTATAAACTTGTTTGTATTTTAAATTTAAAATTATCTGAAAACTAGCAAGTTGACATTTATACCTTTTTTACTATTTGTTGTTGTATAATTTTAATTAATTTAATACAAACATCTAAAAATAAATAATTTAATAAATTCTAAAACATTTTTATATACATAATAATAATATTTTATTCATAATTAAAACATGATTTAAAAATATAGTAATATTAATCATTTTTAAATATTTAAATATATTAAGAAAACAATTAGAAAAATGAATGTTTAAATTATAAATTAAAATATATTAGTTTAATTCCAAAACAATTTGGAATGAGATGTATTTTGGTTTCTTTTCAAATATATATTTTTTAAGTATCAAGGATAAAAAAAAAAAAAAAAAATAGGGAAAAAGAAGAAAATTTGAGTGATATAAAATTAGGATAAATTAGAAATTATGTTATTTTGAAGAGGATAGATTTGGAATAAAAACTTTTAAATGTCATTAAGTGATTTGTAATTAAGTGAAAAGTTAAAAATTCTAACTTAATTTTTTCAGTTGTTTTTTGGTAATTTTAAGTGGTTTGACCACTTAAGAGAACAAACGAAAACAACTTAATAGGTGCAATTCAGCACTATTAAGTCTTAAGTAGAAAAAACAAACGACCCCTAATTTTTCACTTAATGACAAATCACTTAATAATTTTTTATATATGTTCTTCCAAATCTATCATTCCCAAAATAATATATTTCCAAATTAGTTCTAATTTTACATTATACAGATTTATTTTAAATGTAATCAATGAAATATTGCAATGACTAAATATATATATTAGTTTAATTCCAAAACAATTTGGAATGAGATGTATTTTGGTTTCTTTTCAAATATATATTTTTTAAGTATCAAGGATAAAAAAAAAAAAAAAAAAAAAAAAAAAAAAAAGGGAAAAAGAAGAAAATTTGAGTGATATAAAATTAGGATAAATTAGAAATTATGTTATTTTGAGGAGGATAGATTTGGAATAAAAATTTTTAAATGTCATTAAGTGATTTGTAATTAAGTGAAAAGTTAAAAATTCTAACTTAATTTTTTCAGTTGTTTTTTGGTAATTTTAAGTGGTTTGACCACTTAAGAGAACAAACGAAAACAACTTAATAGGTGTAATTCAGCACTATTAAGTCTTAAGTAGAAAAAATAAACGACCCCTAATTTTTCACTTAATGACAAATCACTTAATAATTTTTTATATATGTTCTTCCAAATCTATCATTCCCAAAATAATATATTTTCAAATTAGTTCTAATTTTACATTATATAGATTTATTTTAAATGTAATCAATGAAATATTGCAATGACTAAAATATATATTACTTTACAGTTTCAACTTTTGTTGCAATAGTTCTTTAACTTAAGAACATTTTGTTTATTTTTATTTAAATATATAAATTTAATTTACTTTACTATAATAATTTATTTTTATATATATAATTTAAAAAAATTGCTTTACTATAATAATTAATTATATTTTAATTATGAATAAAAAATGTTATTAATATATACGTAAAAGTGTTTTAGTATTTTTTAAATAATTTATTATAATTGTTTGTATTATATTAAATGAAGTTTCAAAACAACTAATAGTAAAAGGATATAAATGTCAAATTACTAGTTTTCAGACAATTTTAACTTTAAAAAACAAATGAGATTACTGTACATTCAGAAGTAAAGGAAAAAAAAAACAAACATGTCATTCAGATTTTAAGTTTTAGTCACTATTCAGTTTTCAGTCTTCAGTAACATTATTCAGTCTTCAGACAAAAACACAAACGACACCTAAGTCTTCCAATTTAAATAGGAATTTGAATTCCTTATTAAATGGAAAAGCCCTAGTTTACTATTTTAAAAAGGATGTTTTATGATTGGTAATAAGGGTTGGTAAAGAAAATTTTTGGCTACTGGAACAAAAAAATTTTCATTGATTAAATCATCATATAACCATCTACTTCAAAAGGATCTTTAAAAGGTTGTGCCCACATACAGTTTCTTTTGCGAAGAGTGATAGTAAAGAAGATCAGATTGTGAAGAATCTGTAAATCAAAATGGATCAATTCAATCTTCATGTAAAGGAAGATTCGATCTTATTAATTTAATTATTGAATTGTTATTACTGGCATCGATCGAGTATGTTTATGTTTGAAAAATTTTTGAAATCCACGTTTCCACATTCGTATTATAATCAATTTTTTGCTTCATAAATTGACTACAAGGTAACATATAATTTGTTCCATAATTTATATAAATAGTTATATATACAAATATGTTGTGAATTACACAATGAAATCCAATTCCCCCCTTTTTTTTAAATGTACCATAATATCATTAAAAGAAAATCATATTGAATTAAAATACTTCAAGAGCAAAAACTGAAAAACAAAAAATCCAAATCTCCTCTGTATCCAATCCGTATCCAAATCCAGTCCGAATTTATATCCACAACAGTGTTCAGATTTATAATATATATATATTTAAAATCCTATCTGAATTCAGCCCGAAGATTTTTGAAAATCCAAAAAAATCAGATTTGGAAAATCCGGATCCAATCCGTTTACCATCTGTATTTGGGAAGCTCTTTGAAGGCTTTAGAGTGCTTGTGATAATGTTTCAAGTCCAACATAATAAAATTATCTAGCTGTGTGAATCCACACACAAAATGTTAGAGAATAGCATCATCCTACAGTTCATTGCCGGGCCATAACAAGGGGGTCGTCTTGTTTTATGTCATGTGGGTACCATTCCGCAACTTTATCACCAACGAGCTTCTTGCGTAAAACCTTGTGAGGAGATCTTTGCCCCGTTGGGTTAAGTACCTACGTCCAAAGATCCTCATTAACCCCAGTCATGACTGCTGCTGTGGCCAACATGCTCTTCAGGCTGTTGCCACTCATTTCTCCACTCTTTTGTTGAAGTAAGATGATTTTGCCTTGAAAACACGATAAAACCGTTGTCACTGGTTGATTTAGGATAGAACATCAGGCGATGTTTGAAGAGACTTCCAAATTAAAAATTCTTTACATTTGCGATATGTCAGACCAAAGGCCTCGCAAACTGCTAAACAAAATGATTACAAAGTACCGGTACTCATAATATTTGACAAAACTGACAGAAACCAGAGTTGCGCTGCATTACTAATAAGGCCCTACTCACACCACATTTTGAACTCAGGTCTAAGGAAACATCATTTAAAGCCAGAAGAAGTCACAGAAACATTAGAAGGAAAAAACCTCTTCTATTAGGCATTTAATCGAACCGTTAGCCTGCACTACAATGTTAAACTAACAGTACATGCTCAAGCCATCAAGCAGTATACATTAAAATGTATGATCTTAATATCCCACATAAAACAAACATCTAACAAACATAATCCACAATTTGTTACAACAAAATCCAAAAAGAATTCTTGAAAGTGGGTGCTGATGCTACACATTTCTATACCTCAACAAAGTGGATGTTGATGCCACGAATTTCTATTACAACGATATAATTTGAAATAAGGAGTTTTGGAGGAATAGTTAGGACAATATAGATATGGATGGAAATTATCGACGGTCCATAACAGTGATGCATTTAGTTTGAACATTTGGTCACTCGATGCATCATAAGTTAACACACCTTTATACCACAGCTCTTTCAACTCTTCAATCAAGGGTTCTAATAAACATCAATTTTCTTACAAGGTCCCTCCGGGCCATCAATAAGCACGGACAACATAAAAAATGGTTGTTTCATGCACATCCATGATGGCAAGTTATACAATTGACAGAACATAAAAGAGAAGTTACCATATGACAGAAAATGTTTTCAAACTAGAGTTCATGCATGTTAACAACGATATCCAAGTGGAACACCTGTATCTACTCATGGAAAAAAATGAACAAAATCAGCACATCAGATATTGTTGCAAATTTTATCTACTTTCATCATGATACAAGTCTAGAGTTTCAATGTTCTGCAAGTGTACAGTTTCACCTGCACTCAGCCCTATCCAACTCCTCATCCAATATATATAACTGTTTTTCCATAGAAACCCCAGCTCATAACAGTCTCTCCTTTCTCACATATAAAACACACACCTTCAAACACTGATTCTTTTCCTTTTAGTAATTGTTTGGTACTAGATTTTGTGGGTTGATTCATCAAACATTTGGCATTCATTCTGGCAATTGTACCTCAATAGTAGTGAACGAAATTTGAAATTTGCGAGTGACACAAATGAAGGGTGTGGGGACTTTGGAGTGAAAATAAGATTATGATTAAAATGAGAACATTTGGAAGTACAAAGTTATTCCTGACTATGATTAAGATTATGATTAAGATTATGACTAGAAAGGTACCTGAGATTGAATACTTATCTAGTACGAAAACTGTAAAATTCTCAAATACAGAATCGGAAACAATAAGGTGGCAATTCGTCTCCTATAACATTACAGACTAAATTCAATTGTCCACATGAACAGGATCCTCTGTAAAAAATAATTAAAAAAAAAAAAAAAGAAAAAGGCTTAGCTTTGATAAATTTCCATTTCAATGTTTGCACAAACACCCTTTTTTCAAACATAAGGAGACAGATCATTCACAGATAGCAACCAAATATTGGCATCGAATGTTAAATGACTAAACCACTTCTAAAAACAAAATAATAGAATTACCAAACTATTCATTGAACGGTCCTATGAAAAGATGGTCAGACTCAATCAAAATCAGAAGTGAAAATCACCCCAAATACAAATAAAAAATTACAGCCAAACTTTAATTTTCCTAAATAAAATCATTATTGCTTGAAAAATTTTTCTTTTTTGCTATTTTAAATAGTTGTAGGTATAGTTTCGTGATAGTGAAGTTGTTGAGTTCAATCTCCTCACCCTCAATTTAAAAAGAAAGAAATAACGAAAGGGAAAAAAGATTGAAAGATAAAAGTAACATTCGGATGGATGCCCTAAGAGCCCAAAAGCTATCACTGGAATGGGGGCTCAAGAAACCCAAAAGAACATCAAAGTCCAAACTTACACTTTGGTTAGCAGCCCAATAAATCTCAATGAATGTTAAAGCTTATATCTAGGTATCCAAATTCAATAAATTTAGTGCTTCGCTAGATGAATTTAGCAATTTGAATCTGTAAATCTTGCAGTCTACTTGTCAAGATATTAACTTTGATAACGCAAAGTGAAGTTCTTAAATTCAAATCCCATTTCCCTCAAATCCAAAAAAAAAAAAGTAATAATAATAAATAAAAAATAAAAAAACAAACTTCACATTCATTCATAAGTTTTAGAACCATAATTTGCATAGAGATATAAGTAGCGACAATACATAATACACGCTAAATTTGACCAAGAATAATACACCTTAACAACAATATATAACCGCATAGTACACATTGACAATTCAAAAAAAAAAAAAAAGAAGAAAAGATAAGGACAACAACCATTTTCAATATATTGGGAAGGTGAATTTTGCACTTCAATCATGTTGCTTCATCTGTTCATGAGGATTAATTGAAGCAAAATTAGTTTGTTAAATAAGAAAATAATATAATAAAAATACAAAGAAATATCTAAAAACAATTATGAAAATATATGATAACTACACATCATATTAATAATATATAAATATGTATCAAAGGAAAACAAATACTTTTATTTAAAATCATATACATGCGTAAAAAGAAAATTTAACAGATAATTTAATGGTTATCTAATTGTGCTTTAAAAATAATAATAATAATAAGTCATCTAATTGTAAAATTAGAACATAGACATGAAGTTAAGATAAAAGAGAGTAGAGGAACATGAACAGACCTGTAATAATACAACTAAGAACTGGCTTCCTTTTTTGGTATCTCTCAACTGATTTAGGCTGCAAATCTAATATATCTTTGACAGACCTCCATGTGTCTCTTCCTTCTTCATCCCTACAGATGACTTTGGGTAAATGTTGAAGCTTCTCCAACGTCTCATGTGTTACACGAGACTGAAATTCCTTTGACATATCATGAACGCGAAGCATTTGAAGGTTTCCTAGATTTTCAATTCCAGTTGGAATCTCCTTCAACAGTGGGCATCCTAAAATCCATAAGCGTTTAAGAAGAGGCATGGCACCATCTTTTATCATAATAGATTCCAATCCTTTCAAGTCTTTGAGATACAACTCCCGGAGTTTCAGAAACCAACCTCGTTTGATATCCAATTGCACTCCATTATATGCCTCCACAAGATCAAGCTCCAACAAATTAGGCAGGTTATGAAGGACTCTCATTGGATCCATGATTAAGCCTGATCGAACTAACATCAGTCTAACTAAATTTTGAAGTTCAGGAATCCAGACCGGCAGCTTCGTCAGATTTGCAAACAAATATAAACGCTCGAGGCGTGTGGGAGGATAAGCCATGGATTCTATATCAAGCATATCTTCTTTGTTTATCAACTCTATGCCCAAAGATATGAGATCTTTCATATTTGAAATGGAAGACCATAGATCCTTCATATCATTCCCATTAACCAGTTGAATGTCCAACTTTCTCAACTGTCTTAGCTTTTTTAGCTCTTCAACCACTTTAGAGTTCAATTGTAAGCCGTCACCTAGATTTTGTAGATCCATTAAAGACCCAAACCCTTCCTGAATTTTTGTACTTTCTCCATAAGAGAAGTTAGGACTGTCTGAACGGGTTACCACTAGGTAACGCAGCTTTTTCAGATGCTTGATCTCAACTGGAAGCTCGCTCACAAGAGTTTCCTTCAAGTTCAAACTCTCCAAGTTGACAAGCTTACCTATAGTCTTAGGAAGAGTCTTTACTTTTGTATTTTGAAGGCTTAAGTAGTGCAAGTGAAAAAGGTTTCCCACTCCTTTAGGAAGATCAGCTATTGGAGAATCTTGAAAATCTAGCACTCTCACTAACTTCAAATTGCCAACAAATGATGTACTCATAGAAGACTGTGATAGCTCAACTACATTAGAAAAAATAATAGAACGTACTTTTGAGTCTATAATCCTCTCCAAAAGATTGTCAATGCTTTTGTGTATGGTAAGGCGACGGACTTTTCTACATTGATTCATATTAGACTCACTTAGGATTTGACTGAAACTTAGTTGTTCAGTCTTTTTTAGGATAATCTCGTGCATTAGATCATGGACTTGGAAAGTTTTACCTCTTCCATCACTGAACCTATCTGAAACATGAATCAAATTTCTTCGAATGAGTTCAACAAGATATTCTTGTCCAACTTCATCAGGGTCATTGCCATTATTGTATTGATTTTGAACAAAACCCTCAGCTATCCACAAACGTATTAGTCTCCCACGCCTAATTGAATAGCTTTCTGGAAACAGACCAAAGTACAAAAGACAAGGCTTGAGGTGGGCTGGCAAATCGTTATAACCTTCCGATAAAACTCTATGGCAACTTGTTAGATAAGGATCACTTCCTAACTCTGAACCCAAATTATGAAGTAATTTTTCCCATTCTGCGACAATCTTATCTTTGTGGGATAAGAGACCACCTACTGCTGCTATTGCTAGTGGCAGACCTCCACATTTTTTAAGGATTTTATTTGATAATTCCTTTAACTCTAGTGGACAAAACCCATTGAAGGCTTTCTTGCAAAAAAGTTGCCATGCCTTATCTGAAGGCAAACCTTTAAGCTTAGAGATATGAACAATTGAGGTTGGTATGAAACGAGCAACACCCCTGCTTCGTGCTGTGAGGATTAACCTGCTGCTTTTGTTGTTATCAGGTAAAGCATGCTCTATATCTGTCCAAAACTCATCTTTCCATACATCATCGAAGACAACCATGTAACTCTTATTCTCTAAATATTTTCGCAACATGTCAGTCAGTCCAATCTGGTCCATTGTTTCAATGTCTCCAGGAGCAGACTCCTCCATTGAACTATAAAATTTTTGTACCGTTCTTCTTAGTAGATCTTCCTTGATGTATGTTTTCCCAACGTGGATCCAAGCATGACAATTGCAGTGGCTTCTCACATCCTTGTTCTTGTAAGCACTAGCAGCAAGAGTTGTCTTGCCTAGTCCTCCTGCACCTACCAAAGCGATCACTCTACGTTGGGGTATTCCATTCACCAACTGTTTATTGACTTCGTTTCTTATAGAGTCATAACCCACAATTTGATCTTCCTCTGTGTAATATGAACCAACTCCACAGCCGCTTGGTCGCAAAATGTTTCTTCTTTCACTGCTTGATCCTTGCATTATGGAATCGAACCCATAGCGTTTTCTTCTCTTCTCTATTTTGACAAGTTTTGATTTGATATCTTGAATATCATTAGCAATATTATGGCGTAATTTCAACTTTTTTATTGAGCGACTAATTTTATAAAGAACACCGAATAGGCCTTTGTCATGAGGAAGTTGGGCCATAGTGAATGCAAACTCATCAATGACATCTTCAATGCAATAAGCCACTTCTCTCACTTGTTCCACCCATAGTTGGACACCTTCATTACTATTCTTTCCTTGTAATTCTTCTACCGCTGCCTTGGCTTCCGCATCATTGAGAAACCATCTTATGCTTTTCAATTCGGTTTCGATATCTTCAATTTCTTTACGTAGACCTCTCAGCAATTTGATTTCTTGGACAAGCAATGGACCCAACTTGTCAATAACAATGTTCACCGCAATCTCAGCCATACTAATGTTCACCTCTTACTTGAGCTTTGTAAATTTACAACCAAATCTGTTTTCAAAGAAGATTTAGTGAAAATGTTAAAATCATCCTCATTAATTTTAACAAAAGATATTTACATCTCAACCATAATCATACAGAATTATATTTATATCAAGAATAAATTAAACTATTTATTTTTATGTTTTATTTAGATATTTTATAAATTCATAGTAATCAACATAAATTTATTCAACATATATAAAATAAATATAATCTTATAGAATTATATTTATGTTAAATATTTATTTTTATGTCTAATTTAGATAATTTATAAGTTCACAGCAATAACATAAAATACATTAAACATATGTATACTGTTTTTGATGTTTATAACAATTTTAACACTAGAATTAACCAAATGTTAGTATATTTTTTTAGCATAGGGATTATTTTAAAATCTATTAGAATAAAACAGATCCTAGATCAATTACCCACTTTGTTACCATGGTATAATATAGAACAAAAAAGTTTCTCTACTATTTCCATCCCGTTTATATAAGAAAATAGTCTTAAATGAATCACTAGGAATCAAATTATCTAATTTACAAATTATCTAAATCTCTTAAGTTAATTAACCTTAATTATCGTGTGTCTTTTGTTGAAATAACAAAGCAAAAACATTCTCTTGATTGCATAATTATTGGATCAAATATAAACTTATGATAATTAGTCGTTAGAAAATATATGCACATAGACATAAATAATAAAGAAATCCTTCCTATTCTAATATTTTTATTTGCCAATTTATGTTAAATATATCAACCCTTATTAGTGTAATAAATGGATGAGAATTTATAACATAAAGCTAATCGTTAATTGCTACTAATTGCTATTAAACCAATGGCTCTGATTTGGTCTCATGAATATATGTACATATTAATGTTGCATAACATTTGTGGTTGTGCAAAACTTTAAATTAATTTTGAAATACTACTTAAACTTGAAATATCGTCAAATTAAATAAATATTTCGTACTATAAAATTATATAGGATAATAATTATTTATTTATTAAGAAGGTTTGCTTTCTTTTTTATTAACTATTTATATTTAAAGTAATATTAGAATATATCTAAAATTAATTTAACTTATTTTATTAAAGATATTTTTAAAAATTAATAAAATTTAATATCAATTAAAAAATAAATATCATTTTATTTAAATAATAAAATATTATATTCTGGTGTATTCTAGGTGTGAAACAACTTTTCATGCAGATTTTGGAGGTGCTGGTCGGCAGGATGCATTCTAGGTATATACGGTTGTCGTGCGGTTACTGGAAAGACGTTGTTTCCTCACGTTCTTATATATATTCTGCATTTTAAGGTCTTATTATATATTTCTGCCAGGTCTATCAATTTTACCCAATTATTAATCTTATCTATCAATTGAAGTTTTTGGATTGACTTCAATAACTATTCTTACAATCAATCCAGTAGCTCTAATTTATGGGTAGTGTTAATAGTTGAGTAAGGTAACCAAACTTTTTTCTTCCTGCGACTTTTGAAATAAAATTAAGTCAGATTTGGAGTACACAGGTGCATGTCTTGCTTTGTTGTATTTGGACAAATAGAAACAAATTAGACTTTGAGAAGAATTGTAGGTATGCATAAAGTGAGGCGAATTTTTCGGTGAGTTTGTTGATGGAAATTCAAACACACCGCATGTGGCTTGCATGTCAACTAGCTTTCCACTTTATCTACGGTTTGGTTTTGTCCTCCTACTTCTAGTGGGTTTTAACTGGGGTGCTTGTAGAAACCGTGGTTGGTGTATGTAATCCTAATGTATTGTACAACAACGTGGGCTGGCTCGGCAGATCTAGTGGGTCCTAGAAGTTATTTTTCTTTAAAAAAAGATTGGACTTCAATTGCTGGGGCTTGGGATTTGGGTCTCACAATTCATTCCACGTGATGGGTCAACAATATCGCACTATATTGGGCTAATAAGAAGAACATTCATGTTGGGCTAGTCTATTTTATATTAATTTCAGTTTCAACTTTGTCGGTTGTCGGATATATTGACTTTTTTTTTTAATTATTAATAGTATTTATTATTTTATGTTTTTAATGATTTGTAAAATTGGAATTGAGATTAATAACACCTGTTCGTCTTGAGGGAAAAATAACTAATATAGGATTCCCTTTTTCTATACTAATTTTGAGTCGACTTGGAGAAAGTTTTCGAAAGAGCTATCTCTAATGCGTCCTCTCATTGACATGCAATTACCGACTCCCACTACATGAGCAACTTTAGCAATCTATTGATAATAGACGTCTTTTTTTATCATTCTCTCACATACGTTACTTGTTTGTTGTCGGTCTGTTATCCATTTTTAGCCTTAGATAGATTTTACCATTTAATATCTAGTTGCATTATGAAACAATAAGACTTGATCCATATCTTGGACAAAAGGATTGGCTTTGAAGGTTAGACACCAAACATTTACTTATTTTTGAACAAATTAAAACTAGCTTACTTAAGCAAGAGAGTATTTTCAGTTTGTGATAAATCAACAGTTCAAAATTGATTAATAAAGCCAATCAAAATAATTCTAAGTGAAAATCTAACTATATAACAATGTCTTCATTTGATTATAGTTGATAGCCTGTGCTGCAACACAATAACTTAGAACCACTATCATTCAACGGTTTTAAGTTCCTATGCCGTCATTTTTTTTTTTTTTTAAGTAAACATATAGTACTTACTATATTCTCAGTATTTTTCATGTTCTGGATAATTTCATATTAACGATATTGGGATATAATTTCAGTACTTAAGTTGCCAATTAATATTGGTATATAATTTCATATTAACGATATTTCATGAATATATGTACGATATTTCAACTATTAACATTTGTGGTTGTGCAAAATTTATAACATAAATCTAGAGGGTGCAGTCATCTCACCTGCAAACTTGAAACCAATATCAATTGGGCAACTCAGAACCCGAGATGTAGTAGACCATAACCCTCCTATGCAAATTAAATTGAAAATTAGCTACAATTAGGAGATATCTTTGTTATATAAGAATCTTTAGTAATGCAGAATTTCGCAGCCCTTGGATGGTAGATTATAGTAGAATAATTCTTTTTTTTTTTTTTTCAAGTACAAGTCTTCCAAAGAATAAAATTAAAGAAGACTTATTAAAAAGGTAGCAAAGTAAGAAAAGTATATATGATTGTGAACTAGGTGGTACATACATATATAAGCACTGACAACTATGACTTATGGATGTATCAAATATACTTTTGAAACTACTAAAATACTGTTTATGATGGTTCAAAGGTCATGCATAAAGTATTAATTTTATTCAATTCTTGAAGGTTCTCTTTACCTTTTAAGGAGGAAATAATCTCTCATTTGAATTTTATTTTGATTTATACTTAACAAATAAACAGGATTCAACATTTTCAAAAAAAAAAAAACAAAAAAATCAATAGGATTCAAAGCATCTAAGTTCCCAAATTTTGTAATTTGAGTATTATTTCTTTCAAGTTGTTAACCCTTATCAAAGAATTCCCTCTTAACTGCTTTCTTGTTTGATGAAATTTAAATCATAATTGATGGCTTAAAAATAAAGATAAATTGTATAAACTTATAACAAGTATTGTCATAAAGACATGATATTCAACAGATGGCTTTAATTACTCAAATACTCGTTGTGGCTAGTGGTCAGCGGATATACGGAACAATTGAATTAGAAAAGACCACCATCTGGTCGTCACTTATTTGCCTTGACTTTTGGGTTGACTTAGTGGAAACGCACCAAGAAGAGTTCTGAGTTATCAGATTTGCCTTGAGATTTTGTAAACTAATATTTATGCCAAAAAGAAATTCAAAAATGAAACAAAAAACATAGAAAATTAAAACCTTGGATTGAACTGAACTGTTGAGTTCAGAGGAAGCAGAGGAGAGCGATCTACTCTTCTGTGTGCATCGTTTGGTCTACAAGGAAACAAAAAGGGTGGAACTGAAGCTCCGAATTCAGGAATCACCTTTTTTCACTTGGTTTTTTAGGTACGACGAAGAATTTGAGAAGTGAAATCAACTAGATCTCTCGTGTTGCCAGTTGCCATAGAGCAAGACGGTGACTGAAGATGCATATACCTCTCATAACATCCAATTCTTCTCATACATTTGACATATGTTATTGTGGAATAAGTCCTATGAGCGCAATATTAGTCAACGAAACGGGCAAGTCGAATAAAGAAAAATGTTAGTAATTATATGTTATTTAATGGTGTTTGGTGAAACATCCAAATCACTATATTTTATTTAATGGTATTTGGAGAAACTTCCTTGTGGTGTCTATGACTCAAAAACACACTTAATGACATGGCATAAAGAGATTGGAGACTTCTTTAGGAAAGTCACAGATGAAATGAAATGTTGTCTCTCTTGATTTGGTATGCAATTTGTTTGCTACTACAGCTGTCATGCAAGCTGTGCAATTCTCTGCAGTTGTCAGGTAAGCTGTGTAATTCTAATTGACTTAAAGCAAGTCTGCTTGTGAGAAGGGGCATGAGGCAGTAGTGGCTGCAGGTTCTGAGAAAGCAAAAAGGATTAGAGTGGGTGACTTTAACATGAGAGAGTCGTGAGGCAAAAGATAACAGGAGACACACAACTTACTATTCTATATGTTATTTAATGGTGTTTGGTGAAACATCCAAATCACTATATTTTATTTAATGGTATTTGGAGAAACTTCCTTGTGGTGTCTATGACTCAAAAACACACTTAGTGACATGGCATAAAGAGATTGGAGACTTCTTTAGGAAAGTCACAAATGCAATGAAATGTTGTCTCTCTTGATTTGGTATGCAATTTGTTTGCTACTACAGCTGTCATGCAAGCTGTGCAATTCTCTGCAGTTGTCAGGTAAGCTGTGTAATTCTAATTCACTTAAAGCCAATCTGCTTGTGAGAAGGGGCATGAGGCAATAGTGGCTGCAGGTTCTGAGAAAGCAAAAAGAATTAGAGTGGGTGACTTCAACATGAGAGAGTCGTGAGGCAAAAGATAACAGGAGACACACAACTTACTATTCTATATGTTATTTAATGGTGTTTGGTGAAACATCCAAATCACTATATTTTATTTAAAGGTATTTGGAGAAACTTCCTTGTGGTGTTTATGACTCAAAAACACACTTAGTGACAAGGCATAAAGAGATTGGAGACTTCTTTAGGAAAGTCACAAATGCAATGAAATGTTGTCTCTCTTGATTTGGTATGCAATTTGTTTTCTACTACAGCTGTCATGCAAGCTGTGCAATTCTCTGCAGTTGTCAGGTAAGCTGTGTAATTCTAATTGACTTAAAGCAAGTCTGCTTGTGAGAAGGGGCATGAGGCAGTAGTGGCTGCAGGTTCTGAGAAAGCAAAAAGGATTAGAGTGGGTGACTTTAACATGAGAAAGTCGTGAGGCAAAAGATAACAGGAGACACACAACTTATTGTTCTATAGGGAAGCTTGCCATTTTTTGTGTGTCTCTTAGAGAGATCTTGTATGTTGAGAAGAAGTTGTATTCCCCTGCCATTTGTTAAATGAAATCTCAACAGTAGCTCATAAAGTGGATGTAGATCAAATTGATCGAGCCACTCTAAATCTCTTGTCCATTTTCTATTTTTTGTTGTCATTACCTTTCATGTTTGCTCTGTTTTTGCTTGAAATCAATTGATATAATTAAGTTTCCTTTAACAAATTGGTATCAGAGCCCCAGGTTGTAAGTTAGCTTAAGGTTCCAGGATCATCTGAAATTAGAAGCAAGAGCAATGAGTCTGACTCGGTTCGAAATCGAGAAGTTCAATGGGAAAGGTGATTTCGGGATGTGGAGGAAGAAAATGCGAGCAATCTTGGTTCAACAAAAGTGTGCCAAAGCTCTGGATGGAGAGAAGGATTTACCTGATTCATTATCTGCTGAAGAAAAGCAAGAGTTGATGGAGACTGCCTATAGCACAATCATTTTCAACCTTGCAGATAATATTCTACGACAGGTAAATGATGAAGATACTGCTGCTAAAGTTTGGTTAAAATTAGAGTCTCTTTACATGACTAAGTCTCTATCTGGAAAGATTTATCTTAAAGAACAATTGTTTGGTTTTCAAATGGATCATTCTAAGTCTCTTGAAGATAATCTGGATGATTTCACTAAGTTGAATATTAAGCTTGCTAATGCTGATTCTAATGAAGCATTGAGTGATGAAAATCAAGCCATTATTGTAGTAAACTCATTACCTGGCTCATATAAAGATCTGAAAGCTGCAATCAAGTATGGAAGAGATTCACTTACTCTTGAGGATGTACTTGGAGCTTTAAAGTCTAGAGAAATGGAGATGAAGTCAGAAAAGAAAGCAAGTAATGAGAGGGACTAAATGTAAGAGGCAGATCTGAGAAGAAAGACAACAACTACAAGAATAGAGGAAGGTCTAAATCTAAGTCTAGAGCAAAAGGCAAGAAGTGTTATGGCTGTCACAAGGAAGGTCACTTCAAACGTGATTGTCAGAGAGAAAGAACAAGAAAACACAAAAGAATCAAGAGGCTGGTGATGTTGCTGTTGTTTTAGATGGTTATGAGAGTGCAGATGTTCTAGCTGTGTCTACCAAGGAATTCCATGAAGAATTGATATTAGACTCGGGCTGTACATATCACATGTGTCCTAAAAGAGAGCTTTTCACCACTTACCAGTCAATTGATGGTGGAAAAGTTCTAATGGGGAACAATGTAGCTTGTCGGGTGATTGGTATTGTCACTGTGAGAATCAAAATGTTTGATGGTCAAATCAGAACATTGTCTAATGTGAGGCATATTCCTGACTTGAAGAGGAATTTAATCTCACTAAGCACTCTAGATGAAGCTAGATATAGCTTTAAGGAAACAGATGGTATATTGAAGATCTCTAAGGGAATTATGACAGTTATGAAGGGTCAAAGGCAAAATGGGCTATATAGTCTTGTTGGAAGCACCATTACCGGTAGCTTGGCAGTTGGAATTCAACATGAACAAGACAAAACCAGATTATGGCACATGAGACTTGGTCATGTGAGTGAGAGAGGGCTGAAGGAGCTAAGTAATCAAGGGTTGCTATGTGGAGATTCAATTGAAAAATTAGATTTCTGTGATCATTGCATAATTTGTAAGCAAACTAGGTTGAAATTTAACACTGGTATGCATACATCCAATGGCACTCTTGATTACGTACACTTAGATGTTTGGGGGCTTGCAAGAGTTAACTCTCATGGAGGCAATAGATACTTCATAACTATCATAGATGACTTCTCAAGGAAAGTATGGTTGTACTTGATGAAGCACAAGAGTGAAGCACTTGTTAAATTCAAAGAATGGAAAGCACTAGTAGAAAAGCAATCTGGTAGAAAAGTCAAGAAACTCAGGACAGATAATGGTCTTGAGTATCTCAATGATGAGTTCACTCTTTTTTGCAAACAAGAGGGAATACAGAGACACATGACAGTTGTTAAAACACCTCAGCAGAACGGTTTGGCTGAAAGAATGAATCGAACTCTTTTGGAAAGAGTAAGATGTATGTTCTCAAATGTAAAGCTATCAACACAATTCTGGGTTGAAGCTGTCACAACTGCCTGTTATCTTATTAATAGATGTCTATCTTCTGCTATTGGGTTTAAGACACCAGAAGAGAAGTGGAGTGTGGTGCCTGCTAAGTATGATAACCTTAGAGTGTTTGGGTGCACAACTTATGCACATTCAAACACTGGCAAATTAGAGCCTAGAGCGGTGAGATGTATATTCCTCGGGTATCTAGAAGGTACAAAAGACTATAGGCTTTGGTACAAGGGAGATGGTTTTGCAAAAACAATTATCAGTAGGGATGTGACTTTTAAGGAAGATGAGCTTTTGAGTTTATTACCAATAACATATATTGAAAATGAAAATGCTCATAGTGGAGAGAAAATTCAGATTGAGGTGGAGCCATCACAAGATCCTGAACCAGCTTTCTCTAACATTTCTAGAGAAAATGAAGATCAACCTGAGCAGAATTTTGAAGAGCAAGATGACTTGCAAGAATATCTCTTGGCCAGAGATAGAGAGAGGAGACAAACAAAAGCTCCTCAGAGATATGGCTATGCAGATGTAGTAGCATATGCTTTGAATATAGCAATGGAAGAATTTGATGTTGAGCCATTAAACTATCAACAAGCTATGAAATGTAGTGATTCTATAAAATGGAAGCTGGCTATGGAAGAAGAAATAAAATCACTACATCAAAATAATACTTGGGTATTAGTGAAGAAACCAGAAAATGTGAAGATTGTGGGGTGCAAGTGGATTTTCAAGAAGAAATATGGATTACCTGAAACAGAGACCAGATTTAAGGCAAGGCTAGTTGCCAAGGGATTCACTCAGTGACAAGGAATTGATTATAATGAAGTGTTCTCACCTGTGGTCAAGCATACTTCTATCAGAATTCTATTGTCTCTAGCATGTTTTGATATGGAGCTTGAGCAAATGGATGTTAAGACTGCATTTTTACATGAAGAGCTCGACGAGACTATTTATATGAGCCAACCCGATGGTTTCAAGGTACCAAGTAAGAAGAAATATGTATGTTTGCTTAAGAAATCCTTATACGGCCTTAAACAATCTCCTAGGCAATGGTATAAGAGGTTTGACAATTTTATCACTAAAAATGGTTTTCAAGAGATCATCATATGATAGTTGTGTATACTTCAAGGGCTCTACATATCATGATAGGGTTTATTTGTTGTTGTATGTTGATGATATGTTGCTGGCTAGTAGAAAATCAGTGGAAGTGCAGTAGTTGAAACAAATTCTGCAGTCTGAATTTGACATGAAAAATTTAGGGAAGGCATAGAGAATATTAGGAATGGATATTCTCAAGAATAGAAAAAATGGTGTTTTGATCTTGTCACAAAAGGAATATTTAGCTAAAGTAATCAAGAGGTTTGGCATGTCGGATGCAAAACCTATAACTGTTCCCTTAGCTGCATATTTTAAACTTTCTACTGAATTGTGCCCAAAGAAAGATGAAGATATGCAGTTGATGGCTAAGGTATGCAAGTGCTGTTGGAAGTGTCATGTATGCGATGGTGTGCACACGACCTGATATAGCTCATGCAGTGAGCTTAGTGAGCAGATATATGGCAAATCTTGGGAAAGCACATTGGGAGGCAGTAAAATGGTTACTAAGATATTTGAAAGGGTCTTTGTACACTGGTTTAGTGTTTAAAAGACTAGAGGAGTCAAAGTATCTTGTTAGGGGTTATGTTGATACAGATTATGCTGGAGATCTTGATAAAAGAAGGTTATGTACTGGGTATATTTTCACTTTAGGTGGAGGTTGCATTAGCTGGAAATCTCAACTTCACTCTATTGTGGCTTTGTCTACAACTGAGCCTGAGTACATTGCTGTCACAGAGTGTGTTAAGGAAGCACTTTGGATCAAAGGAATGATAGCTGAACTTGGAGTTCTTGAAAAGGATTTAACTGTCTTCTGTGACAGCCAAAGTGCAATACATCTTTCAAGAAATCAGGTGCATCATGAAAGAACCAAACACATTGATGTGAGGTTGCATTTTGTTAGAGGTATAATTGCTCATGATGCAATAATGATTGAGAAAATTCCTATAGCTGATAACCCAGCAGATATGGCAACAAAAGTGCTACCTATAACTAAGTTCAAGTATTGCCTGGACTTAGTTCAGGTCACTAATCAACAACCTTGAAGATGAAGGAGTTGAGCTACTACAATTGATGGAGTTAAAGTATGTTTGAGAGTCAAGGTGGAGATTTGTGGTGTCTATGACTCAAAAACACACTTAGTGACATGGCATAAAGAGATTGGAGACTTTTTTAGGAAAGTCACAAATGCAATGAAATGTTGTCTCTCTTGATTTGGTATGCAATTTGTTTGCTACTACAACTGTCATGCACGCTGTGCAATTCTCTGCAGTTGTCAGGTAAGCTGTGTAATTCTAATTGGCTTAAAGCAAGTCTGCTTGTGAGAAGGGGCATGAGGCAGTAGTGGCTGCAGGTTCTGAGAAAGCAAAAAGGATTAGAGTGGGTGACTTTAACATGAGAGAGTCGTAAGGCAAAAGATAACAGGAGACACACAACTTACTATTCTATAGGGAAGCTTGCCATTTTTTGTGTGTCTCTTAGAGAGATCTTGTATGCTTGAGAAGAAGTTGTATTCTCCTGCCATTTGTTAAATGAAATCTCAGTAGTAGCTCATAAAGTGGATGTAGATCAAATTGATCGAACCACTATAAATCTCTTGTCCATTTTCTATTTTCTGTTGTCATTAACTATCATGTTTGCTCTGTTTTTGCTTGAAATCAGTTGATATATTTGAATTTCCTTTAACATTCCTAATCAAGAGCTGTCTTACAAGATATTATTAAAAGGTAAAGCATAGTAACATGATGATAAGTCATTTTCTATCTATCCCATTGCTCAAATGGTAAGTTCAAATCTTAACAATCTCATCATTTATGTGGGTAATCCTCTCTTGATATTTAGAAATAAAGATCCGAACCATACTATTAGAGTCTCATCTAAATTGATCTAAAAAAACAATACTCGTAAAAGGTGTCAAATTATTGAAAAAAAAAAAGATATTATAAAATAATAATCTTAATTCTTAAACATCTAAATATTAAAATAATTTTGGCTATATATCAAGAATTTGATGGCTTTTAAATCTTTAAACACTCTTGCAGCTTTGTCATAGAAAATATGCACCTATAAATAAATTTATTGGTTAGGTTTGTAATATTTCTTCCTTTTTAAAAGACAACCTACTCCAATTCAATCAAAGCATTATAAATACTATTGGTTAGGTTTTGAATCTTTAAACACTACAGCAGCTTTGTCATAGAAAAAGATGCACCTATAAATAAATTTATTGGTTAGGTTTCCAATATTTTTTTTCGAAAAGACAACCTATTCTAGTTCAATCAAAGGATTATCAATACCATTGGCTAGGTTTTAAATCTTTAAATACTATTGCAGCTTTGTCACAATAAAAGATGCACCTATAAATAAATTAATTGGTTAGGTTTGTAATATTTCTTTCTTTTTAAAAGACAACCTACTCCAATTCAATCAAAGGATTATAAAATCGATTTTTTTTCCCTAACAAACCTTTCGCTGATGTATGTTTTATGTTTGTTTTTTCTTTTGGTTCTCTTAGTGTGTTTCTAATTTAATTATATAAAATATGTGAACAATCAAATAAATTCAAGAGGAGAGAAAATATGTTTTTTCATTGAAGATGAAAATCAATAGGGGTTGCTATGAAACATGGGAACCGGCCCAATGATTTGACCCGAACCAACCTGAGGGTGCTTAGTTCAATTCCCATGTTTAATTGAAGGGGTCACCACTTAGGAAAACCGAATGTTTCTCAGGTCGATTCAATTTTGGATATTCAGAACCGAATTGACCTAAGAAACCGACCCTTTAAGGGCATTATATAAATCCGTCCGACCTAATAGAGATCTAGAGTCTTCTTCTTCATGCAACACTCTTCTACTTTTTGGTTAGGTTTTTCATCTCTCATCTCTCATCTCAATTTCTCATCTCTCATCATCGTTTGGGTTTGTTCTACTTGATTTATGAACGATTTCTCGTTGCTGTTGCCGTTTGGTCTTATATTAAATTTTATATTGTGTTCAATTTAATGGAAAATTCTCTTGAGAGTTTTGTTGATCATAAAAGGCTTAGTTATTGAGGAAGAAGTGCAAATCATTGGAAGGTTGTGTTATTGTTACTAATTGCATTGAGAAGTGCAAACCATTGCCAGTTGTACTGACAAAGGTGGCCTAGAACCAAGGGAACCGACCTAAATTGAACTAAATAGAGGGTATTCAGTTCCGGTCGATTCTATCCCCTAAATTCACCATGTTTGGCTTCTCATGTTTGGAACTAAACATTGGTCGGTTCAGTTCAATTACCGAACATATATGTCCATCCTAAAAATCAATAATGTTCATTTACAAAAACAAAGAAATACATAGATATAGAGTTTCGAACATTTGAGGCTGGCATAAAATGAGCAACACATCATGGGGCGTTGTGAATTTTTACATCCAAAAGCGAAATTTACTTTTCCATCACCTAGCTTTTCTTGTATTATAAAATGAAATTTTAAAGGGAAAAAGAAAAAGATACGACAACACTTTTGACTTTTGATTAGTGTGGTTAATTATAGCTTCTTGTTTTAAAATAATTATGTACAGAGGGATTCCACCACACAAGAAAGTGGTCCACAAGCACCGTTTCTCAAACTGAAGAGGAAGGAGGAGATCATTCCTTGAATGCTTCAAGGTTGTTTTCTTAACTCATAGTCAGTTTCCGTGCACTTTTATTTATGTACCATCCTATAAGTAATATGTTAGTTAAAAAAAAACTGAAATAAATGCATAATTGTATTTGAATTTCAGGCCAAATATTAATACCTAATTATATTCTCTACAATATTGATTCCCATTTGCGGTGTTTTGCTAGAATAAATTGACTACAAGGTAACATATAATTTCTTCCATTATTTATATAACTCGTTATATATACAAATATGTTGTGGATTATACAATGAAATCCAATCCTTTTTTTTTTTTAATGTACCATAATATCATTAAAAGAAAATCAAATAGAATTAATATACTTCAAGAGCAAATATTGAAAAACAAAAAATCCAAATCTGTTATTAATCCAATCCGTATCCAAATCCAGTCCAAATTTATATCCAAAATGATGTTCAAATTTTACGACAACCACCGATCACTACAAATCCAAATGGATAAATGTTTTTTTTTTTTTTTAATCAATCTGAATGCAGTCCAAAGATATTTTGAAAATCCAAAAAAATCAGATTTGAAAAATTTGGATCCAATCTGTTTACCGTCTGTATTTGGGAAACTCGGTCAAGGCTTTAAAGTGCTTGGATACCGTTCCAAGTCCAACATCATAAAACCATCTAGCTATGTGAATCCACAAAAAAAATATTAGAGAAAAGCATCATCCTACAGTTCATTTTATCATAAGATCAGAATGGAGGCATTCATATGAAATAATTAAACAAAGATAAAACATCCCTCCACCTATTTATTGATATTAAGCAACAAAAAGAAGGCATCCCAACTCGTTAAGCAAAAAGGAGCTCATGAAAAATTCTTGGTTTACTCCCTTGAGAATACAAGTTCCAAAATAAGATGAGAAATTTATAGCTTCTAAAAGGTGTTTACCGACTATGTAACACGGAAGAATTTCCTTAGACTTCAAGACACAAAAGTCAAAAAAGCACCAGATGTAATTATCTCTACTTGCTTCGTTTTGCAGCTCGCTTCCCTTGGCCCTCCTTAGGTGGCCCCTTGCCACGCCGTTTTCAACATTTCAAGCTTGGACAAACGCTCTTGTTCTTGTCGGGCCATAACAAGGGGGTCGTCTTGTTTTATGTCATGTGGGTACCATTCTGCAACTTTATCACCAATGAGCTTCTTGCGTAAAAGCTTGTGAGGAGATCTTTGCCCTGTTGGGTTAAGTACATGTCCAAAGATCCTTGCCCAAGCCTCATTAACCCCAGTCGAGACTGTTGTGGCCAACATACTCTTCAGGCTGCTGCCACTCATTTCTCCACCCTTTTGTTGAAGCAAGATGATTTTGCCTTCAAAACACAATTAAACCGTTGTCACTGGTTGATTTAGGATAGAACACCAGGAGAAGTTTGAAGAGACTTCCAAATTAAAAATTCTTTACAATTGCGATATGTCAAAACAAAGGCCTTGCAAACTGCTAAACAAAATAATTACAAATTACGTGTATTCATAATATTTGACAAAACTAACAGAAACCAGAATTGTACAGCATTACTAATAAGATCCTAACTAATTCTCACACCGCATTTTGAACTCAGGTATAAGGAAACATCATTTAAACCCAAAAGAAGTCACAAAAACATTAAAATATAAAACCTCTTCTATTAGACATTTAATCGAACCGTTAGCCTGCACCACAATGCTAAACTAACAACACATGTTCAAGCCATCAAGCAGTATACATTAAAATGTATTATCTTAAAATCCCACATAAAACACACATTCAACAAACATAACCCACAATTTGTTACAATAAAATCCAAAAAGAATTCTTGAAAGCTTTGAAGTTATAATGCATTTATGCTTACCTCAACAAAATGAGTGCTGATGCTTCAAATTTCTATACCCCAACAAAGTGGATGTTGATGCTACAAATTTCTATTACAATGATATAATTTAGAGGAGAGAAAAAATCGGTTATTATGAGGTTGTGCCAAAGTGCACTGTGAAAGAGGATGAAATAGAGAAAAGATTTTAGGTGTTAAGGGAAGGCGACGAATTTTGTAAGGGCATGGATGTCTTCTCAGAACATGCTACTCGATAGTCGGTGGGGGGAGGAAGAATAGTTAGGACAATATCAATATGGATGGAAATCATTGATAGTCCATAACAATGATGGATTTAGTTTTGAACATTTGGTTACTTGATTCATCATAAGTTAACACACCTTTATACCACAGCTCTTTCAACTCTTCAATCAAAGGTTCTAAATAAACTACAATTTTGTTACAAGGTCCCTCTGTGTCATCAAGAAGCATGGACAACATAAAAAATGGTTGTTTCATGCACATCCATAATGGCAAGTTATACAATTGACAGAAAATAAATATGACAGAAAATATTTTCAAACTAGAGTTCATGCACATTAACAGTGATATACAAGCGGAACCCCATGCATCTACTCATGGGAAAAAAAAAAGAACAAAATCAGCATATCAGAAATAGTTGCAGATTTTATCTACTTTCATCAAGAGACAAGTTTAGAGTTCCAATGTTCTTCAAGTTTACAGCTCCACCTGCACTCAACCCTCTCCAACTCTCCATCCACTATATATAACTGCTTTTCCATAGAAACCCTAGCTCATAACAGTTCTCTCTTTTCTCACATCTCAAGCACACACCTTCAAACACTGATTCTTTTCCTCTTAGTAATTTGTTTGGTGCTATATTTTGTTTTGATTTTATGTTTTTACATATATTCAGTTTTGTGGGTTGAGGGCTGTCATTACAAAGAGAGAGGCTTGAGTGGGATCAAACTGTTAGTATCAAAAAAATCCCAGTTCAATTTTGTTGGAGAAGAAGCACGTCTTTTCATTTTTCCCCTTTTTGATCTGGGCCTTTTTTTCACAACGATAGACTTGCAAATTCTTTTACACTTGATATGAGCCCCTGTTTTTAATTTTTAATTTTATTTTATTTTTTGTTTTTGTGGGTGTTTTGTTTTGCGCTTGCATTTGTTGTTAACTTGCAAGAAAGCAGTTCTGTTTTTTGGCTTCAACAACAGTGCAACAGAGAAAGTCTGATCACTTAACTAGTTTTCTGAAAACAGATTTTCTGTCTTTCGGAAGTAGAGTGTCTGTTAGGCAGCGGCCCAAACAACTGTAGGGATGGTATCCACAGATGATGGGTTGATTCAATCCCTTGTCTACTAATTCCATCTCACATCTTGTTCTTGAAATTACTATTTTTGTGTTTTCTTTTTATTTTAAAACAATTTTTTGAAGTGTTTGAGGACATGGGTGTTGAGAAGTAACAGCAGAAACATTTCATCAAACATTTGGCATTCATTCTGGCAATCGTAACTTAATAGTAGTGAATGAAATTTGGAATTTGTGAGTGGCAAAAATGAAGAGTGTGGGGACTTTGGAGTGGAATTAAGATTATGATTAAAATGAGAACATTTGGAAGTACAAAGTTTTTTGTGCTCATTTTTTTATGAAATAATTGGCCGGAACTGTTTTCAACCTACAAACTGGTGATCAAAATAATGAACTCATCATGACCAGAAAGGTACTTCAGATTTAATACTTATCTAGTAGGAAACTGTAAATTTCTCAAATATAGAATCAGAAACAATAAGGCGGCGATTCGTCTACACTACAACATTACTGACTAAATTCAATTCTCCACATGAACAGGGTCCTCTATAAAAAAATAATAAAATAATTTAAAAAAAAAAAGGCTTACCTTTGATAAATTTCCATTTCAATGTTCGCACACAACACCATTTATTCAAATATAAGGAAGATAGATCATCAACAGATAACAACCAAATATTGGCATCGAATGTTAAATGACTAAACCACTTCGAAAAACAAAATAATTTAACCCACACAATTACGAAACTATTCATTGAACAGTCCTATGGAAAACAGATAAGATAACAAAAAAAATGGTTAAACTCAATCAAAATCAGTAGTGAAAATCACCCCAAATACACAAAAAAAAAAAAAAAAAAAAAAAAATTGCAGCCAAACTTTAATTTTCCTAAATAAAATCAATATTGCTTGAAAAAATTTTATAGTCACATGCAATGTTCAAGGCCTATAGTATTTGTACTTCGTATTCTAAATCAGCAGCCTCTGTGGCTGGAAACTATAAAGCTGGTTCTTTCTTCTTTGTGCTACCACGGAGAAAATAATTGCTGCAATTGGCAGATATTAGAACCCTAAAGAATAACAGATGATTTCATCTGTGTATGCTTTTCAGGCCCGTGCAGTTCTTTTACCAGGAAAATAGGTATTGAAAACATATAACTCTAAAATGGTTGCTATGCTTGGCAGAGAAACTGCTCGCCAACCTCCATGGATGCTTATAGTTTTGAGATGCCTTGATTTATTTTATATCAATGTCGATTTAACAGATGGAAAAAGAAAGCACAGAATTATTCACCCATTTAAGAACCAAAGAAAAGAAAACCATTCTCCCCCATTGTAGCTGAAAACATCACCAAAAACAAACATATACCCACCAAGAATCAAACCAAGTAAACTAAACTCTATTTATCAATCCCGTCAAACTATACCCAACCATCATAAAAGAACACAAGAAACTCACATGCCCAGTAATGTCATTATATGATGCCAAGAAGAAGCTAGTTCTCAGGCTAAAAACTAGACAAACATATTTACACAAATGAATTCATAGAAATAAAACAGATGAATGAATTTGAATATGTTTTCGAATATAAAATAACTGAACAGCAGATCCAACCCTAACCTGGGCCAATAACTAAGAAATTAGATGAGATACCATGAGAAACATGTAAGTGCAAGAGAGAAAAGAAACTAACCTTTTATTTGAATATTAGATGGAGAGATGTTTGGCCGCTGCCTGTGACGATTGATAAGAAACAGAGGAGAGACAGACTCAGTGAGCCCTAGAGACCACATTGCGGTGCAGGCTAACGGTTTGATTAAATGCCTAATAGAAATTAACACAAAATCAAAACAAAATCATAGCAATATACTCAAATTGTAAACATGAATATAAAAAAAATAAATAAATAATAATAAAAAAACTCAATCAAATTGCAAGTTGTTAAATTATACAACAGTAAAAAGACAAAGTGAAGCAAAGCAAACACATAAACAAGCATTAAATTGGTCAATAACACACCAACAAAAAAGGTCAACACCAAACTAGGATCAATTGCATAAGATTAGTTTCATTGTGTCCATGGCATGTATTAAACTAGGATCAAATGCATAGTAGGGAGCCACTAGTTCACTAGACGAGCATATGCACACATACAGCAAAGATGGAGCAAAAAGGCTGTTTTATACAACACCTGGGCCATTCAGAAGTTCACTAAATGCGTTTCCATTGCAGTCTACCCATATTTTGTCTGAAAGCACGTAATGTACTCATGTTCAAACCCATCTTTAAGTGAATAGCATATTAATGTAATGGTACATCTAATAAACCAAGATTCTAGATTGACCAAACAAAATGTTGCCCTTCAGACTCAAGGAAAAATCCATCCACTTATGATGGTAAATTCCGGGTTTCTATAGTAAATAAGTACTCTAATTAAACTACAACAAACCCTTAAAATCAACCACCTAAAAGTCAAGAATTACTGAATTTTTAACATTTCATCACAAAACCGATTTTTGTTCAATTTAATAAATTTAACACAAGCAAAAAAAAAAAAACAAAAAACAAAAGACACAAAACTTTGCAGAATCTGATAAATTAAACTAAACGAGAACAACAATGTCACAAAACTGAACCCAAATCGCAACCACCTCAGACATTTCACATTAAGTTA
Source organism: Nephelium lappaceum (assembly GCA_021234005.1). Classification (NCBI taxonomy): domain Eukaryota; kingdom Viridiplantae; phylum Streptophyta; class Magnoliopsida; order Sapindales; family Sapindaceae; genus Nephelium; species Nephelium lappaceum. The sequence goes on from CM038009.1 coordinate 14,241,365, forward strand.
AACAAATCATCCGCAATTAAATATTAAATACCACTGAGAGACAAACAAAGCAATTGCAACATAAACTGAAGCGAGAGACAGAGAGAGAGACCTGAATTGGAGGAGGAGAAGGGCGAGAAATCAGTGCGGCGTTTAAAAAAAACGAAAAAAATAAGAAAACTGGTAGAAGGTTTTTAAACACCAGGTCTTATCAGACCCGCAAGAGACCCGTATCCTTCCCCTATTCATATGGGTTTTAGAGACCCGATTCTTTCGTGGGTTGAAAATGTGGTTCGGGTCTTCCCGAATCGTATGATACGGATATGAATCGGGTCTAATTACCCGGTCCATTTTGTCATTCACAATTTCGGTATGCCATTTATCTTTGGGCAAATTACCTACAGCTACCTGTAACTTGAATATTTACAAGCGTATATAACTTTTTAACTTTTTTACAATGTTCTCCCCTGACTAACGAATTGATTGGTTTGACCGTCATTGAATATGGTTAACTGTGTAACAAATATTAAAATACGAAATTACCCTTCAACGAATTTTTTTTTAATTTTCTTTTAAAATAAAATTTAAAAACTTTAAATAAATTTAATCAGATCTCTACTGTCCATTTAAAAATGGACGATGGAGATTACTTTAAAAAAAATTAAAAATAAAAAAAATGAAAAATTTAATTAAAATATTTTTTAATTAGATCTCCACCATCCATCTAAGGATCCAAGATCAAATAAAAAATGATAGGAAAAAGACCCATAAAGAATTAGGATCTTGGTGTGATCAATTTGGGTTTGACAAAATTAAAAAATCCTACAAAAAAAGAAAGGTAATCACAAAACTTACTCACCTTATAAAAGACACAAAAATACCCAGAAATCAGGACAATAACTATTACAATAAAAATAAGAAAAACCGATCCTTTAGACCATTCAGAATTAAAGACAATTAACAAACCATCAAATTTTTTTAGTTTTAAAAGCCTTCTTGGTAACAAATTAAAAGAAATAAATGTCAAGTTCATCACCGATACATTCTCGACCAACCTACTTAAAAAATAGTCTAAATTATTATGCTAAATTAGGATACATTGATCTCCACATAGGAGGAGCACAATTAGCTGTGAAACCAATGTCAAAATTAGGACTAAATAATTCAATGTTAATTGTGTTAAGAGATGCTAGAATAGAAGATTACATGGAATCCATCCATGGAGCCCTAGAAACAACTCTCACATACGGACCAGTATACTTTGTCTGCTTTCCAGACTTTAGCATTGCCCTCAAAGCAGATGACCATAAAGAATTATGTCTAAAGGTTGATATACAAGTCCACAATTATAATTTTATAAAAGGATCATGTCCTTACAAACTCATTTACAACGTCAATTATAGGGTTATGAATACTGGAATTGTCTCCAATTTTATCCGCTGATAAACCTCTAAAACATTATAAGACTAGTAAAGAAATTCATAAGTCAAACAATTTTATGAATTCATTCTGGTGGATTCAGACTCAATAGGTCTTCAACCTATTGCAGACAAAATCAATCCAGCCAAAATAGCATTTTCAAAAGTAAAAATTAAAAAAATAATTTCCCAAGGGCAATGGGGAAACCCAAATACTGCCAAAACTTTATCACAAGTCTTTATACCCCAAAGTTATACCTATTGGGACTATATGGATGCGTGGTATCGCACATTTTACAAACAAAACTTTTCAAACTCAAAATCATGGTTTTTTTATTTTGACAAGAATTTTCAACTAGTTGATTTACCCCACTGGTTTTACGAATGGTGGGACAAATGTGGACCGACAATTGATTTCTTCCTCACCATCCATCTTTAGATGGATGGTGGAGATTAATTTGAGAAAAAAAAAAACTTAAAAAATGATTTAAAATAAAAACACAAAATCCAATATTAACACTCTCTCTCTCTCCTTTCTCTCATTTCTCTATCTATTCATCTTCGTCATCATTGTACATTGTCTCTCTCCTTTTTCGCTTCTTCTTCATCATCTTCTTCTTCTAACCAGTCACTGTCTCTCTCTTCTCCTTTTCTTCTTCTTCTTCTCCGTTTTCTTCTTCTAATCAAACCCAGATCTAGGTTCGAAGCCTTCGAGCCCAACCAAAACTAGGTTCGAATCCTTCGAACCCAGTTTTAGGTTCTGGGTTTGAAAGATTCGAATCCAAAACTGGGTTCGAACAGGATTCGAACCCTTTGAACCCAGAACTGGGTTTTGGTTGGATTCGAATCCTCTTTGAACCAGTTCGAAGGTTCTAGGTTGGGTTCAAAGGTTCTGGGTTTGAATAAGTTGGGTTGTTTTAGATTGTTTTGGGGTTGATTATTGGTTGTTTTAGAGAATTTTTTGTGATTGAATACTTATTTTTGTTGATGATTGATGATGATAAATTTGGGTTAGTGATTGATGTTAATGATTTTGCTGGATTGATGATGATTTGGTTCAAGATGAGAGGGAGGAGAGATTGAAGATGATTATCAGTAGAGGTTTTTTGGGATTAAAGATGATTTGTGTTGAATATTATTTTAAGGGTATATGGT